>CM053598.1:92213069-92231140 GCA_028646575.1 Pseudocheirus occidentalis | reverse complement strand
GAGCAGTTTGGCCGGACCCGCTCTTCTCCTCCCCAGTTAGCAAAATCCACTGACCTTTCTCTTAGCCTTTTTTTCTTCTGGCCTGATAAATGTGGTAACTGTGCCTCCAGTGCAGCCGATCTGCTCTCCTATAGACGCAGCTCTCCGCCCGATGCCCTGGGGCCTGACCCGGCTGGGGTTTTGGCCTCGGCTGCCAGACTGCTGAGAAGAGCCCCACCTGCTGAGATGCCTGTGGCAACAGATGTGTTTTCTGTCTTTTGGAGAGTTTTGGAGCTTGAAAATCTGTTTAGAGTCCCATTTTATGAGTTTTTAGCGTGTTTGTGTGGGAGCTGCAGTGCTTTGCTGTTTCTACGCTGCCATCTTCGAAAGCTACGTTTTAGAAAGAACAATTTAGAAAGAACAATGTTAAACTGAAGACTGCACTGAGGAGGGAAACCAGGTTGATAAAGGTCTTCAGTTCATGTTCTGTGAAGATGGGTTACAGGACCTGCAGATATTTAGCCTGTAGAAGAGAAAATGGGATAGGCTCAGGCCCCAGTATGATGACTTTCTTCAGGTGAGAAAGGCTGTCAAGCAGAAAAGGAATTAGACTTATTCTGCTTGGTCCCATAGAGGCAGAAATAAGAGAAATGGATAGGTGCTGCAAAAAAAGCAAATTAAGGCTTGACTTAAAGAACTCTTACGGCAGCTGGGGGTATAGTGGATACAGCACTGGGCCTGGAATCAGGAAGACTAATTTTCTTGAATTCAAATCTAGCCTCAGACACTTACTAGCTATGTGACCCTGGCAAGTCATTTAACCCTGTTTGCCTCAGTTTCCTCATCTGTAAAATGAGCTGGAGAAGGAAATGGCAAATCCTTCAAGTATCTCTGCTAAGAAAACCCTAAATAGGGTTACAAAGTCACACAACTGAAACAACTGAATACTAACATAAAGAATTCTTAACAATTGGAAATAAACAAAATTCAAATGCAATACCTTGAGAGGCTCACTGAAGGTCTTCTGTTAAAGGCTGACTGGTCATTTGATAGGAATGTTATAGAGAGTCTCCATTCAGATACAGGTTGGTCACTTCCAATCCTCAAATTCTATGATTTTGAAGACATCTAATAAGATGTGAAGGGGTTATAATCTTTTCTGGTGGGGAGTTGAGTAATATTCACACAGAGGAAAGCATAGATAGATCTTTTTAGGCAATAAGAGCAGGTGACAAAGAATGTTCAATTTGGAAAAGCTTTAGAGACAATCTAGTCCAGTCTCATCATCTAACAGATAGCTGAGGACAAGAGAGGTATATATGGCAAATCCAAGGTCACAGAGCTAATTAATAGTAGGGCCAGGACCAAGACCTAGGTTTCAGGATTCCTAGTTCAGTGGTTTTTCTGCTATACAACATTACAGATTCTTCAGCTAGACTGTAAGTTTACTGGGGACAGGAACCATTTCTAATTTATTTTTCTTCCCCTACAATGGCTTGCACATAATAGGTGCTCAATAGGTTAGATCATCAATGAGATTACATCATTCTAGTCAGTTCCAAATGTCTTCTTTCCCTCCTCCTCTATACTGTGACCATTGTCCCTACATCTAGAGAGGTGCCTCATATACTTCCTCACCCCATTACCTCTAAATTCCTTCTATATCTATCCATGGTGAACCTAGATTTTCCCTTGATGAACAAAAGTGACTCCTACTCTGAATCATCACTTTACTGCTCTCCCCTTCTCGTTTGCTGCATCCAGTTTTCTGGGAGCTGAGAAACCAACAAACCACACCTATTAGAACTGTATGCAAAATCAGTAAATACAGTCGAATGAAAGTTTAAGAAGCTCTCTTTATAAGTAAAAGGCATACATTTTGTGCTCTCAGTTGGCTGCTCAGGTGCTTTTTTTGCTGACTTGCTGGCTCTTGGTTATGTTCACAATAGGCAAAGTTGATCAGATCAATGATTTCCAGCTAAGCAGGCACTGCTGTACTTTATGATGGGGTGTTGCTGCACTTATGTTGCATTCACAGGATCATATTAGATCTGGAAAGGACCTTAGAGATCATTGAGTCCAACCCTTCATTTTACTGATGAAACCGAAGCCCAGAGTAGCTATTTTCCAAGGACATACAAGGTGACAAGTAGCAGAACCAAGACTAGAAAACAGGACTTCAAACTGACTTAGGATTAAGTTCTCTTTCCACTATAACATCACGCTACCACTCCTTAATATATATTTTTTTCCTTTAAGCTCAAAGGCACACCAGTAATCAGGAGACTGGGTTCTAGATTCCTACTAATTCATACATTAGGCAAATTTAAAGGTTTTTCTGCTGTGTTACTGTGAACAAATCCTCCTTCCTTCTCCTCAATCCACCCAAACCTACTGTTCACTTTCTACCTCTAGTAATAATCAAATCAATATTCCCATTGCCACTGGAAAGGAACTGTCATATAGACTTCCATTTGCTATTTCTGTGACTTCCAAAGCACCTTTCTCTTATCACAAGCTATCTATTTTATGTGTTGCTTCCCTCATTAGAATTTAAACTCCTTGAAGGCAGGATAGCTTTTGTATTTGTTTCCCCAGCACCTAGTATAGTACTTGACACACAGTGCTTAATAAATATCTTTTCATTCATTCATTCAGGGCCTCAGTTACTTCATCTGTCAAATGAATGGGTTAGAATAGATCTCTAAGAGCCCTTCCAGGTATGAAAGCATATTATTATAAATTCTTTCCCATACCTTAGTTTAATCATTTTTAAATCATCCCTGTGAGCTAGAGAAGAAGTAAGTATTGTTTATATTTTTACAAATAAGTAAATGGGGGTAGAAGTTAAGTGCTTTGTTCAACTTAAACCAATTAATTAGTTTCTGAGCTCAACCTCAAACCTTTAAAATTCTATATAGACAAAGGATATGAACAGGCAATTTTCAGAGGCAGAAATTAAAGGTATCTATAAGCACATAAAAAATGCTCTAAATCACTATTGATTTGAGAAATGCAAATCAAAACAACTTTGAGGTACTACAGCTCTTCAGCCAGATTGGCTAAGATGACAAAACAGGAAAATGACAAATGCTGGAGAGGATGTGGAAAAACTGGAACTCTAATGCATTATTGGTAGAGCTGTGAACTGATACAACCATTCTGGAGAGCAATCTGGAACTATGCCCAAAGGACTATAAATAATTGTATACCCTTTGACCTAGTAATTCCACTTCTGGGGTTGTATCCCAAAGAGATCATAGAAGTGGGAGGAAGACCCATACATACAAAAATATTTATTGCAGCTCTCTTTGTGGTGGCAAAAAACTGGAAATTAAAGGGATGCCCATCAATTGGAGAATGGCTAAACAAGTTATGGTATATGAATGTAATGGAATACTATTGTGCTATAAGAAATGAGGAGGAGACAGTCTTCATATTCACCTGGAGAGGCTTATACAAACTGATGTTAAGTGAGAAGAGCAGAACCAGGAAAAATTTGTACACAATCACAGACACATCATATGTGTGACAATCAACTTTGAAAAAGTGGACTCTTCTCAGCAATGCACACTTATAAGACACATTTACAAGTCTCAAGATGGAAGGAGATGTCTACATTCAGAGAAA
This sequence comes from Pseudocheirus occidentalis, assembly GCA_028646575.1. Taxonomy (NCBI): domain Eukaryota; kingdom Metazoa; phylum Chordata; class Mammalia; order Diprotodontia; family Pseudocheiridae; genus Pseudocheirus; species Pseudocheirus occidentalis. The sequence goes on along the minus strand of CM053598.1, from coordinate 92,227,531 downwards.
GATTTAGAAAGACCAGAGTTTAAATGGAGACTGAGGCAATCTACATGCTAGCATTCTTTTCCATGTTTGGTTTTCTTTCTTTTTTCCATTGTTCACACCATTGGTTATAACTCTTCTATATAACCAGACTAATGTCCAATATGAAAGTATTTGCAGTCAATATACTTGATTGTATGCTGCCATGGGGTGGGGGTAAGGGGGGAAGAGGGAGGGGAGAAAATGTGAAACTCAAGGGACTGTGAAACTGAATCTTGTAAACTAAAGGTAAATAAATTCAATTAAAAATAAAATAAAATAAAATTCTATATAGACATTGTTGCCTCTCAGAGAGAGAAGAGGAGGAAGATGAAAACAATAAACTAGCAAGAAAGGAAAAAATGGGGAGAAAAATCATTCCCAGGAGAAAAAGCAAGATGGTTATGTGAGAAAGAATGATGTTTCCTTGGATGCTGGCAGTAGCTATGTGTATTGTGACAGGTCTACAGAAGTTCAGTTTGCTCTTGGTAGATGCTTTTAACTTTATAAGATTAGGAGAGAAAGAGAACGATTAGGAACTAAATCAGGGACAGACATATCAATGAAGAAATCCGGTTGGCTCATATCAAAGCTTTAGCAGTTCCTGGGGCAGCCAAGCATGAGACCTGGCAAACATAACACCAGTGACTTCAGTGGAAATATGAGCCATAACCCATCCAGAAAAGCAGTTCGAAAAATAGCTTATCATAGTATTAAAGATCTTGGTCTATGACATTTCCTAGGGATTAATTACAGCCCTAGGTTTTAGGTCAGACTTAAGACGCCATTTCCTCTAAGTGAGCATTACTCTCCAGGGAAATGGCCTGGTCCCTTATTTGTTCCTTTTAAGTTCACTAGGTGTTAGTAAGTGGTGCCCACTCACCAAGCTGTCATAGAAAATTATAAATGTGTTGATAGCATTATTATCAAGCTCTGTCTCTCTCTATAAAGAACCACTTAGGAACACTACCTTACTTGTAGGTTACACCTATAAAAAAACTAACTAGAATGGGAATATCTCATATCTACTCTATTTTCTTAAAATTGTGACCACTCCATCCCCATGTCCAGCTATTTGGTACCTACATTTTGCTTTCCTTCAAATGTCAGGTTGTAGTGTATTTCTGAGAGCCTTCCCTGGCACAGGCTGCAATCCCAACAAAGGCAAGTTTTGAAGAGGGCCATCTGTAATCATTATGGTTCCAGAGATGACAAGCAAGAAGAAAAACCAAAGGATTGGTTGTCACCAAATAGTGAATAAGAGTAAGGAGTCAGAAGTCCAAGAACTAGAAAAAATGGATCTGCATTTGTAAGTGCCAGAATCTATATAGCAAAGCAGTTCATGGAACCAGGTATTTAAATGGATTCATGCAATGGTCATTTCTATTCACTTGGTACAAGGAGAGATCACGAGTCATGGGACTGTAGAAAAAAAGTGAGAGAAAAAAACCTTAGAGGCCATCTATCCCACATATACCTCATTATCCCAAAACATTAACTAACTTGCCCAAGACCACACAGGCAGTAAATGTTAGAGCAGGAATCTGAACCTAGGTCCTCTGACTCAAAATCCAATGCTCTTTCTATATTGTACCCCACTCCATTTCCATACTTTTCAAGTAGACTGAGTTCTTAAGTGACCTCTACATGTACACTTGATCCCATTATCGCCAGAAGACTATAACCTCAATTATCCTCTTTTTCTCTTAAATTTTTAGGCTTTCTTTCCTTCCTACTACCTTAAAACACTCCTAAGACTTCTCTGTCCTTTAAAAAAAAATCTTAGCTAGTTCTCTATCCCTTCAAGCTATTAATCATGTATTTCTCCTCCCTTTGTCAACCAAGTCTTTGAAAAAGCTCTCCACACTTGCTATCTCCACTTTCTCTCATTCATTTCCCAACTGGCTTCTGAAACTTAAAAACTCTCCAAAGTTATCAACAATCTCTTCCCAAACCTAATGGCTTTTTTCTGTCCTCATCCTTCTCAATCTATTTGCTGCATGTGAAAGTGTTGACCACCCTCTCCTCCTGGACACTCTCTCCTCTCTGGAGACAGTACTAGTATGTTTCTTGGTTTGCCTCCTACATGTCTGACCCCTCCTTCTCCTTCTCCTTTTCCACCTCATCATCCATATGATGCCTCCCGTGAGAACAAGGTTCTTCAGTGATTTTGTGCTAACTATCCCCAGCTTAGTACACACTCATTTTCTCACAGAATCCCTCTCTTTCTTCAAGACACAAATCAAGTCTTACTGTCTACATCAAGTCTTTCCTAATCATCATAACTATTAGTGCCTTCTCTCCTGAATTACCTTTTTTGGTACCTATTCTCTTTCTATATGTGCTTATTTATGTAGTTGGTGTCTTCCCTACCTCCATGCAAGCTCCTTCTAAGTATTCTATTTCTTGGATTTGTATTTATATCCCAAGAGCCTAAAATAATGCCTGGTAGTGGCAGGTACTTTAAAATGTTTGTTGATTGACTGCCATGGTGATATGTCCTAGGTCATGAATTATCCAGAAAAGGGAGACCTCAATGCAGAAGAAACTTGAAACCACAGCAAATACAGATTTTTCTCTAAAAGAGAATGTTTAGCCTAGGGAAGATAATATTAGGTGGTATATAATAAGCTCTCTACAAATATTTTAAAGCTATCATAATAGCTAGCATTTATATGTCACTTAAAGGTTATAATTATTTCATCCTCACAACAGTCCTAGGAGATGGGTACTACTATTATTGTCCTCTTACAGATGAGGAAACCGAGGCAGATGAAGTTAAGTGACTTACTTGCCCAGGGTCAAAGAGCTAGCTTCTCAAATTATATTTGAGCACAAGTCTTCCTGACCGCAAAACCAGCACACCATCTACTTCATCACCGAGCTTCTTCATATGGAGGTGGAATTTGATTGCTTTTACTTAGGCCAAGAGGGTGGCACTAGGATCAGTAACTGAAAGGTAAATCAGTTTGGGTTTGGTATAAGAAAAAAAAAGCTTTCTAGCAAATTAGATCTCTCCCAAAGTAAAATGGTTTTTTTTAGAAGGGAGTGCTCAAGCCTTGCTAAGGATGTTGTAGTTCTACTCAGGTATGAGTTACATGAAATGTCTTTTGGTGTCTACTCCAATTCTGAGAGCCTTGGATTCAATGAGTTCATCAATGTTCTTTTTAGCTCAATTGTTGGGAGCTCAATCTCCTACTGTCTCCAAGTTCTTTGGCATGAGTTTTAACTATGGACAGCTCCTTGTTGCTTGCTACCAACAATGGAAACAACTGAATTCATGCAGCAGCTGAATTCCATTACTGTATTTTACTGTTCCTTTACTTTCTGATTTCTTACAGTAAAGATAAGACAGGATTTGTAAAGACAAGAACTTTTTTAGTGTAGGGATTTGGGGAACTTTATATATGGATTTTGGGGTTCGTATTTAACAGAAAAGCAAATTTCTTTAGTTTTATGCCTCATGAGCCACTGACCACCAGGAGGCTCTGATTTGAGACATTAAAAGCTGTTAAAAGCCAGAAAGATAAAATTTAGGAAGAAATTGGCAAGAGGGGAACAGTTAGCAAAGAAGCAGCTTTGTAGAGTACAGATTGTTCCTGAAGGGACTAAAGACATCAAAACTTGCAGTCTAGAATTGTGGATTATCCTACATGCATGGATTTCTCCACTCATATCCTTCCCTGCTATAATGTATTCTTACTAGCCCTCAGAAACACTGTATGAAAGTTTATAGGAAGTCTGATGCTTTGATTATTCCTATCTTTGCTTTCTAACTAGACAATTGTTATGTTTTAATATTCCTGATTTGCTTTCACCTTATCTTTAAGGAAATGTTTTATGTTTAAGAATTAATAATGACTGATTTCATATAAATAGGAAATGTAGGAGCTCAGAAGTTATAGTGATTAGTATGAGTGTATAAGTAGTTTGAGTGTATGACCTTGATAAAGAGAAGCTAAATTAAACCATGTAGTTTAAGTCTCCCCTCCCTGTCGGCAGGAAAAAGCAAACAAACCTAACCTACTCATGTGAGGGCACCTTACCCTGAAAGAAAGGGAGAGCAAGGACCACCTCAGACACCACACCTATGAGTGACACTGCCTCTGTGAGTAGGTTTGAGAGGATAAGATATTGACAGGAAAGGGTCATAGCAGACAAGGTTTAATTGGGGACAATAGAGATCCCTTCCAATAAGGTAAATCCTTTCCTTTGGTGGGAATTCTTTATGGTGAGCATGGAGCTGATTACCAGACAGTGAAGAAGTAGGAGTTAATGAATTGAACTGTTCCTGGGAACTGGAGGGGAATCTACTTATTAGTACAGAGGAGGACCCAAATTCCACTAAGTTGATAGAAAAAAAATCCAAGAAGTGAAGTCTAGGTTAGCCGATCAAGATTGAGCAAATAGCCATCTAGTTTGTTTAAACTTGCAATGTTTAGTGCAGAGGTAATTGAGGCTTAACAGTAGAGCTAAGACTACTTTGTTTATACTAGGAAGACCCCAGTATCTCTTGTGGCTCTACCTCTCCTGAAACCCAAATGGTCTCAACCCTCAGACCTGACTAATTTCTTTGACCTACGTGGTCACTCAGGCTTACTATTTAAAATTTTTTAAAGTATGTAGATTATAAGTCTGCACAAAAGTGAATTATAACATAACAACTGAATTTTTCAACATGTCACAAAATGCTTTCGATTAGGTTTTTTTTTTGACAAAAATTTTATTTGCAGTTTGCAGATCACCTTACTCCTCAGAGTTGGTTTCAAATTCATCCAAAAAGGATAAATATTTTACCCTCAAAAAGATAGTCTCATAGGCTCTGAATGTAGTTCCAAAAATAGTTTGAATAATGACATCATTAGACTGAGTGGCAGCCTCCCAAATTACTTTTAAGGACTCAGCATTCATTTGTATGCATAAATATAATTTTTTGTTTGTTGGTTTGGGGTTTTTCTTTTTTTTTTTTAATCTGAACCTGTGATACCAGTGAAAGAGCTTCCAGTATGTAAACTCTCCTTGCCAATACTGAGGCAGTAATCTTAGAGTTCTTTGAAAGTACTGAAGAACATGCCCATGTTCAAACAGACAGTATATATCAGATGGAGGACTTGAACTTTCTTCTTCTTAATCCCAAACATAGCCCTCTTTCCATCATAACAGATTATTTTTCTTGTTTAGTTGTTTCTAATTCTTCATGACCTCATTTGGGGTTTTCTTGGCAAAGATACTTTAGTGATTAGCCATTTCCTTCTTCAGCTCATTTTACAGATGAGGAAACTGAGGCAAAGTTAAGTGACTTCCCCAGGGTCACACAGCTAGTGTCTGAGGCCAGGTGTGAACTCAGGAAGAGGAGCCTTCCTGACTCCAGGCCTCCATTATCTATTATGCCATCTACCTGCCCCAATTGTTTTTTCTACTGACTACTTGCTATATTTAGCTCAAATCTAACTAGTCACTAATAAAGTCAGTTTTTATTTTCAATGTTATTTTTTCTTTTTTTGAATTATTTTATTTATTGTTTACATCACTCATTTCCACAAGATTTTGAGTTACAAATTTTCTCCCTGTCTTTCCACTACCTACAACCCCCAAACAGCTATCCCCCTGTAAAGTCCCTCCCCCAATCTGCTCTCTCCTATGTCCTCCTCCATCGCCCCTCTCACTTTCTGGTAGGGCAGGATGGGTCTCCCTACCCCAGTGCCTGTATATCTTAATTTCCAGTTGCATGTAGTTAATAACAATTATATATATATATATATATATATACATATATATATATATGCATGTATGTATGTATTTTTTTAACATTTGATTGTAGAACTTTAAATTCTAGATTCTTTCCTTTTATACCTCGTCACCCTCACCCACCCCCACTGGAAGGACAAGCAATTCTATACAGGCTGTACATGTGTAATTATGCAGAACATCTCCACAGTGGACATACTGTGAGAGACTGATTATATGTCCCTCCTTTCTATCCCTTTCAATGTTATTTTTAATAACTTTTTTAAAAATAAAAAACTAAATTCAACTTCAGAAGTACAAAATGGGTGAGATACTGCTAAAAAGGTAATATGAAAAAGAACTGGAGATTTCAGTGGGCTGGAGATGTTAACAGAGGATTTTTGTTCATACATGGTTAGAACTACAGGGGCTCTGAAGTCCCTTCCAAATATGAAATTCTGATAAGTAATTATGGAGTGGAAGGGAAAGAAAAATATGATTTCCATGCCTACTTATCAAAGGCACCCTAGAAAAAACTATGATGAATGGAGATTGCATTGCTCCTCCTAGCATCTATTATTTTACACAAGTGCTCCATGAACTTTGCCCAGGCCCTCTCAGTGCTCCTCAAACAAAAATGGCTGAATTAAAGTTTAAGAAATCAGTGAAAGATTATCATGGTATTAAGAACATGCCATTAAAAAGCTGCTTGACCTTGTGCAACTTATTTAATCTCTTCTGACTTCAGCTTCTTCAATTGTTAAGACGGGCATTTGGTCTAAATTATAAATTCAGACTATAAATTAAGATGAAACCTTAAAGGTCATGGCCCAACCCCTCATTTCATAAACAAGAAAACTGAGGTCCAGCTTCACCGCCTAGCCTAGGGAACCCCAGGTGTTTTGTCACCTGAGTCCGGAACTCCCAAACCAGGCTTCTTCCATCTCTCCCATGCCCTCTAAGATCCTTTCCAGCTACGGGTGTGCGGACGCCGGCTGGGAGGAGGAATCTGATTGTAAAATGTTCTGTATGAGCTCGGAAATCAGTATATGCTACAAATTAGGCGCCTGTTTTTTGCTTTGTTGATTGTCTGACTTTAAGAAATCAATCCAGAAGATGTTCATAATACAGATTAAACTTAAAACTATCAAGGGACCTTTTTTCCCCCAAGAGGGTTGGTTCTTAAACATTTACCAGTACATGCCTGCTCCCAGCTGAAAATCTAAGCTCCTAGGATGTCATTTTGGGTCCTGCACCAAACGGTCCAGTGGTGGATGAAACTCTCCCCACACTAGAGGCCCTTTCTCTGCTTCTGAGAGCCGCTTGGGACAGAGACACGGAATTCGAACTCAGGGCCCTAGACTCCAAGTTTCGCTGCGCCAGGACGCCTCCTAATGCCCAACCGCCCTCGTCCAGCTGCTTCGCCTTCTCACTCCTCGGAACTCGTTAACATTTAGCGGCCTTGACCTGAGGGCGGGTTAGAAAGACCTTGACTCACCAAAACTCCTCTCAGAACCTCTCAAGGACACGCCCCCTGGAGGCCGTCTCTCTAAGGGCGCCAGACGTCATCACGTTCTCCGTAGCGTGGTTTCTTGCGGCGAGGGGCCGGACTTCCTCTCCAGGCCTAAAGCCGCTTCCGCCGGAAATGCTATTCTTGTAGACTGTGGTCCGAAACTGTTGGCGGCTGCGCGGAATGGTCTGTGTAATCTCTGTGTCGGGGCGCCTTCCGGTTTCTTTTTTCTTTGTTATTGGACCTCTGGGGGAGGTCTGGGCTGGCGGGGATCTTGATCGAGGCTGGAGGGAGAGGAGGACATCGGGGGTTAGGAGCTGGGTTCGAGCGGGGATGTCCCTGACTACGTCTCAGTGTTTACTCTGGAGGGTGGGAGAGGGAGTCGGGTGCCCTCCAGGGCACACTGCGCCCTTCCCTTGGGGTTCGAGGCCTGAACATAACTTGTCCATAGCATGGGTCCATCCGCTTCTCTAGAATCAGAATTGGAAAGGACCTTAACCTCTAACCCAATCCAAGGATGGAGGCACTGAGGCCCAGCAGGGATTTTGACTTGGCCGAGGTACACAGAGAGTAAACAGCAAAACTGAGATTTGAACCCATGTTCTCTGACTCAAAATCCCCTGCTCTTTACCACTGTACGACCTAGAAGAAAATGTGGAATTAAGTCAGCAGCCACAATTTCCAATGGTCCAGGCACGGGGCTCAGTGCTGGGGACACCGAGGCCGAAATGCCCTCTCTTCCTCCCCCCCTTCCCCCCGAGCTCACATTCCAGTATCACTACCACGTACCGACCGATTGGATGGAAGGTAACGTCCGAGGAAAGGAGCTGGGGCGAGGGAAGGGCACCGATTTCTGGAAAGGCCTGTAGAGGGTGCGATTTGAGCCAGGGAAGCTGAGAGGTGGGGACGGTGTTCCAGGCCTGGGGAGAGCTAGTGCAAAGCTTTGGAGTCTGGAGATACTGAGGTGTCAAGAGCCAGATCGTTCAGTGCTGGAGAAGAGAGTCAGAAAATGGGAAAGTAGGAAGGAGCCAAGTTTTAAATGCCCAGAAGTGGACTTTTATATTTTTCAATCTGGAGGTAATAAAGAGTCACTAGAGTTTGAGTAGTGGGACGACACTATGCTTTAGGAAAATCACTTTTGTTGAAGGAGTGGGGAGAGAGACTTGACAAACTAGAGGATCATAGTGTGAGCCTATACTAAGGTGGTGTGACTTCTTGAGTGGAGAGATAATTAAGAAAAGAAATATGAATGTAGAAACAAACTACAGGTTTTGACGAGTTATGTTAGAGTGCATCTAGATCAAGTCTTGTATTTTGTTTGAGAACCTGGTCTACAGTACAGCTTATCCAGTGTTCAGTAGTCATCTCATGTTCTGTTTTTCGTACATGTACTGTGTTAAGAGCCTCTTAATTGTACGTGTAAGCTCTAGGGATAGGAAGACAGAACAAAACAGAAATGGCCACATGTTGCTTACATTCTACTTTATTACCAGTGTTATTTGTGTTACTTGTTACAGCAGACATGGGTCCTTATTTGAAGAGAGAATTCGTGGCAGGTATAGACATTTTCAGTAGGTTTATCTACTTCCTGTTAATACTAGAAAGAATATTTGGAATCAAAACCTGGGTTCAAATTCAGATTTTTCCAGCCAAAATGGGGATGTCACTCATTTTCCTCATCTTGTAAATGAGGTAGTATAAAGAACTTTCTAGTTCTAGAACTATGACTAAGTGCCTGCTGTATGCAAAGCTCTGTGCTTAGTGGAGGTATTGCATGAATCTACTTGGGGTTTAAATCTTTATAGTCACCATTTTAGATTAATTTGTATTAAAAGGAAAGAAGGTATAGGACTGATTTGTATAATTCTGTTAATTTCTTCCAAAACTAAGACCAAATTTTGAGTCATTCATGAAATACTGTAAATGGATGTTGATATATTTTTTTCCAATATTTTAGAGAGCTGCAGATTCCATTTGGAAGAAGTAGCTCTTAGAATTAAAATTGTATTTCTTACCATCTCTGCTTTGCTTATTTAATGAAGAGACTACTTTTTCCCCCATGATTGTGAAGAAAATCTTTTTTTTAATTGTTTATTTTCAGGGTATGAGTTTCTTTAAAAAAATTAGTTGACTTTATGTTTTGCACATGCATCTAAAAACAACATAAGAATCTCTGGGTCATTTACAAATTGTAAAATAAAAAAAAATTACCAGGTAGTTCTGATCTTCTGCCAGAGAGTTCATCTTCAGTCTATTATATCTTGAGATCTTACTGCTATGTCTGGCTTTAAAAATATTGCCTTTAAATGTACTAAAGGTACCTAAGGTAACTTTGTCAAGCAAGTTGGGGGTTTTTGAACATTTTTTTTTTAACTCTTTAAGTTTCACAATGCACTGTAGTGCATCTAGGTAGGAAATGAGAAGAGCTGAGTCAAATTCATCGTTAGAAATTAAAAATTATTTAAAATATGATAATTAGTTCCAGCCCAATGGAAATATACAATGTAAATTCAAATAATGCAGTCACATCAGGCAATTCATTAATGAGTCATCCAAAGTTACACATAGTAAGGGCAGAGTTCGTTAAATAGCTAGATATAACCTGACTCCTCTTAGATTCTTGGCCAGTCTCCTATTTAGATCACTTTTCTTAAATGGTCCTGGAAAGGGAATAAATTGGAAGGGTAAAAAAATCTAGCAAACATGGCGTAAAAATTGAGTATTTTAGTATCTTGTACAAAAGAAGACTAATAGAAAATATTGTGACAATTTTGAAGTGATGCTTTAAGCATGCAAAGAAAATGTGCTTATCTGTTTCATTGAAAAGTAGATGGCTAGTATCCCCCCATTTTTCCATTTTATTTACAAGAAAAACAACCTTTTGAGATTCCATCGTGTCTGTTTAGGCTTTGAGTGAAGAGTAATGTTGAGCTAGAGCAAAGCTTTTTGTACCTATTGTCTTTTGTTCCTCAAGATAACAAGTTTAAATTTTATTTTTTGGAAAAAGTATTAAGCTTCTGTTAATGAACTCAAGAGCATCTCTGTACAGTCATGCTTTTAAAGCTTCCTGCAAATTATATAGAGAAAAGAGATTACTACAATTTTATCATGATGAATTGATGTTTATAAACAGATAAACTGTAGGGTGATTCAATTTAAATAATAGAAATCACATATGACACTTCTTTGTTTCTCATACTATTTTTGGTTAGTGTGAATTTGAAGGTTAAGCGTGCCAGTTGCACTATCCAGAACAGGTAAGTTCTTTGATACTTTAAGACTTTTGCCTCAAAGGTCAGAGGCTAAGGATTAAAGAGGTGGGTAGAATGTCTAGGGCTACCATGTAGTTTTTATTTATAGGTACTAAAAAAGACAAGTTTTCATATGAAGCATTTTGAGTATAGTCATTTAGGGTGTCATTTCTTGCTTGTACTTCAAATACAGACTGAGAATTCCACGGGGACTTGGGAACTGGGATGAGGATAGAGGGCTGGTGCTTTCCTTTTAGACATTTTATACCGCATTGACCCGTCACTCTGAAGTTTTTTGTGTGTCTCCAGCCCCATTCAAACATAAAATCTGAGGAAAGACCAATGTGCCTCTGAGAAAAGCCACACTGTTAGGCTTTAGGAGTGTGAACAAAGGAAGCTACAAGATTCATGCCCAAGTTTTTGGTATAGAATTAAGCAAGTGAAAGTAGATAGTATGATTGTTTCAGAAGCTGGAAACTAGGGACAGTTTTATCCTCCAGTGAGTATTGCTTCATTTGGCCAGGAGGGGGAGAAAGGAGAGCAGCTGATAAGGTTTTAGGAAATAATTTAAATAGAGCCAATAAACCAGCATAAATCTAAGGGAGAAAGGGGGCTATCCAACTTAAATTCCAGAGAGTAAGTAACAGAATTGATAGTTTTTGTGTCTAGTAAATTGTTTCATTCTTTCCAGGACTCTTCACATATGGCCAACAGAGGAAATGCTGGCTGTCTGGGGGCTTATTCTCAGATAATGAGTTCATCTGCTACTTGCATATGATGAATTCATCCAGCAGCTATTAATTGCAGTGAAGTGAGTATACAGGGACTTTAAAGATTCAGATCTAAAATTGAATTTCTGATAGTAAGAGAATTGACCTATTCTGTTCTAAATATTTTGACATTTCAAGGGAGAAAATGTTTTGATTCAGGATTTGAATCTCCTGGAGGCCTAAGAAAGTGGAGTCATTGAAGTTAAGCTGACTCTTCTGATACTAGCCTCCTAAATGAAAAAGGTCGTTGGAACAGGCCCTGTCTTCAAGATGAATTCAGGTCCTACTTCGTCAACCGACACTGAATATAAAATTTACCATATTCCGACGTTATAAAATGACTCATAACTCTTCAGACTCTTAGAGTCATAACTATCTACTGGAGGGATGTGGGATGTGGCATTGCAGAGCTGCTTTAGTAGTAGGCAGGAGGGTAAGGCTTTATTTTTTCCTGGAGTGGCTATTGTGATCATAAACAGCAATAGCTCTAAATTTTGTTTTCTGAACTTTGGTCCCAAATCATCAGCCCCCTACTGGGCAGTTCTTCCTGGATGATTGTCAGTGCCTCAGACTCAACATGCCCAAAATGGATATGGAAAATAAGGGAGAGTAAGTGATTCCAAGGTAACTGAGAGACTTGGTAGTGTACTCAGTTGACATAGGGTAATTTAGAAGAGAGACAGTTTCAACCAACAACTAGGAAAGTAAAAAAATCCAGTCTTCCATCTGTTCTTCATCTTCACTAGGACCACTAGTTATATAACTTTTTCATGTTGTCATCCCTATTATGACTTCACTTTCCTCCCTTCACATTTTTATTAATTGTAATTAACTAGTTCAACTCTACACTGTCCTCTACTTTCAGATCCCTTGTTCTAATATACTGTCACTTCTCATGCTTTGTCATATTCCGACCCAGTATGATTCCTACCATCTACCATTTCCATTCTTCCTTTGCTGCTTCTGAAAGGAGCTGGTTAAAGTCAGTCAAGCTGTCAGTAAGAAAATTATGTCACTGTAATAAAAGAAATAATTTTACTCTTCCCTAATTTATTCTCTATCCTATTCTGCCCAGAGACTATTCCAAAACTCTCCTTCCTCCAGCCTCACAACTGAGAACCTTGCCTATTCTGATTCCTTTAATTTCTTTTTCTTATTGCTTTAGCTAACATTTCTAATACGATATTAAATAATAGAGGTAATAATAGGCATCCTTGCTTCACTCTTGATTGTATTATGAAGGCTTCTAGCCTATCCCCATTACAGATAATGCTTGGTAATGGTTTTAGATAAATATTGTTTATCATTTTAAGGTAAACTCCATTTATTCCTATGCTCTAGTGTTTTTAATAGAAATGGATGCTGTATTTGCCTAAGGCTTTTTCTGCATCTATTGAAACAACCATGGTTTCTGTTGGTTTTGTTATTGATGTGGCCAATTATGCTAATAGTTTTCCTAATATTGAGTCAGTCATAAGTCTCCCCTCTGCCTTCTATTATCCCCTCCTTTTTTACTTCTTTATAGGGTAAGATAGATTTCTATATCCAACTGAATATGTATGTTAATTCCCTCTTTGAGCAAATTTTAATGAGAGTACGATTTAAGCTTTGCCCGCCACCTTCCACCCCTATCTTTCTTGTGCCTCTTTTTTGTGGAATAATTTATCCCATTCTGTCCCCTCCTCCCCGTTCCAGTGCAATTTTCTTTCTCCTTTATTTTGTTTTTTGGGGTATCAGCCCATCAAAGTTACTTTATATCCATACCTTCTATCTACATATACTCCTAATTGCTCTTATAGTAATAAAGTGGAGTTGCAAATATCGACTTGCCATATAGAAATATAAACAGTTTAACCTTATTGAATTGAATATCTTGTGTTTTCTCTATTTTGTTTCTTTTTTACCTTTTTGCGTTTCTCTTGAGTCTTGTCTTTGGAGGTCAAACTTTTTATGTCTGCTTGCAATACCTTCTTCTTGCTGTGTGAGCTCTGGAATTTGGCTGTAATGTTCCTGGGAGTTTTCAGTTTGGGATCTCTTTCAGGTGGTGATTGTTAAATTCTTTGGATTTCTATTTTGCCCTGTGGTTGTAATATCTCAGGGCCGTTTTCCTTGATAATTTCTTGAAAGCCTTTTTTTTCTTTTTCTATTTTTTTTTTATCTTGACTGTCAGGTAGTCCAGCAATTTTATATTTCCTCTCCTGGATCTATTTTCTAGGTTAGTTTTTCCAGTGAGAAATTTCACATTTTCTTTTGTTTTTCTACTTTTTTAATTTTGTTTTTCTGTATCTTGATGTCCAAGAGAGTCATTAGTTTCCACTTGAACAAGTGGAACATTGAACAATTCTACTTTTTAAGGAATTATTTTCTTCAGTGAGCCTTTGTATTTTCTTTTCCCTTTGGCCATTTCCATTTTTTTAGGGAGTTATTTTCCTCAGTAAATTTTTGTACATTTTTCCCATGCTGTTGATTCTTTTTTCTTTTCATGATTCTTTTGTTTTACTCTGATTTTTTTTTCCCCAGTTTTTCTTCTACTTCTCACGTATGCCTTCAGTTGCCAAATCTTGTCTTTCGACCTCCACAACCTATCACACTGCCAACTCCTTTTGTCTTGATTCACGGCTACTCCCCTGGTTCAGGCAAGTCTTCCAGTCATCTCCCTGACTCTTTAAGCCCAGTGCTCTGTTCTACCACCTAGACTTTTTCAATATAGTGAGAAGTATTGGCAAAAGGAGAACAGTGGTTCCGTTTTCTTTGGTCTGGGCCATCTAGGATCCTCACCTATTTTCCTGGTATCCTTTTTCAAGGGTATAGGCATGTGGAAGAGGAAGAAATAAACTAAATGACCTTTTAAAGGACTTCTAAATTTAGTATTTCTTTGATTAAAGAATGATATGTTGTTAAAAATAATAAATGCTGGGGCGGCTAGGTGGTACAGTGAATAGAGCGCCGACTCTAGAGTTGGGAGGGCCTGAGTTCAAATTTGACCCCAGACACTTAACACTTACTGGCCATGTGACCTTGGGCAAGTCATTTAACCCCAATTGCCCCGCCCAGTCCCCCCAAGAATAATAAATACTTTGCTGGCCATGTATTTATTAAGCTTTTACTCAATGTCATGAAAACCTGGGTCTTCAAAAACTTTGTTGGGTATATTTAAGGAGTTATGTATCAGCAGAAAAGTAGTCATTT
>CM053598.1:92188122-92212569 GCA_028646575.1 Pseudocheirus occidentalis | reverse complement strand
GGTGCTGGTTTGAATGACTCTTTAATGTTTGCAAAAATGGGTTTGAAGACTGGGCTTATTTCTTGGTGTTTGGTAAAAAGGATGTATAGAAATGATGATGAAGAAAAAAGCAAGGTAACTTGAATTATCCACATTTCTTTTTTCTTTTGAGTGTCATTACTTTAAGACAAATAAAATTTTATTAAAAATCTTGGCCCCTGGGTTTTTCTATTTTATGAAGTCATATAGAATTTTGAGCACTGTCATCGAATACTACATTATATATCCTTAAATTTTTTTCTTCTGGAAATAAATCAACCACATTGTTTGGACAAGTTGTTAATTCATGAATAACGTGAGATTAGAAGCTATGCTTCTCCAGTAGATAAGAGGTTTTCAAAACAAAACTGTTTTATTCTTTTCAAAACAAAACTTTTATTCTTTTTGTCATACTTAATAGGTGTTTCAAATGATGGGAAATTTTAAGTGAGGCATTATTTTGAATGTGATAAAGATTTGGTTATGAGATGAAAGCACAGACAAGTTGAGATGTATGGCATTAATTTGGCTACTATATGAACATTCTAGTGTAATGCAGAACAGTTTTATAATTTAATTCATATAATATTTTTATAACTAATATGTATGCAGAGCTTAAAGGTTAACTGCCATTTACCATTGAAAACTGAAACACAATAAGCAGAAATGAAGTTGGTTAAGGTAGAGTAGTTGAGTACCAGAGTGGTGATGAGAATAGTAGATCTGTGATTTCCAGAGCAGTCACTCCTTATGCACAGGCAGGCAGCATAATTGTTTAACCAATTTATATGCTCTGTTATTAAGTATCTGTTGCTTTTCAGTTGCCCTCATTCTTCCTTGTGCCAGAAATTCCTATCTCTTTAGTTGCTGGTTCTCCATTACTGACATGAGAAGAGCTGCGCTCAGCCATCACATGAGAGGATGCCAGCTACAAAACGTCCATGTCAAGTGTGGCTGCAGGTGTTCCCTTTGGCCACCACATCGTTTCTTTGTTGCTCGGTTGTTTTCCCTCGTGTCTGACTACAACCCCATTGGGGGCTTTCTTGGCAGACATACTGAAGTACTTTGCCATTTTCTCCTCCTACTCATTTTACAGATGAAGAAACTGAGGCAAACAGGGTTTAATGATTTGCTCTGGGTCTGAGGCCAGATTTGAACTCCGTCTTTTCGACTCCAGGCCTAACACTGTCTACAAAGCTACCTAGTTGCCCTTACTAGGCTTCTATCACTCAACAAATACTGAACAGCTACTGTATATGATACTGTACTAGAGAAGGTTATCATGGGTCAGTTCACCTGACTTATTCTATGAGAAGGAAAACAGCTCAAAAAATAATAATATAGTCTACTTAGAAATGACGAGTCCAGAGAGGAGATCAAGGGCTGGAGTAGTTAGGGAAGGCTTTGTGGGAAAGGTGGCACTTCAGCTAGACCTTGAGGATATCCACCAGAGATGGGAACAGGGAGTGGAAATGATGTTTTGGGTGGGATTGGGACTCGAAGCTACTGTGTTGTAGTGAGACAAGGTTAGAACCCAGAATCAGGTCCTGGCTTGAGAGTTCCAGAGCGGCATGTCCTTGAGGAAGCTACTTAACCTCTCAGTCTCAGTTTCCTCTTCTGTAGGAAACAGATAGTCTTTCAGTGTTTATCTCACAGAGTTGAAGGCTGTGTGTTTTGTAAATGTGAACTAAGGCCTGGAAGTGGGAATGTGTAACACATGTTTATAAAGGTAATAGAACACCAAGAATATGAAAACTAAACTGAAATATGAAATTAGACATTCTCTAGGCAACCTAAAGCCTTTTGAGCAGGGAAGCAAAATAACAAACTCTTATTAAGATCACTCTCATAATATGAAAGGTAGACTGAAGGTATGGTATGGTTTGCTACAATACAGCGTTTCCCTGTGTTGAAGTCCTCAAGCTGGGTCATTTCACCAGGAGCCAAAGGAAAGAGCAGTGAAATACAAGGGTATCCCATATACAAACAGTATGGTTTGGCAGCTTTGCTATATGGAAGAAATATCAATGATTCGCTCTTGGGTATTTCATTTATACACACGTGTATTTATGTGTGAGCCCACCTTTATACATTAATTTATGATGTACAGTGTAACAACTTTTGCCTGTTCCCAAAGTTTGTATTCATAACTCTAGCAGTGCACCCCACACTTCAGATTTTCCAACTGCCCAGATTCCTTGATCTTCCTCCCACCCATAAGTCTTAGTTTCCTTCTGGTTTTTTTTGTTTTGTTTTGTTTTGTTGTTTTTGTTTTTTTTTTTTTCAGAAAATAGGGACATAATCACTATCCCTTCAGTGTTTGTTTATGGCATAAGCATGTAACATACTTCTGTTTCAAATTCAAATCTTGCTTCCCCTGTGAAGCTCTTTCCTAACCATCTTTGTCCACATTAATCTCTCCAAATAGAATGAGGGCATTTTCGTTAAGCATTGTGTTTTAGGCACTGTTAAGACACTAGGAATTCAGATACAAGTCAGCAAGACAGACTGTCCTCAGGAGGAAGGAGTGTATATGAGTAGTAGCATGACTTGGAAATGGCCCAGAAGTGACATGGAAGCCTGGATACTTTATAATAATTTTCTGCCTTCTAATTTTAGGTATGGAGTATTTATATATTTTTTTTTATTTATTTTTTCCCAATTATATGTTAAAACAATTTTTTGACATTTTTTAAAAAGTTTTTGTTTTCCAGATTCTATCCCTCCTTCCCTCCTGAGACAGTAAGCAATCAGATATAGGTCATATATATGCAATCAAGTAAAACATTTCCATGTTAGTCATTTTGTACAGGAAGATGCATAAAAGAAAAAACCGTGAAAAATAGCATGTTTCAGTCTGTATTCAAACAATATCACTTCTTTCTCTCAAGGCAGATAGTGTGCTTCATCATTAGTCCTTTGGGATTGTCTTGGATCGTTGTATTGCTGAGAATAGCTAAGCCATTCACCGTTCTTCATCGAACAATGTTGCTATTACTGTGTACAATATCTTCCTGGTTCTGTTCTCTTCACTTTGCATCAGTTCGTGTAAGTCCAGGTTTTTCTGAAATCATCCTGCTTGTCATTTATTATAGCACAATGATTTTCCATCACAATTGTATACCACAGCTTATTTAGCCATTCCCAAATTGAGGAGCATCACTCAATCCCCAGCTTTTAGCCACCACAAAAATATGTGCTAGAATTGTCTTATGCTGCATCTTATCCCCCATTGGACCTAGTACAGTGCCATATGCAAAACAGTTTGACCAATTTTTGATCATATTTGGGAAGTTGCTAAGAGGGGGAGAAAGGGGGTTGGGGAAGGAGGAATCAAATTGTGACATACACTGTTGTACTCTTAAAAGGTTGGGCCAGGTAATTGGTGTGATTGAGGGTTTCCAAGGAGTCCCCAGAATATCTCACTCCCTGGACCTGAAATTCATTAAAGATTGATTTCAACTTCTAAAATCCAGGTACTGCTAGGAGTATAATGCCATCTGGTAAGAAGTCCTATCCTGGATAGCTACTTACTATCTATCTGTCGCCATCAGCTTCCCCAAGATTTTTCTAGCTCTAACTCGATGATTGTATGAGTAAGGCATTAAGTTTTTTAATACTTTAACAAAACTGGCTATATCAGATCCTTTTTTTCCATCTAACTGGAGAGATCTGACCAGCATGAGTACATCTAAAATGAAGAGTTTGGGGGTGGGGGCTAGGAAGCAAAGGGGAAATCTGAGGGAGGGAGCATGAAGGACCATTTTTACCAACTGCACATTTATTTTTTCTAGAATCGAGCCTACCATTAGACCAATCTATTCTAGAAGACTGTGGCAAACTTTGGCATTGAAATTCCATTACAAACTCTCAACAATCCAGGCTTTTCTAAAGAAAAACAGGGTTGCACGAAATGTTGAAGTGGATAGCTAAATGTATAAAGATGCTGCGCAATATCCACATTAAAAAAAGATAATCTATGGCTGTCATAGTCAAGTAGGATTCCAATCTTCTTTGGGGGAACTGTAATCTGGATCTCTGGAGTAAGCCCGTTGTGCAGAAATTCATATTTATGCCTAAAAATTTGAAAACAAATAAAGCTTCACAAAACTCATGGCTTTGCTAGTGCATGTAATGTTTTATATTCCTGATTTTATTAACATTTTTATGACATTTCCTTTGTTAAATGAATACCAAAGTAATTTGTTGTTTCCAAAGCCACATATTTTCCAAGCTGTGTCTTCTCTCAACACTTGACTCCAGAGACTAATTTCAGATTTGTTTGTGCTGGGCAAATCACTCTACCTAAGAAACTCAATATAGTGTTTAAATGAAACTCATTTTACATTTAAAATTCCTGTAGGAAACTGTTAAAACATAAATTTAAGGAACTTGAATTTGTAATATTTGGGTGGAAAAGTATACTTTATAATAAAGGAAATTCAGAATTGATGTCATGATAGTTTAGGAACAAACGGTGGTACTTAACAATATAATTAGGTATTTTGGTTTAAAGGGGAATTAATCTGCCCAAAAAAAAAGGAAATTTTAACTTTAGAGAGGTTATTTGCCATCTCTAGCACCTTTTATTTTATAGAAAAAAATCTTCATCTTTGGCTTAGTACCCAAATGAGTTAATAACTTGCCCTGTGTGCTCTAACCTACTGGTTCCCAGTGATTGCACTGAAATTCTTTGGTTCACCTTTCAGACACCTGCTGGTGTCACAGCAGACCAGGCTGCTTTCTTGTATTAAGCTTTTCCTTTTCTAAATCAAGCAGTTCCAGGGAGCTAATATGACTAGACCATGGGAATGATAATCACTCATTAGTAGGAGTAACAACAGTACCTAGAATTAGACTCCTGGATCAGTCACTGCTAGCTGCCCTATACCTGGCTATGTTGCAGCTATGCTAGGAAAGGTGGGATGTGATGGGACATTAAGAAATCTCTGGTGAGAGGCATCGTGGTGGAGTGGAAAGAGAGCCACATTTAGAGTCAAGTCACAGAACTGATTCTAACTGAGGTCTTTGGACTCCAGAGTCAGTCCATTTTCCCCTGTTCTGTTGTACCTCCCATTTCTCTCTCCTGCTTTTCAGCACTATCCTTGCTTTTCTTTTGTCCTCAGTTTTTTATTCTAATCTCTTTCATTTAACAACCATACTCCTGATCCATTATCAGTAGGACAGGTTCAGTATAGGCATTAAATTTAGCCTTTTTGTATCTTGTGTTTCAACTTTAATCATTTACAAATTCAGTTATGATGAGAGGTCATTGGATATTGGATAACTAGTTATTGGTTATTGGATCACCTCTCATGGTCTCAGTTTCCTTTAATGTAAAAAAACAAAGACTTTAAAATGTCGGGGTTTTGTGTGCCATTGTCCCTACCCCCTCATCTGCCAGTATACCCATCCCTACTATGGACTATTAAGAGGACCTCTACTTCCCTGGGTGTGTGAAGGAAAATTCAGAACTTGAGATGTGTTGTGTGGGGAAAGATTCCTAAAATATTGCCCGGATGAGCCGAGTTAACCAGATAGGAAGGGTCAAGTGATACTCATTTAAAAGCTAGAAAGTAGAAGTGGCAAGTTGTTTCATCTAGACTGAGTAATAGCTGCTGGGGTTTGAGGGGTTTGTTGACCCGGGCTCCATACTCTGCACACCCTCCTTCCTGGATTTTAGCCAAGGTCACCTTTGGCCCAGCTACAAAAGCAGAAGTCTAGGAATTGTACTTAATGAGGCTTTTCCATTCAGATTTAAATGCTGTTGTTATCTATTCTAAAGAGTCAAGCGATCCTGCCTACCATTCTGTTGTTTTCAATCTCTTTTCTGGAGATAGTTTTTGTAATCTTGCTCTGGGCACAGTAATCCTTAGAACATCCAAATTGGATTTGCGATGCAGTCAAAAACTCAGCTCTATACTTGCTGAATATGTTTTATGGGGAAAAATTAAGGCTTACCCTATCTGCTTGTTCAAAAGATGCAATTAGAGTTATAACACTAATCCCTTGGAGAGCAATGAAAAGTAACAATTTGTAGGAAGGATGCAGATAGGAACAGGAGCCTCATAAAGCCAGGGAGGTCCTAGGCAAGGTCAGACTACTTTGAAAGGCAATTAGACATTTTCTTGATGGTCAAATGAAATTGTCCTTTTTTTTTTCTTTTTTTACAATTTTAGAAGTGGAAGAACTGTGCAAGAATATTCTTCCCTATTGGAAATTTTGTACCATGAGAATCTGCCCCAACTGTTTTGTTGAAGTAGTGTGACACTGGTCTGGAATGTCTAAGTAAAGAAATTTGTGTCCCTGACCACAAATCAGAGAGAACCATGGTATAAATTTCCCCCCTATGTTACAAGGGTGGGGAATTAAATTATGCATGTTCTCAACACAGAGTGGAGCTTAGATGGTAAATCAGATCCTTTCTGAATAGGTAAGCAGTTTCTAGGAATCTTTTTTCTTCTTGTTCTGGGCCTCAGAATACACAGCAAGAGAGGTGAGCATGAAGGTCATGAAACATCACAGAACCATAGTTTTATGTCTAATCTGTTTTGTTGACATTCACAACTGCTAATTAGAAGTCTTTTAGAGGGCAATTTTAATCCTTGGGAAGTAGAGGTTTTACTTTACCTTGATGATAAAAAAGTGTGACTCATGCACCAGGAAGAGCTGTCTGCCCCTAGGTCCCCTCTTCTGCTGATATCTTCAAATGCCACACCAACTTTGTAGTCCATCTGTTCTTCTTCGACCTCCACCTCCCAGTAATGACGTCCTTTAATAGGTATAAGGCTTCCCATAACAGCAACACATCTAATTTTTGGAATACAAAGGTTTTAGTTTTCATTTCATTCATCATTCAAAAAATGTTTATAGTAGTAATAGCTTGCATTATATTCATCCCATAAGGTTTGCAAAACACCTTTGATCCTTACATTAATCTTTAGAAGTAGGTACTACTAATCTTCCCATTTTACAGATAGGAAAACTAAGGCTCTGAGCTGTTAAATGACTTGCCCATGGTCACATCACTAGTACGTGTCCAAGGCAAGCTTTGAATCTAGTCCTTCCTAACACCACACTCTATCCACTACTCCACACTGCCTCTCAATTTGTATCACACACAAGCCAAGCAAGACACGGTTTTAGGTGCTGTCAGGTCTACAAAGATGAACGAGACATGGACCTTGCTTCCATGGAACTGAAAAATCTAGTAGAAGAGACAGGTCCACATATCAGGAGAGAGTACAAATAACACTTCAAATGTGGTAACTGGGGGGATTCAGGAAAGGTCTTGTGGCAAGGTGACATCTAAGCTTTTGAAGAGTAGGTATGGCCTTGAGACACAGAGAGGGTAGGAGGAGGGATAGCAAGCAGTCCCGGGCTATGATGAAGGCTGATGAGGAAGGGTGGAAGAGTTTCACAGACAGCAAGATTTTTGTTTTTGTAGGTAGAAAGATATCCAATGTTTGTAAAGCATTTTATACATGTCATCTCATTTGATCCTACCTTCCTAACGAGATGAGTGCTGCTCTTATCCCCATTTTAGATATGGGGAAACAGACTCAGGTTAAGTGACTTGCTCAGGGTCACACAGTTATTAGGGGGGCAGCAAAATTCAAACCTGGGCCTCCCTGACTAACACTCTATCCACTACCTCCCATTGCTTCATTATGGTACCATGTGACCGCTTATAAAACAAGAAGTACACTGCAAGTCCCTGCAGGTAGATTCGTGGATATCCTATGTCTCTGCTGGTGCACTCTCACAGGCTCTATTACCATTTAGTTCATCTTTCTGAGTATGATTCTTTCACAATTCACTACTTTAGTTCTTCTGAAGATGAGAAAAGTAAGATTACTATGATGGTAATTAGGTAGAAGAAAGGGAAAAGAAACACTAAAGAAGGAGGTGATTGTTGTTTTTTTTTTAATCACTGGTTTTTAGAATGATAAAAAAATAAGAACCTAGCTAAAGTTAAAATTGTAAGTCACAAGTAGAAAAAGAATGAGTTGACAGCTCACAAAACGAAAAAGGAGAAAGGCAACCATATACATTGAAGCTTGCAGACGAAATATAATTTTCCAGAGCATAAAGTGCAAAGCCAGTGTGGAGTACTGTTAAGTTAATTGCTATAATAGAAATGGCTATAATGGGGGGTAATTCACTTCACCTAGAATCAATGGCAGGGACTAATAAGAACTGGTGTCTCAGTGGTGAGCCCAGCAGTGGGGAGGGGAAGGAAACGGAACACAGAGTACCTAGCTCACAGCTATGCAGGCAGACCTCATTATCAAGGTTGCAATTTATCAAGGCAATCATAGGGAAAAACCACAGGATAGCTAGAGTGAAATGGGTAGGAGTGTCAGGAACAAGCATTTAGTAATAAGAAAAGACTCAAAAGTCATAGCTGATGTTTGGCAGCATTGTTGATGTGGGCAAACCTTGAGAAATGACCTTAGGTTCTTTGAATATACAAAGCATTAGACTTGTGTCTTGTCCTATAAAGACAGGGGACTTGGCAGAAGATGATCTTCACTGGAAATTAAGCATCCATCAAAGAATATCATTGCCAGTATTTCTGCTGCGCTGGCTGTCCAGAAGCCTCCTACACTATCCAAGATCTAATTTAGAAGCTGTCAAAGTTTCTAATTCAACTGGAGTCATTGAGCCTCTCCACCCACTCTCAAAAATCTAGCTGATTGCTCAGACTAAACTTTGTAAGGCAATGATCTCCACTGCCTTCAAAAACATATACTTCATACACCTTGGCAAGTTCACTCCTTTCACAGTCCTCCAGACATAGCTCAAGAGGTGTCAACACTTTTAGTTAGGAGGATTCCCAAGGGTCTGGGAAAACATTCATCCTTCCCCCCTTTCCTCCTCAAAACAACTCCCCTTACTGACTTCCCTATATTTGACTAGGACACCATTCATTCTGCCATTTATCCTGTCATTCCTCTCTCTCCATTTTATCTTGTTACCTCCAGCTCCCTTCTACACACATTCAATCAGTTGTGATTGTGATGTTCTTTTTGATTTTTCCTTAGTAAGATCTCTTGCCACTTCACAACTAGATGATTACAATAGTCTCTTTATTTTAACTTTTTTCAGCTAATAAGTATTATCTCTTCCCCATTTGATTTTTTCCTATTAGATTGTAAGTTCCTTGAGAGCAGGAACTCTGCCTCATTTTGTACACCCATTACTTACCACAATATCTGGCAGATACTAAACACAATTGATTGGTTGATTGATCTCCCTCTTATCTGCCTTACTCCCCAAATTTTAAAAAGAAAAACAAAACCCTTCTAACAAATATTCAGAGTCAAGTGAACAGAAAAAAATCCTTCATTGGCTGTGTACAAAAATAAAGGTCGTCTGCATTTTTTGCCCATCACCTCTTGACCAGAAGGTGGGTAGCATGCTTCCTTATCAGTCCTTTGGACTCATGACTGGGCACTGCATTGGTCAGGATTCTTAGGTCTTTCCAAGTCACTTATATTTCCAGTATTATTACTGTATAACTTATTCTCATGGTTCTTCTCACCTTACTGTATATGATTTCATACATATCTTCCCAACTCTCTCCACACTTTCCTTTTTATCATTTCTCAAGGCACAGTAATATCCCACTATATTCACCAGTCTCCGTGACTCATCTATCCCCCTCCCATCCATCCTGCACATTGCTGTCAGTTTAATCTTTATAAAATCCCACTCAGGGGGTAGGTGGAAGAGTATATCTGGAAATTACTTTGAATACCAATAAAACTTTAAAACAAAATACCACTCATATCAGTCATCTGCTCAGAAATGTTCATTGTTTCCCCTTTGCCTACAGAATGAAAATCCAAACTTGACATCCTGGCACTGAAGACTTTCTCTAATCTGGTCCCTGTTTACCCTTCCGATTTGATCTCCTCCTACTTCCCAATATGAAACCTTCTTCTTTAGCCAGTGTCTCTCTCAAAAAGATGCTGCATATTTTTCTCACCACCTCAAGTATTCTTTATGTATCCCAATCCTAGTTATCCTTCAAGGCCCAGTTCAAGAAGTACCTAGAGGCAGTTAGGTGGTACAGTGATACCGAGCTGGGAGTCAAGAACATCTGAGTCAGGAAGACCTAGGCTAAAGCCCTGCTTCTGACACATACTGGCTGTGTGACATTGGGCAAATCACTTACTTCTCAGTAAGCTAGGTAACCCTAAGAATTTGCAGAGAAGGTGTCAACTTGCATTGATAGAGGGAGTTTCCTCACTTGATAAATCAATTCAGAAAGCAGTTATTAAATGCTTACTATGAATAAGTCACTTGTCAGCCTTAGCCTGGGTGACTGGGAAGCTGCTGCTGCCCTCAATAGTAATAAGGAGGTTTGGAATAAGGATTTTGGGGGGTGAGGGGGGAAAGATGCAGGAATGTTACTTGAGTTTGAAACATCTATGGGACATGCATTTCAAGATGTCCCATGAGCAGTTGGATATTTCTGATGAGAACCTGGGAGTCCCCTATACCAAAGAAATCAGAGAACTAGTCTCTATCTCTACCTTCTAATAAAATATAAACTCTTGGAGGACAGAAGCTGTTTTTCAATATGTCCTGGTATTTCCAGTGTGTGTTTTAGTGCCTTTTTCATACTAAGCTTTAAGTAAGTGGTTTTTTGAATGGAATTATCACCATCAATCAATATGCATTCATTACTCTGTACTAGTCACTGTGCTGAGTACTGAGGAGACCAAAAAAAAAAAAAAAAGAAAATTAGTCTGGACCCTCAAGGAACTTACTATAACATGTCAAATAATGTATGTGTGTGCACATAAGATACATCCACGGTAGATGGAAAGTAGCTTTAGAGAAAAAGGCACTAACATCTAGGGGGACCAAGAGAAACCTCCCGGAAGAGGTAATGCTTGAGCCCAGTCTCAAGGAGGTCAGGAATTCTAAAAGGCAGAGATTAGGAGAGACAGCATTCCAAGCATGCACAAAGACCAGGAGAAAGAAGATGGAGTGTCTTGTGTGAAAAACAGTGAGCAGGCCAATATATCTGCATCACAGAGTGCAGTAAGAGGGGAGTAATATGTTAGGGGACAGGTTGTGAAGAACTTCCAATGTACTTGATAGCACATCTTTGTACATTTAAGAAAACTCATGTATGAAATAGAAGCACATAACCAAGGCTTTCCTGGGGCAGGTGGTAGCTCAGTGGATAGAGTCAAGAAGATCTGAGTTCAAATCCAACCTCAGCCAGCTGTGTGACCCTGGGCAAATCACTTAATCTCTGATTCCCTGACAAAAGGATCCACTGGATCTGCTGGAGAAGGAAACCACTCTAGTATCTTTGCCAAGAAAACCCCATGGACTGCTATGGTGCATGGGGCCACAAACAGTAAGATGCAGGTGAACAACAAGAAGGCTTTCCAGCAGTATATGAGATAGATCGCTGGATTCAAAGTCAGGAAGTCCTGGTTTTGAATCCCTTCGTAGACACTTTATCTGATAAAACACAAAACCCCTCTGAGTCTCAGTTTCCTCATGTGTAAGACTGAGATTCCCCCAAATCCTTCACTCCCTTTAAGACTCAACTCAAGCACCTACTTCTACATAAAACCCCTCCTGACCCCCTCCTCCATCTCCAACTGGTAGTGTCCTCCCTACCTTGATTTTATTTTGTATTTATTCTAAATATACATGCTCTCTCCCCTGATAGAATGCAGGTTCCCTGAGATCTGGGGCTGTTTCACGTTTTGTCATCATATCCCCAGTGTTTTGCATGCCAGATGCTTAAAAAGATGCTGGTTGGTTGATTATAAAATGGGGGTAACAATAGCACCAATCTCAGAGGGTTATTTATGGTGAGGACCAAATGACATAGTGTCTACTTCAAAACATTATATGAATACGAGCTCTTATTATCAGAGGAGCTTAACTATTAGTGCCATTTTGATCTGAGGCTTGGAACTGAATGACTCGAGGTCTAAATGTATGGTTGATTAAAGTTACATTTTTCAAAAAATACTGCACAATGGTTGACTTTGATGCAGTGAAGCAGTCATTTGGGCTCTGTGTGTATTTTCAGCCTGACAGCCCACCTGGCTTGAAAGAAGAGTTCGTTTAGATCTTAGCTTAGAAACAGAATCTCCTCACTTAGCATCTGCAGAGACAGGTCAGGCCCCTCTAAAAGGACCATTAGGAAGACTGAGCTCCCATTAGTCCTTTCCCTGATAGTTTTAAGGGAATGAGTCACATGGTATTGTCTCTTTTCTTCTCAAAATGTTTTCCAGGGCATTTCATCAGGCCCGGCTTGTTTGTGCCCATAAAGAGACATTAGAGGTTCACTGTCCCCTGATTCACCCATCATTAAGGAGCACCTCATTGTATTATGAAAAACCTTTCCTGGAGGTGCCCTACTCACTTTACAAGCATTATCTAATTAGGCCTCTCAACACCTCCATAAGCCTGAGGTTATTTCCCTTAGTATATAGATGGAAAGAGTGATGACCACTTTTTTCCATTGTAAGAGACTGATGAGGATTTAAGTGATATAGGGGTATAGTCTTGTAACACCCAGCTTTATGCTTTATTCACTATGAGTGTACTGGGCTGTGGTTGTCTCTGGCCCCCTGTAGCCATCTGTACTCACAAAGAGATCACATAATCCTGTTGTACCCATCACTCAGTCAAAAGGCATTGATTAATTGCCCATTGTGTCCCAGGCATTCTGCTCATAAGAAGTTAAAAGTGAAGCAGTCCCTGCCCTATGGAAAATTTCTACACACTGATGCAAACTGAAACAAGCAGAACCAGGAAAACAGTATATATACAGTCACCACAAACAAGGCAAATGGAAGGAATTACCACCACAAAATAGTCAGAACAGTGTTCCTAAAGGAAAATGAGGAAAGACCTTCTCATGTATCTTCTGTAGGGCCAAGCTTGACTGCAAAAAGTTTAGCAGAGGGATTACATTTATTCTCCTTAACCCCAGAGGGTAGAATTAGGAGTAATGAATGGGTAGAAATTCCACAGGCAGTTTTTATCTCCACTTCCTCACAATTACAGCTGTCCCAGTGTAGCATGAGATCCCCTGGGGGTAATGTTCTCCTAGAATGGCTTAGGAATTAAGCAATTTAAAAATGAAAAGTTTTTTTTTTATTGTTTATGGGGAAGCTATTGACTTAAGATCTAGAAGACAGACATAGTGAAATAAGATAAGTAGAATAAGCCATGCCAGTCTTATCTTGTGAGTGTATATTTCTATAGCATTTCAAGATTTCCAAAGCACTTTCCCCTTATTAACCCTCTGTGATAGATAATATTATACTCATTTTACAGATAAGAAAGCTGAAGATAGGAAAATAAAGAGATTTGCTCAGTTTCGAGCCTAAAGCTAGTAAAACCCAGAGCTGAGATTTAAACAATTCCATCCCAGACCAACATTCTCTCTATGGCATGGCACTTCCCTGTGAGATTCTGAGATGACTGCGGATGAAGTACCTAGTAAATCTGGTGTCACTATCACAGGGCTCACTTGCTGAGTTTTCTCCTTTACCACGCACAATTGTAAATCCATCTTCTGAAATGGACAGCAAAGGATGGCTGGTGTCCTTATTAAGATGGAAGTAGGTACCTAGGGAAGGGAAGAATACATGGCAAGTATGTAAATTTTAGCTAACAGAGTCTGTCATTGATGCAAAGTCCAAGAATCAAACATTTAAAGCTGGAGGGGTCCGTAAGGGTCCTGTAGCTCAATCCTTTTGTTTTACAGATAAGCAATCCAAGGCCTAGAGAGTGGAAGTCACTTGTCCAGTGTCCCACGGAGAGAAAGTAGATGAGCTGAGATTCGACCTCCTATCCTCTGACTCCATATCCAGAACAATTATTATCATGCCTTGTATATTCTTTCACAAGTAGCCCTGAGAGGTTCTAAGTCACTGTAATGAGTCTGGAATCACAAACTCATAAAATGTCAGCCCTGGAAGAGACCTTGGAGAATGTTCAATCCATTCTTCCCTCTACCACCCCCACACCCTATTTTACAGATAAAGGCATTGAAGGCCAGCATAATCAAGTGATTTGTTTCAAGTCACACATCAAATCAGGGGGAGAGCCCAGGCATCCTAATTTTGAGTCCACTTGAATAACTCAAGCAGGAGATTTGGAGCTGGAAGGGACCTTAGTGGCAGTCTTGACAGACACCTTCATTTTTTTATTTATAGATGAGGCCCAGAGAGGGCTAGTAACCTGTCCTAGGTCACAGAGAGGATAGTCAGAGGTGGCATCGGAACCAAGCTCATTGTTCTTTTCACTCATCGCTTTTCATTCATGCACGTTTCTTATCTCCCCTTCTAGACCATGAGCTCCCTCTGTAAGGGCAGTGGACTCTGTTTTATCCTTCACATCCCCTGAAGCACCAGTGTCTCCCTGGACAAAGCAGGTGCCCAATAAATGTGTGTTGAAATGCTGAATAATAGAAAGGTCTGTTTTATTTAACACTTAAAAGAGAAAAGTGTAAAGCAGTCAGATGTAAAAGGTACAGAGAGTAACAGATTGATTTATAGCAGAGAGTGAGGAAGGGTGATAGCAGAAGGTACAAGGAGCCCATCTCCAAAGCCTACCTTCTAAAGCTTGAGGGCAGGATAGATAAATAATGGTTAAGATTTGAAGAGAATGTGGGAAAGAAGATGATGGCTGTCTGAGCAGATATATTCTAGAGCTGAGTATCATATATACATATGTGTGTGTGTATAGAATATGTACATGGCTTCAAGATCACATTGAGGACCTAGAGGACCACATGTGACCTTGAGGCTACAGGTCCCCTCCTGTGGGCAGGAACTGACTCCTGAAAAGGCCATCTTCACTTAGGGGGGGAGCAGTTTAAGCAAAAACATAATCTGATGTTCACAGTCCAAGGTAACCATGGGGTGTGATAAAAACCCTGATGTGACCTACATGCTCACCTCAGAACTCCTGAATCTATTTCATTCTCTCTGAATCTGTCTCCATTACTCCCCTCCATGGTTCTTTTCCCATTGTCTCTCCTCCCTCCTTTTCACTTCTTTTCCCATGTTTCTTTCTCCAGTCACTATTATTTATTCATGTTCCTCTTTCTCACTTCACCCTCCATCTGTTTCATCTTTTCTCTTTTCCTTTTTCTCCTTTAACTCCCCCCCACCTCTTCTCCAAACTTCTCTGTCTCTCTCCCTTAACTGGACACAATACAGAACTGAAATATTTTCACTGTATTCCTCAAATACAATTTTATATTCTTTGTTCCTAATTTTGAAAACAAATGAGTTGAACATCCTATATTTTCCTCTCAAAAAATCATCTTTAATCAAATTCCTTTTTACTTGTGTATGACTCATGATTGATTTCCTCCTTTATATATAAACAATAAAGACTACGAGTCTCTAGCTTTGATGTGGGAACAGATATATGAAAATTTATATGTAATTTAATGTTTTCTTTTTTATTGACATTTTTATTTGGACCTACATTCATTTCTCAATAAGCAAGCCTGATGTAAGACCTTCACTTAAAAAAAAAAAACAACAGTTAAGCAAAACCATCAAAGTATATAGGGCTTGCAATTGTCATCTCATGTAACTTTCCACTCCTGACTGGCTGTTTCTTAACAAAAAGGAAGGAAGTATATTTCAGTCACCTAGAACTATCACTGACCACTGCACTTGACTAAAATTTTGTTGTCTTTTTGTATTATCCTCATTTACCCATTGTAGTTATTGTGTTTATTTTCTCTGCATCACACAGTGCTTTCAAGCCATTTTCACTTCCGTTATCATATATGATTCTGGCCTCTCTCTGAGGCCAGAATCATAAGTATTATTAATCTTCCTCATGCAGATGAAAGAACCAGGTCAAAGAAAAGTTCCACCATCTGCCCATAGAAGCCAAGTCTTCTGAGTGAAAAACCAGAGGGGTTGGATCATTTGCTCTTTTGATGTGGTGAAAAGAGGCAAGATTTGAGTCAGGGCACCTGAGTTTGAATCCTGGCCCTCCTACTTACAACCCAAATGACTTTCGGCAAATCAAGTGAGGGCTGTGGTTGACTCCCCTTGCAGCTCCAAATCCGCGATCCTGCATACTCTGTGGTCTCTTCCAGAAAACTTTCAGTCCAGAACTTTGGGGGTTTTGTTGTAGTTGGCTCTTGGCTCGTGACTTAATATGATTTTGTGTTTCATATGCTACAATATCTCAATTAAGATGCAGGTCTGGAATGGAAACATATCCAATCCTCTGCTCCATTCCTGACTCGCCATGATGTGAGACACAATTTCACCTCCTTAGCATTCATTTTCTCAAATGCAGAATAACAATAACAGCTCTTCCTTAACTACTTTATAGGGGTACTATGGAGATAAAATCAGAAAATGTTTTTCACATGTTATTTTTGGACAGTTTGGTCAGGAGTAAATGTACTTCCAGGAAACTTTAAAATTCTTTCTTGGCTTTTTATTGTTGGTAATTTTTGTTGTTGAGAAACTGAACCTTTTAAGCTGATACCACATCTGTTGTTGCTATAACCCACTCCTTCGATAGGCATATTTATATATTCACTCAACACCATGCTTTGCACATAGTAGACCCTTAAGAGGTTGGGTTGTTTTTTTTAACCTACTCAAAGTTTTCTTTGAAACTTAAAACTTAAAGTTTTCAAGACAGTTCACATTCATCTGATCATTACAACAACTCTGAGAGGTTGTTCCCTAATCCCTAATTATCCCCATTTTACAGATGAAGAAACTGAGGCTTGAAGCCATTCAATGATTTTTCTGGGGATATACAAACCAGTGAGTAGCAGAGGTGAGATTCAAACCCAGTATTTCTTAACTCTAAGGGCAGCACACTATCAACTTTGTTACACTGGCCAATTAAGTGCGAGGTCTTGGGGGAACAGGGAGACATAAGATCATATAGAGCCCATTTCTGTTCTTACTGAGCTAATAATCTGTGTTTCTACTGCATGTGTGTTGTATCTACCTTTGTATCTTCAGCATTTATCATAGTCTTGCACATAATGTTACTCAAATAAAGATTTGTTGAATGAATGAATGAACATTCATTTTCTAAGTGTTCTCTTCCTAAAAGTTAATTCATATCTCCAGAAGTCTTTGACTGCTTGTTTTCTTTGCTAAAGAGAGAGGTCACTCCTCTAGGGAATGATTCAACTAAATACAATGGATTCCATAGGAGTGTTTAATTTCTTATATATAGGCTAAATAGATAACTGAACAACACAGAAAAATAATGATGAAATTCCAATCCATCCAATTTAGCTCAAAGAACAACTCAACAGTGAGGATCTCACTGATTTGTCTATTTAATATGAAAATTATAATTATAAATTCAGAATCATAGAGTCATAGAATGTTAGAGTCAGAAGGAATCAGAGAGATCATCTAGTGGAGCCCCCTTTACTGACAAATGAGGGAAATGAGGCTTAGAAAAGTAAGTTGCCCGGGCTCACATTTATAGACACGTTCAGCGCATTTCATTAAGGAGTGCACCTAAGGAATTTTGTTTTTAAGGGTGAATATTGGCTGTTCATCATAAAGCATATCAGTTTAAACTAAAGTTAAAGAAACTAAAACATCTAAATTTTATTTTTTAAATTAACCAGTAAGTTTTACTTTTAAAATATGAACTTTTTCCAGAACAACCTTTTTAGCTTTATCTTCTTTGTTTAAAAAAAAAAAGGCATCTTTCCAATTAGACCCTGCTCCCTGCTTTGCTAAGAAAAGCCAGGGGTAAAGCTCAACAACTGGTGAATTCTTTTAAATTTTTATTTTTGCCTTTCTTTCCCATATCAGCCAGAGCCCCAAGGCCATGGAAAACAAGGTGACCAGAGGAATAAAAGACTAGTTGGTTTGTTTTCTGACCCGGTTGGGATTCCTGGGCACAAGCTTCTTGGGGACACAGATGAAATAAGAATCAAACTTTGCCAAGAAATGCCAGTGCAGTAGGTGAGACATCATAGAAAAATCTGGAAGACTGTCATGAGGGTCACCCTGAGCTCCAGAGCCACCCAATCATGAGATGCATTTTATTTCTCACAAAGCAGAGCTTGACAGAAGCAATGGAGGGGAAGTGAATGGGAGCAAGAGCAGTGTCAATGGTGGTTGTAGCAAATGGGAGCCGGCAGATAAGCTCTCCCAGACAACTTCATTGTGGCACCGGGACATTTGAGTTTGCCAGGTCATGCCCAGTATATCCCACATACACATCTATGATCACATTACTAGTTTGTGTCAGAGCTGAGACTAGGATTTAAATCTCATGATTCCCAGGTCTTTCTACTATACCATCTTCCTTCTGAGGTTAGCAATAGAGGGAAGGGAAGGGGATCGACTTCTGAAATCACCCTCCTGTGACTAACCCACTATGTTGGTAAACAGTCCAAGAACATTACTGAATGAAAACAGGGAGTGGGACAACAGAGAATAGAATCAAAGACCTATGCATCCCAGCTCTTAAAGATGTTAGGAATAGATAGATGATCACTGATTGCTTCTGGTAACCATAATATCTAAAAACTCTACTCCCAACAGCAAAATGTGAATTTAAACAATACCTGTCGTGTGGATAGTAGCAGGCTCACTTCTTTCACTAGGGCCCCCCACATTGATTGCTCTTACATAGACTAGGTAGCTTTCTCCAGGTTGCAGCTGAATTAGAGATTCACAGGTCGGAATTCCTACTATAGACCTAAAAACAAATTGAAGTGATGAAACAAAACATAAGGATATGTGATAATAGTAAAGTACTTGATAAACATTTCACATAATAAACATTGGGCGCTCCAATATTTGCTATTATGGATGGCCAGGCAATAAGACATAGTAGGCTTGCAGGAAAGTCACCTAACATCTCTGAGATTCATTCTTCTCACCTCTAAAATGGGGATAACATCTGTGGGTAGTACCTATCTCACTTACAGAGTTGTTAAATGAGATGTCATTTGTAGAGGACTTTGCACATCTTAAGGGACTTTGTCAATACTACCTCATCATCATCATCATCATCATCATCAAATGAGATAATAATGGGTGCAAAGCATGTTGCAAATTTTAAATATTATATAGCCAGTTAATATCATTATTGATTGACAATGAGAATAAACCCCTCAGAGGGAATAAAGTTTTATATCAAACTAGTTTTTGGATTTCTGAGACTTCTATTCGTTTCAACCTCTGTTGCTCCAAAAGGAAAGCTAATTTAATGACTCAGTGCTTGGTACATAATAGGCCCTTCATAAATGCTTATTGACTGACTCATTTGAACAGCCATTTCCTTACCTAATGGGACTCATTTGATTCTAGGTCATACCTAAGACTGAAAGGTCAGTGACCCCTTTAAAGAACAGATGCAGCCCCTGGTCTTCCCCAGTTCAATATTCCCTTGTTATCACTGATGTAGTTCCATGTTCAGGGGACCTGAATTCTAAATGTTCTCTGTGGGATCCATTCCAGGCCTTCCTCAGAGTCCATGCTTTGCTCAGTTATTTCTGGAGGTTATGTACCTAATTTGATCAAATTTTTAAAATCAATTTTACCTACTGATCAATTTTTCTGTTTTTTTAAAGCATACTAAATAATCTCAATGATTATAGTTTTATAATTTTGAAATTTGGTACTGCTAGACTACCTTCACTCTTTAAAAAAATTTTTTAGTTGTATTTTAAGTTCTGAACTGTCTCTCTCCCTCCTTCTCCATCCCGCCCTAGAGAAGGCTGCCATTTCACACACACACACACACACACACACACATATACACATACACACATATGTATATGTGTGTATATGTATGTATATTCTATTTATCAGTTCTTTCTCTGGAAGTGGATAGTATCTTCCTTCATAGGTCTTTTTTTAGTTGATTTAAGTATTTGTAATACTCAGAATAACCTAGTTATTCACAGTTATTCTTCAAACAATATTGCTGTTACTGTGTTCTACATTCTCTTGGTTCTGTTCATTTTATCCTTCATTATTTCATGCTAGTTTCCCTTTATTCTTACTTTTTTCATGATTGCCCCAATTTTGTTATTACTTTGTTTAGTTCTTCAAATAACTCTTTGAAAGTCTGATTGTTATGAGACTAAAAATATAAATCAATTTAGGAAGTATTGTCATTTTTTTATTATATTGGCATGACACAATTATGAACAACTGGTATTACTTCTATTTGTCTTCTTTTTTTCTCCTGTTTTAAAATGTCTTGAAGCTGTGTTCAAACAAGACCTGAATGTATCTTGGTAGGTAGACTCCTAGATATTTTGTACTCTTTATAGTTAATTTGGATATATATTTTTTCTATCTCCTGATAGATAGATAAATTCTAATGATTTTTGTAAATTCATTTTCTGTCCTGTTACTTTAATAAGATTATTACAATTAATTTTTAGATGACTCTTTAGGGTTAAGTAAATCATCTTATACTCTGCAAATAGCAAGAAAAAAATAAAGTATTAACAAGGAACTCTGCTCTAGAAAGAGTCTGAACCAGTCATATGGGTAGAAACTTTTGGATGAGGATAATCCAAGTCTATTCTGATCTGGGCCTACACACCTGTATACCTGTACCTTGCCTAGAATTGAGCTACCTTCACAGACACATAGCAAAGATGAAGAAAAATAGCACTTGCCTCACATAATTATTAGCTACCCTGTTACTAACCCTCTACCACATTTCCCCAAAGACATCGTTGCTTCATCTTCCAATGAAAATAAATAAAATTCTAAATTATTTGAAAAGATTAGAATATTTTAAAAAGATGAACGTGTATATGAAGTTTATATTTAAGGTCAATATGCAGGCAAAAAAAAGTCTTTGAGACCTTACCCTTTCTGATTTCCCTTGCATCTTTGCATCCTGGGAAGGGTTCAAACTTTCATATTTTGCTACAACTAAGCAAGATCAAATTAAAGATATTGTTTTTTTCAAAATCCAATTTCCTCTCTTCAGGAAACTTGTGTTTCCCATGCAATGTGACTGGGGAGCACTGTCCTGGGTGATATAAAAGTGACATCGAGCATTCTCGAGCTATAGCATTGACCTGTATTGACTCACTCTGTAACGACATTCCCTGGCTCTTCACTGTCTACTTTAGACAGTTCAATAGTGTATGAGTCCACAGGATTCATGTTTCCAGATTCCCAGCTCACCAAGGCAGCATGCTCACAGCTTAGGATCTCTCTGCTTTTGATAATGGGAGGTGAAGGAGCTAAGAGGCAGTGGAAAAGAAAGCAGAAGGAAAACCAATTGAGAGACAGGGCATTGAACTTGGAATCAGGATGACGTGGGTATCAGTCCCACCTCAGACACTTAACTAGCTGTGTGACCCTTGACAAGTCACACTTTGTTTTACTATACCCCCTTTTTTTCATCTGCAAAATGAAAGGGTTGGTTCTATCTCTAAATCCATGATCTTGTGACCCACTTGCTTTTGATCTAATATTTGGCTATAAATAAGCATAAACAACCATCGCCAACCCATTCTTTCCCCCAAAATATTTTGTAATTAAAAAAAATACAAGGAAAATTCCTTAAGAATCCATGTAAAATAATGAAAAGAGGGACAGATTTGGAGTCAAACTATCTAGGTGTGAATCCTGCTTTCACTCTTTACTATGTGACTTTGGGCAGATCCCTTTCCCTCTCTGGGCTTCATCTGTAAAATGGGGACTGTTGGGTCAGTGTCCCTTTCATATTTCAATCAAATGATCTAACATTAAAAGGCTCTCATCCCACTAGAACAAATATTGAATCAAGGGAGAGAGTATCAGGCAAATTGTTTTGGTTTTGTTTATTTAAGAGACATCAAACACCAGGGCTGGAATTCAATCCAATTCGACAAACATTTACATGCCTACTATGTGAAAAGTGCTGGGTGAGGTTCCTAAGACAGACCCTGGGAAAGACAAAAACAAAACAATTCCCTGCTTTAAAATATTCCACATTCTACTCAAGGGATATGATGCATATATAGATGTGGATAAGTAAATACAAAGTAATTTCAGGTGTGTGTGTGTGTGTGTGTGTGTGTGTGTGTGTGTGTGTGTGGTGGGGTGGGATGGCAATCGGTAAAGAACGTAGCACAAGAGCTGAATCCTGAATAGAATTAGGGATTCCTAGAGATGGTGATAATGAAGGACAGAGTTGAAGAACAGTTGACCAAGACACAAGAGATGGAATGCTGTGTCCTGGGATCAGCAAGGAGATCAGTTTTGCTGGACTCCATGAATGTTTGAGGAGGAGTCATATTTTTAAGGAGATGGACTGAAGCCAGATTATGAAGCCTTTTAGATGACTGAGAGTAGATCCAGTATTTTATATTCCAGGCAACTAAACCTTCCTGATCATGGTCATGACTGACCATACCTGGGCTTTAGAAATACCAATTTTGTGGACCATGGACCATGGATTGGAGAGAGGAGACACAAGATAGGACTGATTAGTAGGCTATGGCAGTAGCCTAACCAAGAAGTAATGAAGGTCTGAACTAGGCTGGTGTCTGTGATGGATAGAAGGGAATGGATTTAAGAGATGCTGAGGAGGTTAAGAGCCATACTATTGTTGTTATTCAATCATTTCAGTCCTGTCTGACTCTTTGTGACCCCATTTGGGGTTTTCTTGGCCAAGATACTGGAATGGTTCACCATTTCCTTCTCCAGCTCATTTTACAGATAAGAAACTTAGGCAAACAGGGTTAAATCACTTGCTCAGGATCATATAGCTAGTAAATGTTTGAGGCCAGATTTTAACTTGTGAAGATGAGTTTTCTTGACTCTAGGTCTGGCATTCTAACCACTGTACCACCCAGCTGCCCCAGGAGCCATAAGACCTGGAAGCTAATTGGATGGGGTGGGGTGAGGGAAGTGGGATGGAGTAAGAGAGTGTGAAAAGTCAAATATATCTCCAAGGCTGCAAACTTGAATGGCTAATTGTGGTAGTGCCCTCAATAGAAAATTGGGAAGTTAGAGGAAAGAGTCATTTAAGGGGGAAAGATAGTTTGAGATGCTTATGGAACATACACTTGTCAGTGTGTCTTGGGCAGCTGGTGATGCAGGTTCGGAGATCCGGAAAGACACAAAAGCCTGACATGTAGATTGAGGAGTCATCTTCATAGAAATGATCATTGAATTCACAGAAGCTTATAAAAGAGTATCAGAGAGGTGACATCAGAGGAAGAGAAGAAGGTTCTGGATAATACCCTGGAATACAGACATGTATAGGAAGTTGGACACAGATTATGGTCCAACAAAGAAGAATGGGAAGAATCTGTCAGCCAGGTAGGAGGAGGACCAGGAAAGAGTAATATCTTGGAAATCCAGGATCAAATGCTTCAGAGGGACAAGAAGGTCAATTATATTTGCATCCCCAGTGCCTAGCACAGTGCATGGAACATAGGAGGCACTTAAGATATCGACGGATTGAAAGATGGGTACTGAAAAAAAGCCATTCCTTCACAAACAAGGGACTATTTATATCCTTGGATGAGAACAGATGTGGAGTCAGGAAGTA
This sequence comes from Pseudocheirus occidentalis, assembly GCA_028646575.1. NCBI lineage: Eukaryota > Metazoa > Chordata > Mammalia > Diprotodontia > Pseudocheiridae > Pseudocheirus > Pseudocheirus occidentalis. The sequence continues at coordinate 92,189,007 of CM053598.1, read as the reverse complement.
GTAGAATGCAAGGGGTTAGGAAGTGAGAACAGAGAGGCACCAGATTAAATGGGTTATTCTAGCACTAAGACTTTGAAAGAAAGGTAACACATAAGACAGTAGTTTAAGGATGGCAGGGTCAAAGGAAAGTTTTTATGGATAGGAGAGATCTGGTCAAATTGAGGTAGTAGGGAGGGAGCCAGTAGATCAAGAGAGATTGAGGGCCTGAGATGACTGAAGGGATAGGGTAAAAAGAGGGGCTAGGATGAAGGGCAAAGTAGAGCAGCTAACATTACCAAGAAGAAAGATACGCTCTTCCTCTGAGGCTGGAGCACAGGAGGGGAGAATGGGGATGGTCCTGAATGGGTCTGATGTGTAAAACCAGGTTAGAGGGGAAGCTTATGATGTCTGGCCCCTATTCTCTCGGCAAAGTATGGAGCAATGTCTTCTCTGGAGAGTGGATAGAGAGGAGATGAGAGAAGGCAACCTTAGAGACCATCTAATCCTCCTCATTTTGTAGATAGGGAAACAGAATCCCCAGAAGGTGAGGTCATAGGGACCTCAAAAATTTAGAGGGAACGTTTGAGGTCATCATCTAGTCCAACTATCATTTATAGATGAGGATGATAAGGCCTAGAGAGGTCAAATGAATTGCCCAGAGTCACAGAGGTGGCAAGGGGGTAGCAATGGGATTCAAAATCAGGTCCTCTCACTCCATATCCTGTGTTCCTTGACTTACCCAAGGTTACACAATAAGTTATTGGCAGAAGTGAAATTAGAGCCCAAGATCCTTGAATCCCAGGCTAATAACTGGTCCCCTAGTCTGAACCAAACCAAGGTGAAGCATAAAATTTGCCTTGGCATCATAATCTTATGACCAAGGTGTGTATATCTCAAAATCCTAAG
>CM053598.1:92175351-92188022 GCA_028646575.1 Pseudocheirus occidentalis | reverse complement strand
ATTTTAACAATACCATGTATTAGGAAACTGAGTCAAATCTATAAGAATACAAGTCATTCCCCAACTGATAAATGGTCAAAGGATATGAACAGGCAATTTTCAGAGGTAGAAATTAAAGATATCTATAAGCATATGAAAAATGCTCTAAATCACTATTGACTTGAGAAATGCAAATCAAAACAACTTTGAGGTACCACATCTTACCAGTCAGATTAGCTAAGATGACAAAACAGGAAAATGACAAATGCTGGAGAGGATGTATAAAAACTGGAACACTAATGCATTGTTGGTGGAGTTGTGAACTGATTCAGCCATTCTGGAGAGCAATCTGGAACTATGCCCAAAGGGCTGTAAATAATTGCATGCCCTTTGACCTAGTAATAAATTACATTGCTAAAAGTGTAAAAGAATAATTAGGTTGTGACTTGCTGCCTCATAGTGTTATGAAGTATGTCTACATGGGTCATGGTGTTGGTGTTGGTGGCAGTTACCTCATGCTCTGAACTTCAGAAGCAAAATTCAATTCACAGCCAATAAACGAAAACAAGAGAACACATGTTGTCTGGTGAGGTTTTTCCAGAGAATATGTGCCCTGGAGAGGCATGGAGTAATGCTGAAAACCAGAACAATGACCTCTTATTTTATCTGTGTTTTAAAGGGTTACAAAGCTCAGAATCTCTGAAGCCATTCCTACAACAACCTCATGAAGTAAACAGCTCAAGGAAGAGGAAGGAAAGCACCTAGGGAGGTCCCTGAGGGAGGAAAGGACCTAGCATAGAACCTCCAAGTTGGAAGAGATCTCTGAGACTTTTTAGTCCAATTGCCTCAAGTGCCACCATGTAGATCACCCCAGTTGCTAGTGAGCTGCCTGAGTGAAATGAATTTGTATTCTGTTATTTTGTATGTTTTGTTTCCCCACCAAGAAAAGATTGTAATTAGGACTGGAACCATTTTATGTAGGGATTTTATTTTTTGTTCTTTGTACTCCTATTCCCTGTGCCTAGCACACAGTAGGTTCTCAATAAAACCTTGTTGATTGATTACCTGGAGAAGAGTAGGTACTTATAATAAATGATTGTTGAACTGAAAACTGAGTTACTGAATCCCTACTTTTGCATGAAAGGCAGTGATACTGTAAGAAGAGCAATGGTTGGAATCAGGGGACCTAGATCCAAACTTCTCATTTATTACCCTTATTACCTGCGTCACTTTGGACAGGTCACTTCTCTGGTGTTCCTTCCTTATCTGTACAATGAAGTGTTTAAATTTGATGACCCTGAGGCTTCTTATGTTTCTAAATCTATTATTCTAATCCAACATGAACAAACTAAAGTCCAGAGTCCAATTCAGACGAGAGCGAGAAGGCCTTCTACTACATCATAGCGACCCAGGTATGAGGCCAGGACTGGGGTTTCATACACTGTGAAAAGTAAGACCCTCTGGGTACAGCTGTCCCTTTCCCACCCCACCCCAACTCCTCTTTATTACTACCTCTTCTCTCACTGAGATTCTCCCATTTTCATTCCTGATTTTCTTTCATTTTTAAACCACTCTAAGATCCTTGCTGTTTGGGGACCAATATATATCACATCTCTATACTGTCATTCTCCCATCTCCCGCCTCACCCTCCAAGCACACTACAATGCTCTCCCTTCATTTTTTAAAAAATTGTATTTCTTAGCATGCCAATCATAATAGTAACTATACCTGGTAAGTGCAAAAAGAAAATACCAATATTTATCTCAAAACACACAATCCATCCATCTGAACGGCACATAAAATTGCACCGCACAAGATTCTGTGTCTCTCTGAATGAATATACTGAGGCCTGGCTCCCTGGACATCAGTGGAACATATTACCTGTCACGTACACTGCTTGCTCACTTGGTGGGCTGACACCAGTGCTATTTGAAGCTGTGACCCAAAATTCATATTGGGTATTAGGCACAAGGTTGGCCACAGAGTAATGTGATTCTTTGACATTCACTGAAAACTCTGAAATGAAAAAGGAAACATGACCTTAGCTCTTTTATAAAACATGGAAATGAGCATAATATCCATGAATTTTTTCATTGCTTTAAATCCTGAAAACAGCCCACCCTGCAGCCCCTTAAAGCACAGCCATCCTTTGATGAAGAAATCTTCTCAGAACAAAGATGTTTTAGACTTCAATTCCATTCAGTAAACCGTTACAGGCACCTACAAAGTGCAAGGCACTGTCTTAGTGCAAAAGATACAAAGATGGAAAAGAAAAAGGAAGGAAGGTAAGAAGGAAGGAAGGAAGGAAAGAAGGAAGGAAGGAAGGAAGGAAGGAAGGGAAGGAGGGAGGAAGGGAGGAAGGAAGGGAGGGAGGGAGGAGAAATTCCACTAGGGGTTGGCAAGTCATAACTGGCAATAGGACAAAGGGGCAAAGGAATCCAGGGTAGAAGACATTAAAGAGTTGGTTCACCAAGGGTATAAGATAGGAAAAGGAAGAGAGTGTAGCCATTGTGAGAGTAATGGTTTAACACTGTGTGCATAATATCAATTTTATAGAAGAAACCTTGGTTTTACTAAGTCTGGGCAGACACTTTTAACTCCACACTCCCTGTTATGGCTAAGACACAGCTTTTATCTGTCTGTCAATGCATAAAACTGACCCTTACGCAACTGCGAATTCTAACTTTGGGGTTAGTGTCTCAGCTTCTCTTTTTTGAGACTTCATTCATTTTCCATCTTCCTGTGCTCCCTTACTCCCTTACCTCAATCCTACCTCCAAACTCTCCATCAAAATTAACCTAATTTAATGAAAAGAGCACTGGACCCAGAGTGCAGGAGACTTAAATTCTAGTGCTGTGACTGCATGGCCCTCGTAAGATAGCTATTTCCCTCTCTGACCCTCCATTTCCTCTTCTGTAGAATTAGATCACTGGATTAAGTTCTCTTAGTGATAATATTCTACCACTCTGAGAGCCAGCTGAAAATAAGGAAAGAATCTGATATCAGTCATTTACTCTGGTCTTCAATAACTCAAACCTCCCATTTCCCCACCACAGGTTCTTTGCCTATTGCAGGTACCCAACAATCGAATCTTCTAAAAATCCTTTCCACAATAAAAACAAGAATACCCCTGTTATCAGTGATTTACATTGGGATCAAAAGTGATGGGTCTTAGTCTGTCTCTTTTCAAACAGTCTCCTCCTCCCCTGGACAAGACAAGATCTAGAACGCCCTTGGGGGCACCAGCACAAACGGCTCATTATCACTAGAGTTTTCCAAGACCTGGTAGGTCTCCAGCGTCCAGGCAAAGTCTCCAAAACTTTCAATCAAAACTGAAAAGGACTGATTTTAGCATCTACTATGTGATAATCATGGCTAGCGTTTGTATATCTCTTTAAGGTTTGCAGTACATCTATTATCTCATCTGATCCTCCAGGTGCAGTCCTAGGGACTGAATGATAACAATTAAACCATTCTTGACCTCAAAGAGTTTACAGTCTATCCAAAAGAGTCAATCCCTTCCTTCTTTGACATTCCCTTCCCTTTCTTCCTCAAGACTCCAAGACACATATCTTCTGATTTCTAATTATTATTTCAGTTAGCGTTTGGTGATATTTTTGTACTCAAAACTCACTTTTATGACATCACAGAGTAAGCCTCTGTGCCCCTGTGTTATTTCTACCTCTGGCAATTAAGTTTGAGAAAAGCTGTGTGTCACTGGAACCAATGTTCCCTCTAATTTTCAAAGTTATGAGAAGACAATCCTCAGGAGCACACTCTGAGGGCTGAGTGTACAGAACAGTTCGATGTCATAATCGAATTAGATTCAAAACTGAGTTAATCTGACTCATTTAAGCAAAGGAATAATCACAATTGTGTAGTAATTAGACACAAATGGTACCAAACACTTCTAGATCTTTTTCTTCTCTTCTTTCTTAGTTCTCCAGTCTCCACAATCAACTTCAATACCCCTGGTACCATGTTCATTTTTAAATGAAATTCTGTCATATTTCAGATCTCTAACTGAGGCTGCAGATTAGTGCAGTAGGAAGAGAACTCAGCTCTGCTGCTGCTTCCTATGGGACCCTGGGCACGTCCTTTAACCCCTCTGGGCCTCTGTTTTTCCATTTATGAAATGTAAAGGGTTATACTACATAATTTCTAAGGTCCCTTCCAGTCCTAAATCTATGATCCTCTATAAATGTTACACTAAACTCAGGAAAAAGATTTTTATTTCCCCTCAATTGGTTCTCCTCAGCTAAGACCATCAGGCATTTTATATTTATATTATAGGCCCTTTTTCAAAAGATATTAGAATTGCATGCTCAATTTGTTGAATTTAAGATTGCAGCTGGTTAAAGTGCTATATTTCTGGTAGTACCTAGCCAGTGCAGAAATGTAACCAGAGCAAGTGATCATGGTTTTGTTCCAGGGCACTAAAATTTAGGTAGATTAATATCTTTTCCCTCTTTCCCTTCTTCAACAGCAGAGAAACAACTGAGCTTATCACCTAGTTAGTAAGAATAAATAGTTAAATGGGAAGCGGTCACGATGGCAATTCCAAAGACATAGAAAGAGCCACAACATTTCTTAGCCAATGGCTTTTCCTGCTCTTCTATAGCCTGTGTTCAGAGTCTCTCAATGGCAGTAACCTGATTACATGGCGAAATTAAATACCACCTTCCCAATTATATTTTGGGTCAGGGGCCCTCAATGCATTTTGACATTTTTGTGTTGAATATATATTTACAAATTAGAATACAAAATAAAACTCTAAAAAGGTATTAGACCACTACAGCTGACATCAGCTCTCCATTTTTTGCACTTACTAACTGTATGACTAATTTAGCAATTAATCATGGATGCTCTTATGACATTGGCATTTAAATCTTGGCTATTTAACTTTTCATGTATTTATAGCGTATTTCTTCAAATAAGCTCTACATTCCCTAAGGGTAGGGAAAATGACTTATCTTCATTTGTATCCTCAAGAGCAAGGATTCTCAATTTATTTTGTGTCATATATCCTTTTGGCATTCTGATAAAACCATGGATCCCTTCCCAAAACAATGTTTTTAAATGTGTAAAATATATAGGATTACAAAGAAAACTGATTATATTGTAGTCAAGAAAACCTGAGTTCAAATCTAGCCTCAGACACTTACTAGTTATATGACCCTGGGCATGTCACTTCACCCTGTTTGCCTCAGTTTCCTCATCTGTAAAAATGAGCTGGAGAAGAAAATGGCAAACCCCTCCAGTCTCTTTGGCAAGAAAACCTCAAAATGAGGTCATGAAGAGTCAGAAACAACTGCCAATGTCTAAACAACAAAAACGATATTAATTTAGAATTTGGTATTTTGACCCGTGCCATTTTGTTTCTTGATTAAGTTAGGTCTACCCATTCTCCCTCTCCTTATTGGGATATCAGCAGCTGAGAGAAAGTTTAAGTAGCGTTACTTGCTTTGAAAAATTAGTTTATAAAGTATGAATGACTTCTTGGGGGAGGAGTGGAGATTGCTGCCTATTCTAAGCAAATCCAAATTGCTTCTTTGAGAACAGGGTAATTCCCAGACAATAATTAATAATAATAATAATAATAATAAACAATTGGCAGTTATATGGTGCTTAGGTTATTTTACTTTTGATCTTCACATTGGCCTTGGGAGATGGGTGCTAAGATCCCTATTTTATAGACAAGGAAACTGTGGCTGACAAAGGTCAAGTGACTTGTCCAGGCTCACACAGTTAGTATGTATGTGAGGTGAGATTCAATCTGAGGTCTTTCTGACTCCACATTCAAAGTACTATGCAATCCAGGGGCCTGATCAGATTCTCTTAGACGAGAACTTTGTTTTGTTTTCAGCTTAGCAGGGCTGCTTAGTCTCTGAATGGGACACCCGAAAGTTAAGGAATCTTCAAACAAGGAGCTTTTCTCTATTCTAGCGCCCCTCTTGATCAGCTCCACTCCCAGCCACGAGCTGGGTGAAACCGTCTCGTCCTCCTCCAGTCTTGCTAAGGATGTACATTCATTCATATAATCATCTCTCCATTCATCCAAAAATCACTTATCAAGAACTTACTATTCGTTCAGCAAGCATATAATAATAATAATAAGAAGAAGAAGATAGCATTTGTGTGGTATTTTAACTTTTGCAAAACACTTTACAAATATTACCTCACTTGATTCTCACAATAATTCATAATTTGATCCTCTACTATTATTATCCCCATTGTATAGATGAAAAAACTGAGGCAGACAGAAGTTAAGTGACTTGCTCAGGGTGACATTGTGAGTAAGAGTCTGAGGCAGGATTTGAATTCAAGTCTTTATGATTCATTTTTTTTCTTTTTGGAGGGCAGTTGGGGTTAAGTGACTTGCCCAAGGTCACACGGCTAGTTTTTTGTGTTAAGTGTTTGAGGCCGGATTTGAACTCAGGTCCTTCTGACTCCAGGGCCAGTGCTCTATTCACTGCACCACCTAGCCTCCCCTAAGTCTTTCTGATTCTAAGTGTAGTACTATATAGATCCATTGCACCACTTAGCTGCCTCTGTAACACCTGACTTTATTTATTTAATATAAATTAAAAGCACTTATCAAATGCCTAGTATATACCAAACACTGTATTAGGTACATTAGATACAAAGACAAGAAAATGAAATGGTCTCTGTCTTCAAGGAGTTTATATTCTACTAGAGTAAAACAAGTACACCAATAAGTAAACAAAAAAGAATTTCAGGAAAAAGAATATTAGCATATTCTGGAGGGCAGAGTTTCCTAACTGATGTCTCTTTGGCTCATAGATCTCAGAAGTCATGTAGGACCCATTCCATTTCTCCCACCCCAATCCCATACCCTTCGATCCATCCTATGTATAATCACTAGACTTAACTTGAACATAGCATACAGTCTGCTCTATAGAAATGCTCCTCATGAAACCATACCTCTTTGCTCCTCACTTGGTATGCCATCACTGACAGGTTTGTAAGACAGTTGGTAGCTTTCTACGGTGTCATCAGAGAACAGACTCCAGCACACCTTGACTGACGTCCCTGTAGCTGAGTTAGGTGTTTGTGTATTGATCACTGGAGCACAAGGAGCTATATGTAGTGAAGGAAGAAAAAAAAATAAGCTAGAGACAAAGGTGTCAAAGAGAGATTTATTTCAAGCTATGCTTGCCTGATGAATTCTTAGAAGCTCAGTGTCTTCTAGTCCAACCCATAATGACCTTTCTCCATTCTATTTTTCTTTCTAAATAATCAAGAGCAGTCATCTAGAATTAGAGCTTCTCCTTCCCTGAATAGTCTTGGAGAAAGATGAACAAATTCTTATTCTCCCAACTCTCTTTTTTTCAGGATTCCACGTAGAAAACATCCAACCCTTCTTATCTTGCTTGGTATATCTCCCATTGCCAATCAGTCTCTTGTGAGTTTGGGTGGCATGAATCAGTCCCCCAAAACTTTATCACCAATAAATACACAGATAAAATAATTTCCATGAGAGAATTCAGTCTTCTTCCCCAGGTATTCCCATAAAGAAATAAGAGGTGCTGTACTGTTGAGAGTTAGCTTGAGTGGTGGCTACTTTCTCATTCAGTAGTCAACATTCCTATCAACCTAAGCAACTCAAATGAGTCTCCCTCACCACAGTCCTTTCCCCCAAACTATAGACTGACTGATGTTTTCCTAGGTATTGAATTCTCTAGAAAATAATAGTTTATGCATGTGAATCAGCTGTGAAAGCAAACATCATGATTAATTTCCAATAAAATCTTTAAGAATGTGAGGAAAAAATGGAAATCAGATCACCAGCATCATAGAGGTCCCTGATGCTGCAAGATATAGCTCAAGGTTAATGCCTAAAGTAGTGGCAATAGCCAGAGAGTTGTTCTGGCTCTGCTGCCCACACCACTGCTCTCCTCCTGCACTAACCCACACCCTTACACCTCTACCTGAAGGTACTGTGTAACCAATACAGCTTTAGCCAAGAAGTCTTGGCTATTTGTGCAGCTTTGCATGAGTCTATTCATTTCAGTCCAATCTTTGTGTTTCTTTGCTTTCTGTAGGGTTCCTGCATTCTTTGTTGTCCCATTGTCAGCTGTTATGAATCAGAGCTTTTGATGTTCTCAACCTAGAAAGCTGAGGACTAGAGGCAGCCTACCTGATCATCACCCCACCAAGGGCTCCTCTACCACATCAGGAATGACAGAATCTCAGTGCTGGGGCAAAAGTCTGGGACACAAATAAGACAGGAGTAAGAGAATTGCAATCATGTTGTAGCTTGTGAGTTGATAAGGAATGGGATGCATCATTGAGAAAGATTGCCTATGTATGGGGAAAAAAGAGAAAACTTGGGAGGCCCTTTGGTTTGAGTGTAAGTCTAAAGCGGAGGAATTGAGCCTATATTCAGGGGAGAGGTTCGATATGAGGGAGCTGGGAGAGAACAAGTATGAACAGGGGTGCCTGTGGAGGGTGGGGTACAACCCCACCTGTGGATTGATTCCTAAGACATTATGCTTTGTGGGATAGAGAAATAAGGAGTGTGAATAGGTGAGATCTGTGCTGTCCCTTTAGAGATTTGGGTTTATTAAGCTAGAACATATGAGGCTGTTTATTTCTTTTCAAAAAGCATGCCTGGACTTTGAATAGCTATCAGTAGGTATATAGCCGTTCCTGGCTTTTATGTTCATGATCTAATATGTTTCCATTCTACTCTGCTTTTTTCTGTTAAAGAATTAAAAGTACAAAAATGTAGTTATTAGCTAATCACTAATTTGTACTCAGCATAGCATGTTTAAAAGACTCCTATGGTTTAGAGCAACATTTCAAAATGTTTAGTTACAATTTATAATCTTTCTCATTAACTTTTAACTATGATGAATTACTACCTAATCTTCTAATGGCCTTCCTTCTTCCTCAAGTAGAAAACAACTTTTAAAATCATCCTGGTGCTTTTCTTCGCATGAAAGATGGCTGTAGAACACTTGTATAGCTCTGGCTCTGGTTTCTGAACTTCAGGATTTTGAGGAGTTTCAAGGTTTTAAAAAAAGCCTTTGTAGGCAGCTTTCTCTAGGTCTTTGAACACTCTCTAGAAGACTAGGCCTTTAGACTGTGGTACACCTGAGAGAAAAGGCATTAAATTACTTCCTTAGCATACTCCATGATCCCTCCGGGTGTTCCCTGCTTCCTCTGACTCCCGTGTCTTCTTTGAAAAGATGCCGAAATTAGAAAGAGGGAAAAATCATATTGCAGTGTGATGCAAGTCTCTATAAAATCCCCAAATGGTCTTTTTCCATTCAAAAATATAGCTCTGTAACTGCTTTGTGAATTATTTCCTCCATTCTTCCTTTTATTTGCTGTATATTTCCACAGAGCTGATCTCCTTAGTAACCCTACAACAGGCTTTCAGAAGCCTATCCCCGTCTCCTTAACATAAATAAATAAATAAACAAACCAATGAATGGATGAATATATAAATGAATAAATGAACGAACCAATAAATAATAGCATGAAATCACTCTTTTCAGGCAAATAGTTTAAAGCACATTTGAAGAGAACAGAATAAACATCTTAAACAAAAAGTTTTATTTCATTCATCTAACAGTATAAAATAGGAATAAGAGCCTAATGCTGAGCCACTGGCCCCAGGATCTACTGCTGCTGTTATTGATAATGTTTGGAAGAGAAATCTGATTTCTTGATCTTCATCCAATGCCAAGATCTTACCTCTACATTGATAACCAAGTATTTTGGCACATCCCTGGCTAAGGATCTGAGGTCTCGAAGGGGAGGGTGGTGAAGTGGGGGGCACAGGTTTTGGGTTTTTACTGAAAGGGAAAGAGGGGGGAAGGTTTAGGGGATAAAATTCTACTTGCAAAATTTCTGAAGTCTTAAGTTTGGACTGTTATAGCAGGCCAATGTCACCTTAAGGTTTTAAAGAGAGCTTTCCCCGAGTCTTCAGAAAGAGATGAATCATTTCATAAGCCTTTAGAGCATACATAAATGAGTCATTGTTATAACTGTTATCATTCTCCAGCATCAGACTTTGGTTTCTTAGAGGAACCCAGATTGTTTCCTGGTGTTCCTGGCCAATGGTTCATTTCCTTTTCATGGAATGCTGCTAAGCCTGGGGTTGTAACCTAAAGAGAATGTTTTGTTTTTTTAATGTGTGGTTTATGCTAATTAGTCCCATTATTTTATAGCTAAGACATAGCTGTTCACAGGATTTTGTAGTGAACAATTCTTCTAATGGGAAAAGAGAACTGGGTCAACTTTTCCTGCAATGATCTTGCAAATAAACTTTTACTGACCCTCACAATTTGTTTGCCCAGCCCTTTTATCTAGGGGAATTACAAGTACTATACAGCTAAAGAAATAAAAGCAGCAATGCTTTCCTGGAACAAACTAGGTGAACTGGTAGCTATTTACAAAGCTGGACCAGCTATGAACTCAAAATGACATCTTAATACTGCCTAGTGACAAATGGAAGGCCTTAAAATCCTCCAAGGGGATTGTTACTATGGGCACCTTTACCCACCAACAGGTAATACCCTGAATTCTATCTCTTAAGAATTTCTGGAGGTAAAGATAAAAAAATATGAATGCTAGAAGGAAAACGGATTTATAAAATGTGAGTTTAAATTTTCCTTTTAGGTAATAAGTGGAGGAACATTAGCTTGTCACAATAGACATTTCCAAAGTATAAAATATTCAAACTTGAAATTGACTCTAAGCTTGTCCATTTATTAAAAACTACCTGGAACGGCATTAATAGAATCCATCAGCTGCTCAATGTCAGAGAAATCGAGGGTTTGGTCTTCAAAATCTGGATGTGTGGAAAGTTCTACATCTGTTTTGGTTTTCAGGAATTCTCCAAGTCTGCACATTTAAAAGATTGTGTTAACTATGCAAAGAATGATGCCATTGGGATATTGCTTACACTGTTCTGTCACTGCTAATAGATGGAGGGGGAGTTCTTTATTCCATTATTCAATGCAGAAAGTGAATCTCTATTATTTAGTTTCTGTTGGTTACTAGAAAATGTGCATAGGAATTCTGGAACTCTGTCTAGCTTTGATCATCCATTAAAGTATGCTCAGAGCTAGAATCAGGTGCAGGCACTGTCTCATAAAAGCCACAGTTAGTGTGAAGGAAAGGATGAGTTAGAATTCTGCTGTCCATGGTACTTACATATTTGTTATAAAGTCAAGTCACAGGAATTACAGTAAAGGCTCAAAGCCTCTGTTGGCAGCAGCACATAAGGGGTCATAGTGAGCAGAACAGCAATGGGAGAGCTGGGTTACAGTTACAGTTTTCAAACTTACCTAGGGCACACAAGTGTTTTGTCCTTGCTCCAGATTAATGGTAAATAAAAGCAATAATACTTTGTGCTAATAGAATGCTTTGAGGTTTACAAAGCAAAGATATAAGGGGATGCATTAGAAACCATTTCCAAATGTAAACAAGAAAACAAATAAAAACTAAATTTAAAAAAAAAAGAAAAAAGAAACAATTTCCAACCAAGGTGAGATAGAGGAAGATGGGAAAGCAGAAAATTGGCATGCACTCCCGTTATAGATTCAGGAGACATGCAGAAGTTTCTGACCACTAACTTCAGAGGTTCCAGAATGGGACTGGCCCCTCAGGTTCTAACCTGTGCTAAGAAGGATTCCTAGAGCTTTAGCATGATTCAAAATTCTCAAAGACCATTTCACCCATTTATGTGTCTTTCAGGGCCTTCCATATCCCTCCTAGAACTGTTCCAGGGTCTTGTAGTTCAAGGAAGGGGTCTCTACCCAATAGTCCCTCCACAGACATCCATGCCATGCTCTTTTTACCTCCAACTGCTTTGTTTTGGTCTTTCCCAGAAACAAAGAGGAAGGCATGGCTGTGGGCTCCCTGATCATTCATTTACCTTTACATAAATTGTGGGACTATGAGTTTTAGGGGTCTAAAGTCATACCATCACACAGTACTGCTGCACATGCTAGAAGTTCTTTCCTACATAGAGTTATATAAAGTAGTCTCATGATTTCTATTGCACAGCCAGTAACCTTGCAAATAAAGATTTTCAAGATCCTCATTTATAGACTTAAGCAGGGTGGCCAAAAGATTTGGCTTCTAGTCACAATCCCATCATTCCTTAATAATGTGATACTAAACCTCAGTTTCCTCTTCTATAAAACTGGAATAATATCCTGTCTACTTCAATGAGCTGTTCTGAGGATCAAATAAGATAATGTAGGGGAAAAGGTTTTGTGAACAGAAAAATGATCATTCTCTTGATCAAAGTGGACACGTGAGAAAGGATCCTCTGCAGTGACTGTCAAAGAGTGCAGAATCATCTGTCAAAATTCTGAGAACAAAACTAACCTAATCGATAGAAGGAAGGTACAAACGGGAGATTTGGGGGAGATTTCTGCATAGGAGGAATTTTTTTTTATAATAGAATCATGCAACAATAGAATAAGTTTGGCTTAGGATGTGGTAAACTCTCTACCACTAAAAATATCCATGCAGTAGCTGAAGGCTCATCTATTAGGGATACAGTAGAATGGATTCCTACGTTATCTGGAAGGTAGGACTAGGTAACCCTCAAGGTCACTTCCAACTCTAAGAGCATATGATTCTATAACTCATAGCAAACAATCTATAGCAAAGGCTGTTTTGGAGTCTGATGAGAGGAACATAGA
>CM053598.1:92141755-92175251 GCA_028646575.1 Pseudocheirus occidentalis | reverse complement strand
TTTAGAGCTGGAAGAAACCTCTTAGATCATCTAGCTTAATCCTCTCATTTTATAGATATGTAAACTAAGGCCCAGAGAGAAGTGCCTTGTCCAAGGTTACATTGGTAATAAATAGAAAATCCAGAATTCTAATCAAAGTCCTTTGACTCTTCTCCCACTCCAAATTTTTTCCTAATCATCTATTTGGATTTCATTTATCTAGTAATAGTAGAGGAAGAGGGGGAGGAGGAGGAGGAGTAATCATAGAATGTTGGAGTCAGAGGATCATCAAGTCCAAACCCCTTTTTCCAGATGAGTAAATTAAGGTCGAGTGAGTTACTCAAGGTCTGGTAGCTAGTTCATAGCAGAACTGGAACAATCCTAAAATCAGTGTTAGAACTAAAGGAACCTCACATCTAGTCTACTCTTTCATTCTACAGAAGGAATCAGGCCATGAAAGTAAAAAGTAATTTAACTTAGATTTTGTTTCTTACAGAGAAATATAAAGTGCAGAATATGAAACATTCTTCAATTCTATATTATGTCTAATTATGGAGAGAATTACAAGGGGGGTGCAATGATGAAAGAAGCAGAAAGATTAACAAGGAGAAAGTCTCCCCTCAGGCTTTAGGGAATGGCATATTATAGCTGGGTAGGTTCCCTCTTTCTTCTCTCCCATCTCATCCTCCTTTCCTAGCATCTGTCAGAAATCATCTCAGGCATTACCCCAAGCATCATCACACCCTTTTACTAAGTCCTGCAGAGCCAGTCTAAGAGTCCAAAGAGGAAAAGCCCAGTGGATTTTATATGCATCAACAAGTTTGCAGTAGTTTTCTCAGTGTTGCTGAGTTCTGCTGTGGCAAAGATATTCCGAGTAGAAGAGCACATCTAAGAAAACTTAGTCCTGATACATGTGGTGACTGATCCTTTTTCCATTCTCCTGCAGGCTAGTTTTTTATGTTTCTTGCAGGGGTCTGTATATTTTGGGTGTTTGCTGAGGAGTGGACTTCCTTTAGATAGCTGCTTGACTGTATCTCTCAAAGAAAGATTGGGGAGACCCAGAAGTATCTTCTGGGCATAACCACCTCTAAAAAGGTAGAGCCTTTGGAGCCTTTAACACTGGCTGGTCACAGGATATCTAATCCCCAAAACTACGGGGGAAGGGTTGGAGGTGGGGGCGGGGGAGATGTGTGTGTGTGTGTGTGTGTGTGTGTGTGTGTATGAATGTATCATATACTTCTCTGAAAGATTCTAATTCCAAAATCAACAAATCAGCCCAGATACAGACTTATAGGGGCAGTTTTTTCCGCTTTTGCTACTGTGAATCTCCTTAGTTTAGTATACGTAGGATAGTATTTTGAAATTTTGTTTTACAAATGCCAATAAAATAAATTCTAAAGCAGTTGATTTTTTCAATGTGGTAACTCCTTTTTTCTTTAAGTTAATTCACACCTACAAACATTTTTAATTATTGTTTTGATTTTTTCATTGATATTCAATCATCTAAGTTACTAATAGCACAGAGAGGGGATTCAATTCCATAAGAGTTTGTTAAGTGCCTACTATGTACAGGGCATTATGCTAAATTCTAGGGATACAAAGAATGAAATACAAAGAATGAAACAGTTCTTACATTAACAGAAATATAAAATATAACGTGCAGAGCAAGAGAAACAATTGTCCTACTGTACTCTTTTCTGGACAGATTATATTCAGCAAAGCAACAAACATTTACTATAAATGATATATGCCTGGCAATGTGTGGGCTGGTGATTGGAGCTGGTGATAGGGATAGAACCTATGATTTCATTGAGACCGGGAACTCTCGGGGAGGAAACTCACTATACCAATGTAGTATATACCAATGCCCATAGTCTTAGAGAGTGGCCCACAGCCTTGAGAGATAAACTGACTTTTCAGGGTCACGTAGTCTATCCTGTGTTAGAGGCAGCACTTAGATCCAAATCTTTCTTAAATTTTTATTTTTTTATTTTTTTTCCTTTTTGGATGTAGGGAAGGCAGGGCAATTAGGGTTAAGCGATTTGCCCAAGGTCACACAGCTAGCAAGTGTTAAGTGTCTGAGACCAAATTTGAACTCAGGTTCTCCTGACTCCAAGGTCAGTGCTCTATTCACTGCACTACTTAGCTGCCCCAGGATCCAAGTCTTTCTAACTCTGAGGTCAGTTCTCCATCTACTATGTCATCCCACCTCTTAGGCTCTAGAGATACAAAGAAAAAAAATGAGCTGGTCTCTGGCCTCAAGGTACTTAACATGCTACTGCTGGGGGAGGGATGGGAGTGTCAGAGCATATCATGTATACCACTGAGATTAAAAGGTTTATTTAAGGAGGGAGAGAACATTAAATAAATTGAGGTGATCAGCAAAGGCTTCCTAGAAAAGGTGGCACCTAAGTTTCAATAACTTTTGTCTCTTATAGGACATATACATCTACTACATGCATGTGCACACACACATATATGTAATGTGTATGTGTAACATATATGTGCAATATATATGTATATATACGGTACATATTTCTTAAAATATGTAAAATTATTTCCAAACCCATTGGATGTTAACTTTCCAGTTTTTAAAAGCATATCTCTAAGTACTTGGCTATATCTAAGCTCAGCTATGTTTATTTGAGAGAATTTTAGAATCACAGAATACTGTGCTAAGTATTGGGAATATAAAAAAAAGGCAAAAGAAGTCCCTGATCTCAAAAAGTTCACTTAATGGGGGAAACAAACATAAAAATAACAACATATATACAAAAGATAGAGTAGTTGAAAGGTAATCTCTCAGATGGGAAGGCACTGGGAAGTCCCTTGCAGAAGGTGGGATTTAATCTGAATTGAATTGAATCTTAAGGAAACTAGGAACTCTGAGAGATGGGGATGAAGAAGGAATGATTCCATTTTAGGCATTGAGATGTTATGGGAATCTGAAGATCTTCCCTGTCCCTAGGCCCTTTGATAGGCTTAAGTGGTTCTGAGACCCTTCCCTGACTTGAGAGTATACTATGCCCCCTAATAGGCTGAATGTGGTCACATGGAGCCTGTGGCGGGAGGCTAGTTCTTCAGGAATGCCTGCACCTTATTACTTTGTGATTGAGCAGTGGTTCAGGAGGGCTGTGACATTCTCTGACCCAGGAGAAGGCTATATATACCCTGATAGCCGTTGAGCCCCCTGGCTTTGAAAACCCAGTTGTTGGTGCTTCCCTCTCAGGTAACTGACTAGGTATGGATGTAATATTAGGTCAGAGGCTGGAAGCCCGTCTGCT
This sequence comes from Pseudocheirus occidentalis, assembly GCA_028646575.1. Lineage (NCBI taxonomy): Eukaryota > Metazoa > Chordata > Mammalia > Diprotodontia > Pseudocheiridae > Pseudocheirus > Pseudocheirus occidentalis. The sequence goes on along the minus strand of CM053598.1, from coordinate 92,171,988 downwards.
GATCTGTTTCTCTGACTGCTTGTAACTTCTGTTTGTGTTCTCTGAAGTTCAGGGTGCTGACTTTTTCCCATGAACTAGGTAAATGATATATGTTTGATTGATTAAAGTAAGATTGTTAACCCATTTTGAGTTGCTTTCCTTTAGAAAAGCAGACCTAAGAACCCATGTTAGCAGCCATCCTGGGTATGCCAGGGTACTTGCAGCTACAGAACAGCCAATGCAAAGGTACAGAGACAAGAGGTAGAATGCTGTGTATGAGGAACATTAAAGTAGGAAAGTGTTACTGGAAAGTAGTGTTACTGGAAAGCATGGACTGCACAAAGTGGGGTATAGTCTTAAAAACACTGGAAAGGTAGGAAGGGGCCAGGTTGTAAAGAGCTTTAAGGGCCAGAGGGCATTATATTTGATCCTGGAAGTAACAGGGGGACATGGAAGTTTATTGTCTGTTGTGATACAATCATAACTAGCCTTTAGGAAAATTGTTTTGGGAGTTGGGTGAAGGACAGATTAGGGTGGGAGGGACTCAAAGTTGGGACACCAATCAGAAGGCCATTGCAGTAGTCCAAGCTAGAGGTAATGAAGGTTGGAACTAGGGTGGTAGTCATGGGTGGAAAAAATATAGAATGATAGGAAACTTTAGGAAATAGAAGGGTCTGGACTCCACTCCTATCTCAGCCATAGACTGTCTTGAGTAATTAGTTACCTATATCATCTCTCTGGACCCCAGTTTCTTCATCTGCAAAATGAGGGGGTTAGACTGGTCTCTGTGGTCTCTTTAGGTAATAAAATATTATTATTCTAAAGCCATTTGTATTTGAATCTACAGCATTCACACCCTAGAAGAAAATCCTAGCAAGCCAACTAATTGGAAGTGAATGTGTTTAGACCTATAACAGGGTAGTGAGGGAGGGAAAAGAAAAGAAAATGCAATGTGTGCCAAAATACAAATATTACCTGTCAGCCATAGTTACTGCATCCTAGAAAGAGAGGAAAAGGGGGAGGGGATTTAAATGAAAACGGTGAATATTTCACATCAGTAAAAATTCAATGTTCAAATGAAGCAAAAAAAAAAGGAACAATTCAATGTCAGATTCAATTAAATCAGATTTTATTCCAGTTGAGGCAATTTTGGCAAAAATCAGTTGATGGCAAGACTAAGTAGAAAGTTCGTTAACACCAAGTTTGCCTTATACTTGGTTTGAGGCAAGCAGCACTCCTATATCTGACTGAGAGATTAACAGAAGGGGCTCTAAACTACTTTCTTTTCTAGAGAGAAATAATTTCTATTCCCTTCTTGTTCCTCTTTGCATCTGCCAATCTCACTGTGGTTTTTAATTCTGAATAAATCCTTCCATAGCAGATATTTGTGTTAGGTTCCTCACGTGCAAGGCCCTTTGGACGAATCAGAGCTTTAACTAGGGTGGAGTGACTTGGTCTCCATCCAAAAGCACTGAAATGAGAGGATGTTGATAACATCTACCTTCCTCTAGTAGCACAAAAGCACCCGGATTTAGTTAGGATTAGGCTTGTGATTGCAATGGTTTAAGGAACTCTCTGGTGAGGAAACTCCTACCAATAAGGTTGAACCTTTTCTTTGCTACTTAGAGTCTTAGAGAGATATTTAGAGTCCTGAGATGTTGGGTGATTTCCCCGAGGTCTTATGGTAGAGGCAGGTCTTACACTCCGGTCTTTCTGAATGAGGCTCACCTTTTATCTACCATACCAGGGTGCTTCTCAGCACCTAACTAATAAGAATATTAATTAATAGAATTTTTGGTTGTTTAAAAATTTTTTAATCGAGGGGAAGGCATATTTTTACTGACTAAAAATTTAGTTTTAAAATTTTTATGAGGGGCTGCTAGGTGGCGCAGTGAATAGAGCACGGGCCCTGGAGTCAGGAGTACCTGAGTTCAAATCCGGCCTCAGACACTTAACACAAAAACTAGCCATGTGACCTTGGGCAAGTTGCTTAACCCCAACTGCCCTCCAAAAAGCAAAAAAAAAAAAAAAAAATTTTTTTTTATGAAATTTATTCATTAAAAATAGGAAACTCTCAGGTGATTTCTTCTTCCCAGTGGCCATTACCCAGGTAAGCACCTCCCTAACCCAAACCCACCCAGTGCTCCCAGAGGCAACCTCTTCAGCATCTCAAGGGTCTCTGGCACCTTGTGACCTTTTATTTCATTCTCTTCTCAACTGAAATAGTTCTTAAAATTGATTCGAAGGGTTGTCTTTCATATTACTTCCCTAGCCGTGTACTTTGAACCTTGCCCCACATTCCAAAATGGAAAAATCCATCTCTTCAAGAGAAATATTCAATTAAATTCAACAAATGTTTAATGAGCACCAACTATGGGCAAGGTACTGTGATGAACAGTGCTTTCCCTGTCCCCCAAAAAACAAAGCTGCCAGAAGTAGATTAAACTTATTTGCAGATATAAGCAGCTACTCAGTACTCCAGCAAGTGACAGCCCAGTTTAGGCAAAGGTAAATTTAAGCAATTTTGGTTTTCTAATTTGAGCTAAGGAAAATGAAAAATGGGCTGTTAATACACTCCCTTCAGGTGCTATGAAAACTGCAAACCATTTGTAACAGCAGGTTATAATTTGGTGGTTAATTATATTAATAGCAAAGTTTTACAGAAATTGAAGTAACTTGCGAGCAGATTTGAAAGACTTCGGTAGAATGACTTCTTCCTGACTCCACATCCAGCACTTTATCCACTATGCCATCCTGCCTCTCAGAAATACTGCTTCACTGGTGATGTTGAGTAAGGATTGTAATGGACATTTAACTGCATTTTGCCCTACTGAAAACTTGATTTGCCTTGTATCTCTATTCATCCCTAGGCTGTCCACTTGTTGTTTCAATGCTTATTAGAAACCTCAATATCAGGGTACGCCATGTCCACTAGTCAACTTTTTTAGGATCTTGATTCAAGAGGGCAATTGACCACTGTTTATAATGACAGATCATATTTACTCTATAACCAAAAGAAGCCTTATTGAAGAGCCCAGATGAGTCCAGGAGAAGACACAATTGGAGCAAAATCACATTCCTTGAAAGGAAATAAAACACCTAGGACAAATTGGGGAAGCTTCCTGAAATCTGGAAGCAAATAAAACATTAAGCTTCTCTTTCTCCTGGAATAGGCCATTAGGGAGTATTTTTCATTTGTGTGTTAATTTTGGGGGGTTTTCCCTTATTTTAGTAGAAGGCTTAAACACCATGAAACTAGTCAAGTGCTCGAAGCTGGTCCCTGCTCTGCAATGAAAAGAACTGTCTGCCCCAGCTACTTTGGAGATTACTGCAATTATACTTCTCAGGTTGTATCAGCTGCTGAAAACAATTTGAGCTGTTCACATCTGCTGCTTTACACCCAGGGAGGGATGCAAAGGGGAATGACTGCAGTACTGGCTGAGCTAAACCAAGGAGAACATAGGGGGTTGGCCTTGAGAGAAGGAAGGAAAGGGAAGAGGCAGGATGTCAAATGGTGAGAAGACTAGAAGGGCCCCAAGGTGGCTTGACAACGAAAGGAAGAGGATGTTGGCATGTGAACTTTCACTCTCTCTGTCCAAATACAGAGCCACCGCTGTGTTATGCGGAAAAGCACCCACGCATGGGGGTCACGAGGCAGTTCAGATTAAGAGGACCAAATGCTGTGTTTGAAAATACCTATTATTTCCCCCAAAGGGGCACCTGCCAAAGAAAATGGTGCCTCTAGATGGGGAAGGCTGATGGGATCATTAATCGGTCACTAGGGGGTTTCCTTATGTATGTTTCAGAATATTCCTGAACATTCTACTATTTAGGTGAACTGTTGGGAAAAATGAGCAAGAGAATAAAACAGAATGCTTGATGTGACCCCGTCCTCAGGTGAAAAATAAAATCTCAGCCATGGGTAGTAGGTGATATAATTGCAAAGTGGGAAAAAAAAGTTTCCCAGCTAGCAAGGCTTTACTTCTCAATTAGAGGCTTACTAACCTATAAATATACATTCCAGACTCTTCGAAGCTATATTGCCCCTCATCAATTGGGGGTTCTCCTTGTCAATTGGAAGAATTCACAGCTATGAACCCTGTGAACTATTTGGCTAGACAGATAATAGTGTTTCCTGGCTCCTAACTCTGAAGAAATAGACTTCTTCCTTTGTGACTTAGTGGATTGAGCATCTCCCAAGGACTTGGAAGTTAGAAAGACCTCGGTCCAAATCCCTCACCCAGACACTCATTCACCATCTTTGAGACCTCAGCCTCAGTTTCCTCATGTGTTAAGTGGGGATAACAACATCCATAGTACTTGCCTGACTGGGCTACTGTGAAGATAAAAATGAAATAATGTAAATAAAACATTTTGCAAACTTTAAAGTGCTATGTAAATGTCAGTTGTTGTTGCTGATTGTTGTTGTTGTTGTTGTTGTTTTTACCACCATCATCATTATTAATTATGTTTAGTTCTTTAAGGCTTCTTTGTAAGGTGATTCAAGCTATTGGTTTTATATATATATATATATATATATATATATATATATACACACATACACACACATATATATGTATATATACATATCAGAGTAACAAGACATGTAAATTCAGTGATCAGAGAAGAAATGCAGTCTTAAAGAGGAAGTAGAATATAAAGCAAAGAATACTGGAAAGAGTCTCCACCACTCACTATCCATGAGATTCTAGACAACTCATTCCTTGTCTCTGAATCTAGCCCATAAAATGATGGAGAGACCCAGATGGATCACCTCTGCCATAGTCCTCTTCTCTTGCCTTCTATTTTTATTTGTGTTATCTAATTTACTCATAGCTTTCAATTTGACTGTCCCATAATTTATTCCTGGGTCAAAGGAGATGGTGGCTAAACAAGATGGCACAGAAATAGTCTCTATCTGAATCAGTCACCTCACTTCTGGTTCTAGAAGGTCTAGGGAAGGAAGGCCCAAGCATTGATTCCAAGCTTCTCAGTTTTTTATGACCATCTAGCAGTCAGCTTCCTATAGGCTTCCAAAGTAAGTGTACTAAAAATACTCCTTGAGCTTCGGACTTTACTAATCCCCCAAATGACTGGGCTAACACATGAGGGGAAGCTCCATCCAGAGCCACAGATTTTCACTGGCAACACAGGCTGTACATGCTTTAATGATGCAGGGATTAACAAGAGAATGGGGAAGTGACTTAAGGAAGTCAACACATCCTGTCTCTGGACTCTTGAACACTTGTTGGTAGTGTCTAACCTCTTCCCTGACCATATCTATGCATCTCTGGAACACCTGTCACAGATATGGCCTCTTTTACCTTTAGCAGTGACAAAAGCATAAATGGGTTATGTGGCCATGTTGTCCCTGCGCTGTATTTTATGATTTCTAAACTCGTTTTACATCTACTTTCTTATATATTCCTCTTACTACCCTTTGTGGGGTGGGGAGGCTAAGAGTGGGACTTATTATTCCGTCAATACCAGGAAATTCCTGGGTGACAAACCTCCTTTTTCCAGTAAGTACACGTCAGTACCCCCTCTGAAGCTTACTATCATAGACCAGGGGTTCTTACCCTTGGGTGTACAGTCTGAATCATGAATGGATGTCATGGGGAAGTGGGGAATCTATCAATTTATATGGGAGGGGGAAATTAATCTTTATTATAAACTCTAACTGAAATTCAGTATTTTATTCCATTATGAATTTTTTAAAAATTATTCTAAAAAGAGGTCCACAGGTTTCACCAGATTTCCAAAGGAATCACCCCTCCCCCCCCCACACACAAAAGGTTAAGGGCTAAGAACTGCCTTAGAGTTAAGTGACTTGCCAAGGTGGTATAGCCAGTATGTGTCAGAGGTCAGGCTTGAACCCATATCTATCTTGACTCCAAAAATAGATTGCTATCTGCCATACCATGTTGTGAGATAAGTAGCAAGAAAAAATATAATTATCTCTATTTTACAAATGAGGCAGGTAAGATAGATTAAAGTCATGCAGTCAGTTAAATCCGAGGACTAGAAGCCCTGTGTCTTGCCTCCTGATCCGGTCAGTACTCTCTATCTTCTTGCTACCACACCACAAAGTGCTCTTGAACACTAAATGGCAACAGAGGTTGGTGCCACCAGTGTCCTGGACTCCAGGCAATGTACCAGCACCAAAGGGATAACTACCGTGGCAACTTTGGAAGAAGCTGAGCCATCTACATGAACATGGGAATCAACAGGAGAGCCTGTCAACTGTTCAGTGGGGAGGGGGAAGAGAAGCTCCAACAACTAAAGACACACTGAAGCACAGCTCTTGATGTTGAACACCACTGAAGAGACACTATCACAGACTGGTGGGCAGCCCTAAAGAATTAGCCAACCAGGATGAGGTGAGCAGCGGTGGGATGGGTGCTGGATTTAGAGCCAGAGAACCTGGGCTGGCTCCCAGTTCTCCCTCTTCCTACTTGCATGAGCTTGGGCAATAACCTCTCTGTGCCTCAGTCTCCTCACAGATAAAAAGAAAATGGTGGGGCTGGACTAGAAGATCACCAGATTCCCTTTCAGCTCTGAACATATGATCCTCTGAACTCCTTTGGAGGTCTATCAAACTGAAACTGACTCAAACATGGGGGTTCCAGGACTCTTTCAGGGGGTCTATGAGATCAAGACTATTTTCATAATAATACTGAGATATTTTAATGGTAAATATTGTCAGATATATAATCCACATAAACAAAAGTTCTTTGGTGTCCTCAATAAATTTTAAGAGTGTAAAGTGGTCCTGAGATCAAGAAATTTGACTACTAACAGCTATTGTTGCAAAGTAGATAACATTTATGATATGTGTGCAAAGTTTGGGAAGGAATACACATTGGGTTTTTTAGCCATACTCATCCCCTTGCACCATACTGTTAGACTGGAGTCAGCCGAGTGAGTATTATACAGCCTTATGGTTACTAGTCTAGGTCATCAAAGCTTACATTTCCCCATGGACAATGTAAGACCATGAAAGGCAAGGTTAGGTCATTCATCCTAAAGCCGGTGCAAGGATGAAGAGGCTTAGCCCTGAATCTTATCGAGAAAGGTTATATTGCTACATCATAAAGTCTAGTCCTGAGCATTAAATGGCAAGATAGATGTAGCGACAACCAGCCCACCAGCACTGAAGGGAAGGTTCAGTGGCAAAAAGAAGAAAACAGAAAACAGAATACTCTAGAGCCCACAGTGTATGGTTGTAGCAGCCGGGAAAGATCCATGGCACTAGTTGTTCTGATAGCTGCCAGGGGTTTCTGCTGCTTTTTAAGATGTGACAGTTCAGGCTGCCTGCTTAGCCTTCCACTCCTGACCAACCTCTTGGGATTTAAAAGGGTTTTCTATACCACAGGTGTCGGACACGAGGGCCCACAACACTTCCAAGTAAGGTTCAAACCACATAAAATGTAGTTGGGAAATCTTTAACAAAATTAATACAAATAAAATAAAACACTGATATTTACATGTTTTTCTAAGTCAATGTGTGACCTGCACAGATCCTTCTCTGTGGTTAAGTGGCCCCAGTTTCCACTTGAGTCTGATACTACTGATCTATATTGATGGACACTAAACACTCTTCATCTGGGCAGAAGGGGGAACCTTATAAAGGAATCTGAATACTCCTTGGGCTTCAGACAAAGGCCCTCAGCCTCTCTCCTCGTATCATTGTCATCCTGTGAAGAGGAGTCTTTGTTATAGAAACTTCACACACCTTTAAATTCAATGAACTTCAATATAAGTGATTAGCATTGGGCCTTAGCTATAATAGGAGCTCCTAAATATTAATTCAACGACTCTATAGAGTTTAGAAGCAAGGTTATTTTTTCAAAGTTTATCTGTTATTAAAGATCTCTCTGGACTGAGACATACATGTCCCTGAGTTCTCTACAATTAGCAGAAAATGGAGGTGAATGGAGCAGCTGGGTGGTGCAGTGAATAGAGCACGTGTCCTGGAGTCAGGAGGACCTGAATTCAAATCCAACCTCAGACACTTAATACTTACTAGCCATGTGACCTTGGGCAAGTCACTTAATCACAATTCTGCCCTACCTTCCCCTCTCCAAAAAGCAAAAAAAAAAAAGGAAAAAGGAAAAAGAAAATGGAGGTGGAGGGTGGAGGGAGGAAATAAATAGAAACCGAAAAAAGTATACATGGTCTTCCACTCCAAAAACTTTGTGGTTTCGTGGTTCTGGATCTCCAGGGAGTACCAGGAGAACTTCGGAAAAATGTTTTCCTAGTACCTAGTAAATAGTTATTTGTAACAAATAACTATTTGTACCATCAACTGAAGGAAGACGTCCAAAATGTTAGCTATCTGGACCTACTTTAGAGAATCTATGGAGGGATGTGGACCCAAATTGTACAAAGTAAGAAGGCATAGATGGTTTGCAATTTATACCACTGTAGGGAATGCCCATGTGGATGAGGTCATAGATCCAATAAATTATTATTTGACAGCCATCCTGTCAACTCTGCTGGTTCTCCTAAGTAGGATGAATAAGCCAGTGTGTACGCCTGCCCTCCAGGTTAGGGCCCCTTACCCTTGGAAAGTGATAATGTCACTCACCATCAACACTCAACAGTATCAAGCCATTTTGCATCCTCAGTTAACCGGCATTATTCTATGCTGGAATAAGCAAAATTTATCCCAGTTCATACTTTTCTGCTATATCATTTCTTACCTTTATGAATTCAACCTTCTCCTCGTGGCAGATCTCCTCAATTGTTTCCATCAGTTCCTTACAAGTGTCAAGGTTTTCACCACAACTGACCAGCTGTCCATACAATGCTTCTATTTTCTCTCTCTTCTTCTCCCCTAAAGCTTGCATTTTTTCTTCATATTTCTGAGCAAGCGTTTCCAAGATCTCATTATAATGCAACTCAAAGTTCTGCTCCTGTCTTCCAAAATTCTCCTGTAAGAAATTTGAGACAAGTTATTTTAGCTTGCATCATAACACATCATAACATTTTCAGTCATGGTATGTAGTTAAGCACCTTGAAATGTTCAGCTGTTGAATTTAGAGATAGGAGGGATTTTAAGATCAACAAATTCAAACCCTCCCTATCTAGGAAAGGAAAGCTAAAGTGCGAAGTTAAGTGGTTTGTCTATGATAACAATGTTGATTAGCGAAGACCCAGAACTAGAACAAAGGTCTTTTCATTTCTGGTCATAATTAGCCAATAAACATCAATTAAGCACTTACTGTGTTCCAGGCATTGTGCTAAGTGCGAAAGATACAAGAGATGGCAAAGGATCATCCTTGCTCTAAAGGAGACGACAGTTTAATAAGAGAGACAACATGCAAACAATGACATACAAACAAGCTGTAGACAGGATAAATGGAAATGATTAACTGAGGGAAAGCATTTTAATTAAAGAAGACTGGAAAAGGCTTCCTGAGCAAGGCATGAGGCAGGGGACGGTCAGTGAAAATGCCTGCAATCTGGAGATGGATGTGTTTAGAAGCAGCTTGGTAAGCATGGTGGACGTTGCTCCAGGCCTGGAGTCAGGAAGACCCGAGTTTAAAATTGACCCAGATGCTTATGAATTTTGTGACCCTGGGCATGTGAGTAAACTTCTGTCAGCCTCAGTTTCCAAAATGGTAAAATGGGGAGAATAATAGCACCTCCATCTCAGGGCTCTTGTGAGGACCAAATGAGACGGGTGCAAAGCACTCAGCACAGTAGGTGCTTAACAAATATTTCCTTCTTTCCTTAGAGATCATCTATTCCACCCTCTATATTCTGCAAATGAAGAAACCAGGTGTAGAAAGGTTAAGCAATTTATCCAAGGTCACAAGGTAGTCAGTGGCAGAACCAGAATAAAAACTCAAGTCTTTAGACTCCAAAACCAACAGTCTTATTTAGATTTCTAGGGGTGGCAGGAAGGGTAGGAAGGTTGGGGAGAGGGGTGGGAAGATCATGAACCCAACCCACTTTCTGAACATTCCAGAGCCAAAATAAAGCAAGGATTACATAGCTTAACAACTGAAACAGGCAGTTGGGTGGCATAGTTGATACAGTGCCAGGCCTATAATCAGGAAGACTCATCTACCTGAGTTCAAATCCAGCCTCAGACACTGACTAGCTGGATGACTCTGGGCAAGTCACTGAACCCTGTTTGCCTCAGTCTCCTCATCTGTAAAAGGAGTTAGAGAAGGACATGGCAAACCACTCTAGTATCTTTGCCAAGAAAACTCCAAATGGAGTCACAAAGATTAAGCTATTACTAAACAACAACAATTGAAAGCATTTAACCTAGTTTCTATTCTCAATTGATGTTTAGGCTTATTCAGGTGGAGGGACTTGACCAAGGCTATCCAGTCACATTATCAGCAAACTCTGGACTAGAACCCGGCTCTTACAAATATAATTACAGTGTTTTCTCCTATATGACTTTGAACACTATCAAGGTCAGATTGACAATCTCTCATTGGGAAACCCAGTCATTTCATTTCTGCCCTGAAATCTTTGAAGTGTAGTTTATATAATTTATTTTTAAAAAAACAAACAACCTTACATTTATTCATAGAGGTATCTAACTTCCAATCTCACTTTTGACTGTTGAAATGTATTTCCTATCATTTTATTTGCTATGGCAATGAAGAAAGAGTGTCCAGTGCTCTTTCACATGCTTACAGAGAGTTAGATATAATAGTAAAATCTTAGAAGGGGGCCCCTTTAATGTTTCCCAATAGCACATTTTCTATCATTTGCATAAATGAACACACATTTACCAACAGTGCTGTGCTAGGGGCAGAAATGCTACAACAGAGGACAATCTCTGCACCTAACCAGCTTATGACCCCATTGAACAAGTAAGACTAACAATTACAATACATTTATAATACTGCATAAGGCAGCACATAAATGAAGTCCTAATCTTATGGAGCTGCCATGGGAAAAGGGAGAGATAGCTCACAGTAGATTGCAGTAATAAGCAAAGGCCTCATGGAAGGGGTAGAAAATTATCTGAGTCCTGAAGAATAGGTAGGAGCTGGCTAAGTTGGGGGCAAGGAGAAGGAATTACAGTCAGAGGAAATAACATGAAAAAGACTCAGAGGGGAATCTGCTTATGATTTATTTAGGGCAGCAAACAGACTAGGTTGTCTGGAGAGGAAAGTCTTCATTGAGGAGCAATTTGAGAGATAAGATTGGATGAATAGAAGGGAGAGAAAAAGACTGTAGAGAGCCCTGGAGACCAGAGTTTGAAGAGTTTTAAAAGCCAGAGTGTGTATTCTATCCTAGAAACAAGTTCCTAGTAGCCATTTCCAAATAATGCACCTCAGAATGAACAATGCCTAAAACAGAACTCTTTATCACGTTCTAAAACAGAATTATCTTTCCCTTCTATGTTTTTCCCCTCCTGCCATTCTTTGTAATTTTCTCATTTCCACCTACAGTACCACCATCCTTCCAGTCACCCTGCTTACAACCTTAGGGTCATTTTTGAATTGCAACTTGTCCTTGCCCACATAGCCAACCTTGTTAATTCTACCTCCATGATCTCTCTCATTCTCACATAACCACTTCTCTCGTTCAGGCTCTCATCAACTTTTGCCTGGCTTCAGGGATGTGCTAGAACTGATTATTAAATTTTCAGTGTGCGCATTTACACCTAGGAAATTGGCCAACTACATATCTCGCTCGGTTTATTATTCTGTTGATTGTCTCTACTAAAGAAAGTGCTGGGGAAAATATTAGTAAGGCCAATTAAACTTTAAAATATGTCATGTAGTATATTCCTCCCTTCTTCAGTCATTTGCTAAACATTCACTAGCATATATACCCTTGCTGGCCAATTCCCAGAGCCTTTAAATTGGTTCCCAGTTTCCCTCTTGTCCATCTGTACTTCAAACACCTGTCTAAGTGATATTTCTAGAGTACTGGTCTGACCATCTATCATCCCTGTGCTCCAGAAGCCCTACTGATTCCCTATTAACCTCTATGATCAAATACAAACTCATCTGTTTGGCATTCAAGGCCTTTCACAATCAGCCTCCAACCTATTTTTCCAGACTCATTACACATTATTATCCATTCTGTGCACTATGAAATGTCCAACTGTCACTTGGCCTTCATATGTGACATTTCATCTCTAGACTCCGCACCCAACTTATCTCTTAGAATTCAAATTCCTTAAGAGCTTTCTTAAGTGCTACCTTCTCCAGGAGCTTCTAGTGATTCCTGCCTCTCAGCTGCTCTTGTGTTTACTTTGTATATATATTGAATCTACTTATATGTGTACATGTTGTTTCTCCCAACTGTAGGGTCCTTGAGGGAAGGAGCTGTTTGCTTTTTTTCTCTCTATCTTTAGCTTGTTGTTTTACTAAATAAGTCAATTGGGCTTTTCAAGTCTCATAAGTAGGGATAATGATGGGTGATAGTGATCAAATAAAAACTGTATGCAAATTGTTTTTCAAACTTTCAAATGCTGTATGTGGTCATCTATTGGCATTATTAATAAATCAATCATTTACTAAGTATCTACTCTGTGTTAGGCATAGATTCAAAGACAACAGTAGCCCCTGCCTTCAAAGAACTCATGTTCTAATGGGGGAGACAACACGGATGTAAATTGTTATAGGCAAGATATTACAGAGAAGATGGAAGTTAATGTCAGGAGGGAAGGCTCTAGTAGCAGGAAAGGCTTCCAGCAGGAGGTAGCATGTGAGCTAAATCTGAAGGAAACATGTGATTCTGAGAGATGGAGACAAGGAGAGAGAGAGTATCCCAGAAATGGAGGAAGCCAGTAGTACCAATGCTCAAAAATGGGAATGTGGAGCATTGCATACGAGAAATACTACATTATTTTTATTATCGTCTTAAAATTTTAGAGCTGACTGCGATACACTGATCCAAGATAATTCCAAAGGACTTGTGATGGAAAATGTTATCCAAACTGCTGGAGTCTGAATACAGATCAAAGCATACTATTTTCACTTTTTTTGGTGGTGTTTTTTTTTTCTTCTTGGTCTCTTTCTTCTTTCCTAACATGACCAACATGGAAATATGTTATACGTTATTGCACATATGTAACCTATATCAAATTGCTTACTGTTTTAGGAAAGTGGTAAGGGAGGGAGACAAGTGTGAGACTCAATTTTTTTTAACAAATGTTAAAAATTGTCTTTACATGTAATTGGAAAAAATAAAATACTATTAAAAATAATAATTTTAGATCTGAAACAGACCTTACAGAAAACTTCAGGTGCTCTCCTGATTTAACTTTTGGGAAAGCCAGCAGGCGGTAGCTAAGTAGCATAACATGGGAAAGTGCTAGACTTGGAAGAGCTAAAGAAGACTCAAGTTCAAATCCTACCCCAGACACTTACTAGCTAGTTGACCCTGGGTAAGTCCCTTAACCTCTTACAGCCTCAATTTCATCATCTGTAAAATGGAGGTAATAATAACTGCCTCAGACCTATTAAAATTGAATAAGATGTATAAAGCATTTTTCAAAGCTTAAGGTGCTATATAAATGCTGGGGTAGGGGTAGGAACTAAGATCCAGAGTGATGCAGTCATTTACCCAAGGCCATGTGGCTAATTAATGACAGACTAGGACTAGAATATGATTCTCAGTCTAGTTATTTCTCCGTACTACACCGTATCCTCTTGTACTTGGCCTCCGCCTGGGACCAGACCTTTGGAACAGGCAGGTCATTCACTGAAGAAGAGAGGGACAAGTTTATAAGTCCCATAGAGTCACCAGTCAGATATTACCAAAGTCCAAGGGTGAGAACAGTCAGCTTATCTGTCAAGTGTAACAATAACGTGAATTTGTATCAGGCACGTAGATCATTCCTGAAAAGGACTGAGGCAAAGTAGGCCTTCGTGCTCCGCAGGCCAACAAATTAAATGACCACAACTGTGGCTGATCCACTGAAAGCTTAATTAGGGTCTGACCAGGAGGACCAGGCTGTCAACGAAGAGATAAACAGAAGGGCCTTGTACCAGATGTGGGCAGCCAAAGGCCAGTTGCTTCACTCAGTTTCCTACAGCATGTCACTGCCCTTTGGAGCTGGAGAGCTCAGAGCCAGACTTCTACATCATGGTTTATGAGCCTCAGCTGTGCTATGAAAGAAGGCTGCAGACATGTTAGGATGAGCTACACTTCCCCCCAATTCCCTCCCTTCCTCCCCATGACCCATCCCAATCCCCCTAATGGCTATTTTACCTTAAATCTAATCCTGGCATGGTCCTCCAAAGTCTGGATAGGCCGTCCCTACCTATCCAAATTTATTTCCCATTGTACACCAATCTAAGATCTCGTTAAACCGATGTCCTTATTATCCTATAGAAATCTAAACTGATTCCTCACTCTCTTACTCTTCATATCCAATATGCTGCCAAGGCCTCTGTACCATCTCTCATATATGCCCCCTTTTCTCCTACGACACAGCCACCACTCTGGTACAGGATTTCATCACCTCACATCTGTCCATTGTCTATTGCAACAGCCTGCTGGTGGGTCTTCCTGCCAGAAGTGTCTCCTCACTCTGGCCCATCCTCCACTCAGCAGGATCCCTACCTCTGTCCTAGAACATCCTCTCTTCTCTCTGAGTCCAGTCCTTCAAAGCCCAACCCATGTTCCCCCACCATTGTCTTCCTTACCCCTTCCACTCCTCACTGATTTCTACTCTCCCCACCCCCCGCCTTCTCTGAACGCCTATGGCACGCTATTACAAGTGTGCTGGCGGATCCTGGAAGCATCGATACTGAGAGGTTGGCTATTAACACCACCACGCAGTGTTGTACTTAATCATGTTCAGTTCTGCACTGTTGGATTTTGTTTCATGTTTTGTCCATTCAGCTAAATAAAATGTTTCCTCAAGGATGGTAACCTACCTTATGCTTCGGTTTCCTCACAGCACCCTGCACTGTTACTTGCTATTACCAGTTTTTGTTGGTGCATAATACTGTAACTAGCTGTTTTATCCCTTGGGGTCCTAGCATGTCCAGGGAAGGCAGCAGGAAAGCTCTCAGATCAATTTTCTAACTTATAATTATGCAAATAATTTAAGACTCATTAAGAAAAATTCAGTGGAATGGGAGAGGGAATTAGTTGCTATAGCAACTATACTTTGTGCCCTAATAATTTTGGTGTCCCAGGGCAAATCTCTGGTCACCCAGTACTAGTTACAGCTCTGCTGATTGAGAAACCCAATGCAATATAGGAATGGAAAGTTCTTAATGGTGGATCCTGGTGTGCCTAAAAAACAATGCTTCATTAATATATTTAATGTGTTTTGCCATGTGGTGGGGAGATTTCAAGTGAAAATAGTGAATTAGACCCTTACAGAGGCATTCTTTTGAGCAGTTTGCCAGCCTGGGCTCTCCTCCTCCAGTAAAAATTTGGTACAATTGCTGAGTGGCCAGCGTTTTCCCTCACTGACAGCTGTTAAATGTCAGGAGTATACAGATAGCAGGGTAATATGATAGATGCCTCAGAAGCACAGATAAGTTCCGGGAACTAGGAGTGGGCGGTGTCTTCTGTATGCTTCTTGTAGCCAAAACACAGATATCATCTCTCAGTACATGTGCCTGTCATGCCCCCCCCCCCAACCCTCCACTAACTAGTTCTAGGAAGTAATAATGGAAATGTAGCTGGGCTTTTCAAGAGACAGCCCTCAGTTTCTCCATATATAAAGTGAGAGAATGGGACTAGATGTGCTCGAAGGTCCTGCCCAGCTAATCATCTATGACAAGCCACCATCACTTGTTGCTGCTGTCCATTGTATTGCGGGAGTGCAGTCATTTAGCCCAACAATCTTAATTAGCTCTAGCGATCTTAATCTATAACCAGGAAGCACTTTCATTACCACTTTCACCCTAGAGGGGGGATAGCACACATGCTATTTTAAGACAAAAGACAATGAACAATAGTAAACAGGTAGAACTTAATCTCAGTATGTGGTGGAGGGGAAAGTGGAATAGTCACTTTCGTCACCTTCAAAGCAATTCCAGAGGCTTGACTCTTCCTCTTCCTGGTACAATGCTGAACACAGACTCTAGTGTTAGAGAATCTGGACCTGCTGCTGATGCTTACTACCTATGTGACCCTGAGCAAATCACTTAACCTCCTTTGGCCTTAGTGTCCTCATCTGTAAAATGAGGGAGTTGTACTGGATGGCTTCTGCTCAAGCGTATGACCTATGACCTTCATGCTGTGAGCTCCAGCCTGCATCAGGGGGAGAGGAGCAGCAGTTTCTTTGGATTCCCTAGTTCCTGTAAGACTATGACAATCAGATCTGTGTTGAGCATACATACCATGTAATATGTACTAATTATTAACCCATCAATTATTGATTTTGAAAAAGCATCTATTGGTGGGTCAATGAAAAAAGATGCTCTTACCTCTATAGTAATGAAAACTTCCTCCAAATGACTTGCAAAGTTTTCCATTTGAATAATCTGTTCTTCCAATTTGAACATGTTTTTATGAATTTCTTCCTGTCAAAGAAAAGGATTATGAGCGGCGATTGGAATGTTCTTTAAACAGAAACAGGAGGAAAAAGGGTGTCTTATTTACCCGGGCATTTTCCGCTGCGGTGTTAAGCTGGGTCACCTCATGCTCCTTGTGCTCCCCAAAAAGATTGTCAAAAGCTCTGATTGGAATTTTGCAGGTGACACAGAAAACATCAGCGGCTTCTTCCTCATCCTCTTCTTCTGGTATGACGTAGCACTCATATTCCTCGCTGGAGCGACCCCGAGTATACCTGTAGGCTTCCCGTAATTCCTGGTATTGACCTCGGGAGCCCCACGCGGGGAATGTGTCGTCCTCCTCGTCTGCCTCTTCCCCTGGATAGTGCCAATCTTTCTCTTCTCTCCCGGGATCTCTCTTCCTTGGTATGGTGTGGGGTCTGAGAGAAGAAGGAGCTGACTGGTATTCTGAAATCCCAGACCGAAGCACACGCCCTAACTCGATCTCACCCTCAAGGTCTTTATCAGTTTCAATTCCATAGTACTGCGCTAGCTCTTCTACTTCCTTCTCAACGTCGGGGGTGGTCAAGCTTAACTCTGGGACCCTCTCACCTCTCTTTGGTTCTTTTGCTATTTCTCCTCTCAAGCGAATTTTTTCTTCCGGAAAGATTTTCAGTTTGTCTTCGGAGTCGTAGAGATCCATGTGATAAAAATTGAAGCCCTGGCCGGCAGGAGGACTAGGGGCTGGATCGGGACTGTAGGATGGAGCCCTGCCTGTTCTTTCCTCCATGGAACCAGCGGCTCTGGATAGGGTGCCTGCACTTCGTGGCCTTTCCACAGAAATGGTAGAGATTTTCCTGGTGCTGGAGGGTAAAGAAGACAAAATGTTAATTTGTCTGGAATCCACTTGTTCCAATTTCTGACGCATTTTACAGATAATTTGTGATCATCCCCATTTGTTTGTTCCTTGAGAGCAAGGATGGTTTTTGTCTCTGCATCCCTAGTGTGGGTGCCTCGTACATAGTATGGCCTTAATAAAGTTTGCTGATTGAATGTTTACCTTTACACAATTAATAAGAAGCGTCAGCTACCTATAGTGGGTCCTAATGAAAACCAGAGGGGCCTCAAAGTTCTTAGAAGGAAATCTTATTTTCTAGCACTGTAGAAAGGTATTTCAGTCAAGATCACACCAAAAGTGCTAGGGCACCAGATGAAATTGCTAGGGGGCCAGAATTTGCCAAGCCCTGACCAAGTCTTTATTTTATAGGTGGTTCTCAGCTTAAAGATCAGTCAATGCTCAAGTCTGGAAGGATGCTCACTGACAATAAAATTTTTATAAGCAAATACCACTGACTGACTTTTAGAAATTCACTCCAGTGCATATTCTAATGCTATATCTCACTTTGAAATGTCAAAACCTCCTTTCTGAACATACACAGCAAACCAAGAAGCTGTAAAATATCTTGATTTTCAAGAGACTCATTTCTGAACACAATTTATCCCCTGACTATACTGATGAAACGAATCCCTTTGAGCCTGGTTGCCCAGTTCTAGTCTGATGGGTAATGGAAAATAAAGCAGCATAAGGACACTTTGACTGTTCTCCAGTGTGCTCATGCTCCAGGATTCCATGAAAAAAAAATTGTGGGTGTCTGGAAAATGGTTTTTATCATCATTGACCTTTCAAAGGTGTCATATATTTACCTACAGTTTGAAGATATCATGCACGCAAAAATGGGCAACCTTTTCAACTGGTTCCAACCTATTTTTTGTATGCCTGAACTTCCGCCGAAACTCCAGGCTTACTCAGGAATAGCTTTGTTGGACAACTCAAAAGCTCACCTTGAAGAAGGGAGATGTGTCTGGAAATATCTTTGTCTTCCTCGAAAGGCCTGCCCCAAAGCCTCATTGAGACCCTGGGTTCTCTTTTTTTTTTTTTTAACCTAGCCCAATACTTTATGTAAACTGATCCTCCTTGCACAAACCAAAGAAATGGATAGACCAACAGAACTCCAAAGCAATAAGTGTATATATGTGCATACATATATATGTGCATACAAACTACAAAAATGCATATATAAGATATATGTGTGTATACATTTATGTAATCTGTTTATAATGCACATAATATATACATGTATATTGTATATATGTCTATAGAAAAAGAGAGAATCTGTTTATTTGTATATATATACATACATATGTATATGTGTGTATGTGTGTCAAACATGTGGATACATACTTTTGGATGTATATGTATGCATATGTATATATATATATATATATACTTTATTTTTTTCTTTGTAAAATTTATTTACTATTAGTTTACAACATTTAGTTCCACAAGTTTTTGAGTTCCAAATTTTCTTCTTCCCCCACTTTGGCAGCATGCAGTCTGATATAAGTTTTACATATACCTTCACATTAAACATTAGTCAAGTTGTAAAGAAGAATTATAACCAATGGAATCAATAACAAGGAAGAAAAAGCAAAACAAAAATGAAAAAGAGAGAGAACGAGTAGTTTGCTTCAGTCTGCATTCAGACTGTAGTTCTTTCTCTGGATGTGGATAGCCTTTTCCATTATGAGTCCTTTGGAGTTGTCTTATAGCTTTGCATTGCTGAGATGAACCAAGTCTATCAAAGTCAGTCATCACAGACACGATGTGCCTCTAATTGTGAGACCCTGAGTACTTAAAGACTGTGCCAGTGAATGGTGTGCTTTGGCAGTCTATCAAAAGCTGTTGTTTTTCATGTTTCTTCTGCCTAGAATTCTGCTAAAAATTCAAAGATAACAAGAAGCTTGTTGATAGTTTTGGCCTGGAGATATATTTGTAGAATGTCTTCTGATAATGATGATGATAAAACTTTGTAGCTTTGAATTAAGGCCTAGAGGAGAAAATGTACCAATACAAATCTTTGAAATCATGAAGGAAACTTGTTTTGGAGCAAGGTTTAGAAAAAAAAAAATAAACCCTTGAAGTGATGAAAGATATTCTTTCCTGATTCATTAACAAACACTTCAAGATAACAGGGAGTGTGAAAGCTAACAGAAGCAGAAATGGATTCCCAGCAGCCCGTCTTCTCTTTCTGATCCAAACTCCACAGTTGCCAAAATAATCTTCCTTAAGTACATGTGACCGTGTCACTCTGCTCAAGAACTTTTAGTGTCTGTTTCCTTTAGTATAAAATACAAACTTCTGCTTAGCATTTAAATGCCTTTGCAACCTGCCTCTGGTGTACCTCTTTTGGCTTTACTTCCCATCATGCTCCTTCACATACTCTACAGTCTGGCCAACCTAGTCTGCTTGCTGTGACTCAGACTTGTCATTCCATCTCCCACCTCCATGACTTTGTACAGACTGTTCTCCGTGCCTAGAATGCAATCCTTTCTGAAGAAGCCTTTCCCGAGTCTTCTATTTATTAGTACTCTATATTGACCTATCAATGAGTTGTAACCTCCTGATAGAATGCAAACTCCTTGAAGTCAAGGTGCTTTTAAAATGTCTTGTCTTTGTACCTCAAAATCATCATGATAGGAACAATAACAACTAGGATTTACATAGCACTTTGAGGTTTACCAAGCGCTTCACGCGTTTTCTCATTTGATCCTCACAACAGTCCTGTGAGGCGGCTGCTAATGTTACCCCCAACTTGCAGATAAGAAAACTGAGGCTGACACAATGACTTGTGGACAGTCATACATCTAATAAGTGTCTGAGGTAGGATTTGAACTCATCCCCCTGGCTTCAAGTAGAGCACTCTATCCACTGAACCACCCTACTGCCTTGCTCATAACGGATGTGCCTTCATCTAGAAATGCTCCATAAATGTTTGTTGGGTCAGATTGGAAATAATCTGTTGTGTTAATTATTTGGAAATAATATAGCGAATGTCACTGAAAGTTCAAAAGATCCTGAGAAGGGCAGGGAAAATTTATGGAAAGTGAGAAAACAATCTAGAAGGTGATTTCAGCCTGACATTCGATCATCGATTTTATGGAAAGGAAGCCTTACTATACTGATCAGGAAGCCTCGTAGTTTCATATTCTGTGCTCCACTTGTACTATGTGTGATACAGGCCAAAAAGCAAGGACCTCAGTCTGAACCCAGCCTCTGCTATTGCCAGGTCATTCAGTTCTTCAGGCCTCAATTGTATTGTTCATAAAATGAGAGAGTTTGAAGAGATGAGCTCTAAGGTTTATTCTTAGGCAAGAAAGGCAAGAAAGAAAACTGATATTTATGGTTTTCACAAAAGTTCCCAGGTATCTCCTAAAGTCAACCTAACATTCAGTCCTGTGACCCACACTTTCTAAACATAAAGTGCAGGACAATCATGGATGTTCACAATGATGGGATAGTTTTACTTAATTCTGTTGTTGTCTTTGTTGGTTTGGTCTGTACCTCTGATTTCATTCAGTGGCACAGGAAATTCTCTATCAATTCAACTCAGCAATTGTTCTGCATCTTACACGGTCAGAGAGCTGACCACTTGCTGGATTCAAGGTCCCCTTTCCTAGGCACTGTGAAGGATGCAAAGAAAAAGATGATGTAGTCCCCAGCACTGAAAAAGCCTTTTTATTTTTCTAAGTCACAAAATAAAGAAATTAAGAGAAAAAAATTAAAAATTGAGTGAAATTGGTATCTACACTTAGGGAATTGAAAAATAAGAGGAAAAACCAGCTCCATTCTCACTACAATAGTGGCCAAATATTTTATCTCTTTCCTGTTGCCCATGCTACCCTGCTGGGTCTGCCACTTGTCACATACATCTGATAATGGGAGTGAGGAACAGAGTTAATTACAACCAGGGTACTATTTCTGCCTTGGGCACTCAAAATGCACAGAACACTGGCTTCTGAATTGTCACTATGGAAACCTAAAATTCGTTGGCACCAAGTCTCTGGAATGACCTATTATCACTCAGCAGAGCTAAACGTTTAAATGATTTAAATGTTTATGTAAGACACATTTAAAGATTTGAATGACTTAATTTGGGTTGAAAGCTAAAAGAAATTTAACAATCAGCTTGGGGTGGGGAGAAGTGTAGAGGGGAGTAGGCATGACACACTTTTTAGTTTAATCTATACTATTTACACATTCTTAAGTGTAGAAAATCAACAAAACAATAAATCAAGTTGATAGGCAATTTGTAGTCTTTGCCAGCTTCTGAGATGTAAATCCTCACATAGAAAATTTAACAATCCTGCTGGCAGTTGGTCCCATCCAATTCTAGCACAGTCCTGGTTGAGAGGCCGTGTGACATAATGTACAGGGGGCCATCAGTGAAGGAAGTAAGACTTGGGTTCAAGTCCTGCCTCTGACATATATTACCTCTAACCATGGATAAGTCAGTTAACCTCTTGGTGTCCAGGGCAACTCTTAAAAACAAGCCATGCTTTTCTGCATTGATGGAGGAAGTTTCCTCCCTGGATTCATTGATGCAGAGGGAGAAGGGAGTTTAGAAATCATAAAAGTCCAACCCATCCATTCTACAAGCAAGGAGACTGCAACCCAGTGAGGATAAGAGATTTGCCTAAGTAGTGAAGATAGGATTCTAACAGGGTTCCTTACATTCCAAATCCTGTACCCTTTCCTCTATGGAAAAGTGGAAAGCCTGCCTCTTTAGGCGTCTACTACATTGACAAAATAACATATAAAAAGCTAAGGTTGGCGTGAGAGTAGGGTAGAGCCTGATATATGTCACCCTTACGTGTTCTGATAATAGTTGAAAAGAAGACCAGGTGCTGAAAGACAAAACAATCCCCCAATCATGGGCACTGCCTCTCAATCCCCAGCAATGATCAGTCTCTTTGTTACAATCTGCCTCTTGAGCTACAGAGACATAGAACTTGAAAGCTGGAAGGATCATCTGACCCAGCTCTTCTGGTCTTACTGATGAGGAAACTAAGGATGAACAAGAGATAATAAATATCTTTGAAGCTTAAAAGCAAACAGATAGCTAGACTATGGCTGAAAGTGGCCTCCAAGTGAAGGCCCTGGACTCACATGTGTCATGGTCTATGAACATTAGTGTAACAAAGTCCAAGAACCCAGAAAACACCCCAAGCAACAACTGAAAATTAGTCTGTGGTGGCAACAGCCTACTGACATTCAAGTCATGGGATCTCACCTGGTCAAAGATTTAACTCAACACAGGGAATTCTGGAAGGTGCTCTAAAGTTATAACCAGCTGGTCAGTCAATCAGCATTAAGCACTTATTGTGTACTAACACTTACACTGTGCTAAATCCTGGGGAAACTAGAAAGGCAAATCTACTGTCTATGCCCTCAAGGAGTCTACTTTCTTAATGGGAGAGACAACATGTAAACAACTGTGTTTATTTAAGATAAAGACAGAGTAGATGAAAAGTCATCTCAGAGAGAAGGAAGAGGATAATGGAGAGAAACGTGTAATGATGATGATAATAATTATTATAAATAAATATAATAATATGTTATAATTATTATTATAATAAGTATTTGTATGGCACTCTACAGTTTATAAAGCATTTTGTCACTGGTACCTTAAAACAACCTGGAGAGATAAGTATTATTATTCCCATTTTGCAGATAAGAAAATTGAGGCTCCAAGAGAATAAGAATCACGGTCACATGGTAAATAGCAGAGACAGTATTTGAACTTACCTCTTGACTAATTCTGGAACTTTTAACCCTTACGGCATTCTGCACCTATAAGGCATTAAAGACTGAATACTTTTTGGTCTACTAAATTGACTCTACTTGTGCTCATAAAACTAGGAAAAACTCTTAAAGCAAACATTCCAAAGATTTAATCCCAAGGTACCAAAGGTTTGTGCTAAAGAAGCAATGAGACTCAGCTCTAGGCAGTTCTGGTCCGTGCATTGCCATCAATTTTCTTTCTTAGTCTTTACTCGGTTCCTTAATAACAGTTCAATCTCACTTCACAGTGCAGCCCCCCAAAAGTACCAAATAAAAAAGAATTATTTCCACTTGTCTCACAAAATACATTTCTGTGAGTCTGCATTTTATTGGTTTAATTAGAAATGTCTTCATAAATATTAACAATTTCATGGAAAAAAATAGGCCAAACTTTCCAGACATCAGAGAAATACAAATGACAATACTTCTGAGGTGTCACCTGTGTTAAGATGGCAAAGAAAGTTACAACCAAGAAAATTTAACATTGGCAGGGCTGTGGAAAAACAAGCACATGCTTCCACTCGCTGCTGGGGGAGGTGTGAATTGGAGGATATAGAACAGGTAGCAATACACAGTAAGAAAAATCAAACTGCCCTTAGACCTCCTAAAGCAAAACAACAGTACTGACTATGGCTGTGTAAAAATAATAATAGAAAAGCAATCAAACCTCCAAAAATATATAGAAGAAAAAGAGATTAGAAGGGGAAGTGAAAGTAACTAGCATGTTTTTATTAATGTTAATATACATTTTTAACAGATATGAATGATTTGAAGTTTATGATTTTATGTCCAACACCTTATGTTTCATTTGTATGAAAGTTTTTGTTGGTGGTTACTGTTTGGGTTGAACAATACCCTTCATCCTTAATTTAGTAAAAAAAAAAAAAAAAAAAGAAAGTAAACACAGAGATGTCTTAGGATAAGAACCGGAGTTTATTCTCTTCCCCAGGAGAAGAGGGTAGTCTGCCCCCATGCCTGTGCGTGGAGGAGAGGGAGGCCGTTTCAAAGGTCAGAATCAGAATTTAAAACTTAACTTAATCAAGCCCCCTTTCCCAACTGTTTCGTCTCTCATTGGTGGAGAGGCAGACCTCACCAAATTCTTCCCAACTAGAACAGCAAGACAAGGGAGGGGGGGGGAGGATCCCACCAAGGTGGGAAAACAGACAAAGGAAGGTAAAAGTGATTGACAGCAGCCATGGGGGGGGGGAAGGTAAGTTTAACAACCCCAAATTGAGAAGTTTTCACTCATTCCACACATTACTAAGTCTAGAATTTTAAGATAAGAGAAAAAAAAATGAGGTATGGAGCAGTATGTGAAAAGCAGCATAGTGGGGATGAAAAGAACTGACTCAAACACATACCTGATTCAAATACCTGAGTTTGAATCCCAGCTTTAGTATAATAATTTTAAAGGTCTATAAGTTCTCTTCAATCTCATTTTCCTCATATAAAATGGAGATGCCCTTATTTGTACTGTCATTCAGAATGGTTGTGAGAAATGTACTTTGCAAACTACAAAGCATTATACAAAAAAGCTTATTCGAGCTAACATTGACATAACACTCATTGCAAAATAATCTCATTTTGTCTTCACTACCACCCAATGAAGTACTATTATCCATTTTACATTTGAGTAAACTGATGGTACAAGAAGTCAGGGTCATGGGGCAGCTATATGGTACAGTGAATAGAACACTGGCCCTGGAGTCAGGAGGACCTGAGTTCAAATCCAACCTCAGACACTTAACACTTACTAGCTGTGTGACCTTGAGCAAGTCACTTAACCCCAATAGCCTACTTTATGCCCTCCAAAAAGACAAAAAAAAGTCAGGGTCACACAATGTCTTCCTCTAAGTTATTTGAACTCAATTCTTCCTAACCCTTAGTCTAGCATTCTACTTAGTATACCCTGTTATTTCTCTCTCAGTGTATAAATATAAATATATATATGAACACATGCACATATATGTATATATAAACATAGATGTGTGTGTATATATGTATATACACACAAATATATGATCTGTTTTTACTGATTAAAGCTCTGATCTTCAGTGGTCCATCAAAACAACTTGACTATACAACCAGATTGCTTCCTAAGGCTTAAATTAGTGAGGAAGAGAAGTGAGGAAGTGAGGAAGAGAAGGAGAAGAGAAACAACTGTAGAAGGAAAGCTGGGAGAATATTTTCTGAAATTAGCATCTTCAATTAGCATAACAATTAAAATCTGGATTGCTGACATAGGATATGCAAATTTGGTGATAAAATACACACATATACATATATTAAATGCATCAATAAAAGCATGGCTAAATATTAGAAATATAAAAGAAATATACTAAGTTATAAAGACCATTTGGATGTTAAGTTGGTCATTGTACTTAGAATAGAGTAAAATATGCTGCTGAAACACCATCTTCTCACCACTTCCAAAAACTTTCACTGGCATAGAGAAAATATCCTACTTAAATATGGGAATTTATCGTTACTGATTTTAAAAAGGAGTAAAAAATGATTTATGCCATTTATAGCCATTAAATTTTACCTACATAAAACACCTTCAATCAATCAAATGATGCTTTTTTTCACATAAGAGAAAGTTTTTGGATCAAGTGGTTTGCCTAATCTACAAGGACAGACACATTATGTACAATGCAGCATGCTGAAGTAAGGGTTTTTAATAATCCAACATGGTTTAGAAACAAGTGACTGTGACTATATATAAACTTGCCTTCTAACTTAAGAATCCATAAATTCTTCTTTTAACTCAGATGACACCAAATTTCTGCAAAGAAAAAAATGAATTCATCTTCAGTCTTTCAGTGCCAGCTTTCTGAGAGTAGCCTAGGAAAACTATATTAGAGTAATTCTAGATTGCTCCTTCCCCCAAATAGTAACATGCCAACCATGAGCAAAGGAAACAAATATAGACTGGCCCAGCTGTCCTGCAGCTTCACACTCCTCAGGTGTCACCAGGGAGAATGTCACATGTTACAAAGCTGATTGGAAATCATGGTGTGGAACCAAGTGTTTCAAGTCCCTTGTGTGATTCTTATGCGTTTTATCTTACAAAGCATACTTAACCCAATTCTCTCAATTGCTGGCTAAAGACTGGAAATCTTCGGAGAACAGACTCTGTGGGTTAATGAGGAAGGATGCCTAACACCATCACTATGCCACACAGGAAAGGAGCCACACTGAATATAGCTCCAGTCCTTCAGTCCATCCATCAGGTTCATAAGTGGTGCCATAGCCTAACAGTTTTCTAGGTGGTACTGAGAGCAGCAGAGTAGCAGGAGCTCTTGAGTGGTCTCTACAGTTTGGCACAAATATTGATGGTGACTTGGGATTCCAGGGCAGCTTCCAAAGGCCTCAGCTAGTAGAGCTTGGGATTTAGGTTAAGGATAGGGGTAGAGGATATGGGTAGGGGTACCTGATAGGGTAGGGACCCCTCAATGGATTCAATTCTAGTCTAGATGAGCCATGTGGAATCCTAAGGTAATGGGGGTAGTTCTGAACTTTTCTAACTTAAAAAAAATTTTTTTTGCAGAGGGGAGGGCAACGCAATTGGGTTAATTGACTTGCCCAAGGTCACACAGCTAATAAGTATTAGGTGTCTGAAGTTGGATTTGAACTTGGGTCCTCCTAACTCCGGGGCTGGTGCTTTATTCACTGCTGCCACCTTGCCACTCAAGTTCTGAGCTTTTCTAGAGCAATGTTTCAAAGAAGCTTGGGTTAATCTTAGTTCCCTGAGAACACACACTGGTGCGATCTGGAACTATGAGCAATCTAGAGAAGCACAGCACCCTCCCCCAGAGCCTGCCTTCACTTTGAGAGATAGCTCAGAAGCCAGTACCCTGCAAAGTAACATCCAGACAAATGAAGTGCCTTGCCTCTGCTCCAATTCACAGTCTAGGGGAGTCCTGAGATGCGGCGGTGCAGAGGCAAGCCAGAACTGGATAGAAACCCCCCCCACCACCACCACTAAATTTGTCACCAGACTTTAATTCAAGTCCCTGCTCTTCCATTTAATAGATGTATGATCTCAAGCAAATTACTTAATCTCTCTGAGCCTCCAATTTCCTAATTTGTAAAATGGCCATAGTATAATCCTTATACTATCTGCTTATTGGGATTCTTGTTAGGATTACAGAATTACATCTGGAAGAGACCCTAAGAGATCATAGACTACAATTCCTTTGTTTTATAGGTGGGGAAACGGAAGCTTAGAAAGATTAAATCATTTGACCAAAGCCACACATCTAGTGTGCAAGATGGGATTCAAACCCAGGTCTTTCTGATTCCAAGACTGGGGCTCTATCTGCTACATTATGCTGTCCATGGTAGTTTGGGGATTATAAAGAAATTTTACCTTCTTTTAATTATTATTATTATTATTCCATAACCAGTCTGCTAGGACACTCTGAGAGGTCCCAGATTATTTCATTAGAATATAAAATCAGAATGTTATGGCTGGAAGGAATTGAAGATGTTATCTCCTCCAAATCCTCATTTGATGCATGGAGAATCTAAGAACTGCTGAGGGTAACATGAACTGTCCAAGGTCAAAAATTAGTGGCAGAACTGAGAACGAAGAGACTCAGATCGTTTGACTCCCAGGTCAATGCCCTTTTTCTGTATAATAAAGTGTCTTCTAACCATGTGCACTTCTAGATATTCTTCTGGGAATATAGAGACAAGTGCTAAGTGCCTGCTCTGATATTTTCCAGAAGCATTCTCAGGGTGTCATAGAAAAGTGACTATTGAAATGGTAGCTGTTTATAGGCTGTCAGATGTTCCTAGAATCTGATGTTCCTTGGCTCTATGACAGTGCTTGGGGTGAGGGGCGGAGAGGGAAGTAGAGTGCTCTGTTTCTGGTTCAGATGCTTTCAGTCTGATTTTTCACTTCTGAGCAATGGCAAATTACCTCCAGATTGTCTTTCTCCTCCTGTCATCCTTTCTCCTCACTTTCCTCTGAACCTCTGAGTTCCCAGTGGGTGAGAAAAGAATGGGAAAATCATGTTACTGGTATTAGGGTGGGCAATTATGGTTCTTCTGTTTCCACCACCTCTCCCACCTTGCTCCAAAAGAGAATGTGTTAGAATTGGGCAAGGGAAGGAATGTCCTCTTTCTTTTCAGGTATGATAATATAGGTCTCTCTGTAAAGAGAAAGAAATTGTATAGCATCTTTAAAATTACAATTTTTCACTTCTTTCTTTTCTTTTTAAAAATGTAATAGTATTTTGTTTTTTCCAATTACATGTAAAGACAATGTTCAACATTCATTCTCTTGAAAGATTTTAAGTTCCAATTTTTTTCTCCCTTCCCACTCCCTCCCCAAGACAGCAGGTAATCTGATATACATTATACATGTGTTGCAGTCTCATGGTGTGTTGTGGCAGAACTGTCTCAAAGAATTCAGAGTCAGACCACTTCTAATCCAAGTATAGGCATTTATTTAGATGGACACCTCTCACAAAGCGGGCTAAATTCCAAGAGGAACCAGCAATTTAGCAAGATGACACAGGCAAATTTATGGCATAAGGGTGCTGATTATGCAATGGAAATTGTGAATATTAAAAAGGTAGGAGGAATTTGTTAAGGGATTAGGTAATGGGGAGGGGTCCCTTCTAAGGTTCAGTGGTCCATCATTCTGGTTGTACTGCCCTCCAATTGGCTAGCTATTGTGATCCTATCTGGTTCAGATGGATACTTAGGTAATGTGGTCCTGTCTTAAGCTAAATGGATGATGTGATTGTGGTTGAGTACAAGAACATATCTGTTTAAATATGTGAATTGGATCTGGGGGCAGTGACTAGCTAGGGGCTATGGCTATATAGAGTCTGGGGGCCTGTGGTGTGGTTAAAGTTAGATTGTGTAGTTAAATCAGGACATGCCTGCTATTCAGTGGGACCCATACAGAAGTTAGAATATTGGGGCTGAGGTAGGTTTATTAGGATTCCATCATGTATAAGTATGTAAGTATATTTCCACATTAGTCAAGTTGTAAAAGAAACAGAAAAAAACAGAAAAAAGAAACAGAAAAAAGGGGAAAAAATCACAATGCAAAAAAATACAAAAAAGTTAAAATAGTATGCTTTAATCTGTATTCAAACTCTATCCACTCTTTCTCTGAATGTGAATAGCATTTTCCATCATGAGTCTTTTGGAATTGTTTTGGATACTTCTATTTTTTCTTAAAGTCCCAAGTAATTAGGGGTGGCACCGGCCCTGGAGTCAGGAGGACCCGAGTTCAAATCTGACCTCAGACACTTGACACATTTACTAGCTGTGTGACTTTAGGCAAGTCCCTTAACCCCAATTGCCTTCCAAAAAGCAAAAAAAAAAAACCTCCAAAAAACAAAAAAATAAAGTCCCAAGTAATGAAGCAATGGTTTAAGTATCTATTTATGTGGTCCTGAAAGTTATAAACTTGTATAAAAGGAAGTCAGAATGAAAATGGCTGTCTAGAAAAATAAGATATTTGTGTACTAGCGATCACAGAGGGATGCTCTGTTTTTCATTTAGAAACCTTTCTTTCTTTCTGACCATTTTCTTTCTTAGTGACCATTTCTCTCTCATCATTAGGATCATTTACTTCAAATGGAATATGTCATGAAAAGTTCCATAGAACACAGTGATGATGGACATCTCAATAGGCTTTAAGGCTTGCAAAACTCTTTACTTATATTGATGATAGTAGCAAGCACCTATATAGGGCTTTAAGGTTTGCAAAGCAACTTTACATAAATTAGGTGTTTGTGTAGACAATTTAACAGATGAGGAAACTGAGGCTCAGAATGATTAAGTGGCAACACGGTTATACATATCAGGTTCAGACCTAAGTCTTTCTGACTCCAGGCCCAGTCCAACATTTGCTTTACTCTATTGTCCCCAAGTGTTGAACTAGAACCAGGCAAATAAATTACAATAAATATAAGACAGTGTGTTATGTTGGAGAAAGCACTGGACTAGGAGTCTACTTGCTAACTGGATGCATGACCTTGAAGAAATCATCGAACTGCTCTGATCTTTAAGTTCCTTGTTTATGGAGTGGCTAGGTGGCACAGTGAATAGAACATTGGCCCTGGAGTCAGGAGGACCTGAGCTCAAATCTGAACTCA
>CM053598.1:92071311-92141255 GCA_028646575.1 Pseudocheirus occidentalis | reverse complement strand
TGTAGTGCTTTCTGTCTTGTGGAGAGTTTTGGAGCTTGAAAATCTGTTTAGCGTCCCATTTTATGAGTTTTTTAGCGTGTTTGTGTGGGAGCTGTGGTGCTTTGCTGCTTCTACGCCGCCATCTTGGCTCCGCCCCCAGCCATTAAGATTTTAGGGTGATCTTCATGCCATTATGAAGTTATTAGGGAGGTAGTCAAAACAAATTCACCATAAAGTCTTGAGCAACTGAGTGTAATGATGAAAGGACTATTAATTTGACAGTGATAGGAGGAATCGTAAGGAGACTAGAGATAAACTTGGAGATTTTTACAGTCATTCAGGTAAGAAGCCATGAGGCTCTGGACTAGTTAGCAATGATGAAGGGAGACGATGGGGAGAAAACCTAAAACATATTTTTAAAAATTAAAAATTGCAGTGGACACAATTGAAATTTTATTCTACAATCTGAATCTTCAAAACATCTTTACATCAATAAATATAACAGATTGACTGTTGTAATTGTGAGCAATTTATCTGGGAAAGATTGTGTCTTTGTCAGCATATATAGATTTTAATGAACATTTACATTAAAATTATGACTTTTATTAGAAAATATTTAACTGTTATCTGTTCTTGGTCCATGAATGAGACACATTTTGAAGGAAGGATCAACATGCCTTATACCAGGTTGGTTATAAAAAGACAAAGGAATGGCAGAGTTTGGATGGGAATGTGGTGCAGTAGAAAGAAAAACTGGATTTGAAGTCCAAGGACCTGAGTT
The DNA here is from genome assembly GCA_028646575.1 of Pseudocheirus occidentalis. Lineage (NCBI taxonomy): Eukaryota > Metazoa > Chordata > Mammalia > Diprotodontia > Pseudocheiridae > Pseudocheirus > Pseudocheirus occidentalis. The sequence goes on along the minus strand of CM053598.1, from coordinate 92,140,495 downwards.
CAGATCCAAGGTCAGCTACTTATTACCTGTGTGTGCTGGGTAAGTCAGCCTCTCTGGGTTTCATTTTTCTCATCTGGAAAATAGACTATGTGACTGCTAAGGTTCAAAACTGATCCAAATCTGTGATCCTATAACTAGAGTATTTATAGTTTTAGAGACTAGTGATATCAATGACAGCATGTGGAAATTTAAGGGGAGGTGTGAGAGAGAATGACAAATAGAGGCCAGAGTGGAACCAGATAAAGGACACTAGTGTGGGAGGCAGGAGACCTGGTTCTAGTTTCTGCAGCTCAACAGTCTTCTTCATTTCCTATTGATTTTTAAAAATCACATTTTTTAACCTTTTATCCTCTTCTCAAATTCTCAATCTTTTCTTGGGCTTTTTCTCAACAGGTGACATCCTTCCTACTTGACTTAACAGAATGGAAGGAGGTAGGGATTCAGAACTGATTTCAGTAAGGCAGTGAACAGTGAAGGGCACATTAGACTACAGCCACCCTGAGGGCACCTACATAGTTCAGTGAATAGAGCACTGGATTTGGAATCAAGAAGACTCATCTTTGTGAGTTCAAATCTGGCCTCAGACACTTAATGGCTGTGTGACCCTATCTGTCTTAGTTTCCTCATCTGTAAATCAAGGAGAAGGAAATAGCAAACCACCCCACTTCTTTACCACAAAAACTCCAAATGAGGACACAAAGAATTGGAAATGATTGAACACCAGCAACACTAAGTTTCCTCACGGACTTAAAATCCTTCTTTTCATCATTTTCTATCCATAAGGCTGGTTGTTGTGATCCATAAGGCCCTCACTTCTTCTAGATGGTCAAATTGGGAAAATCCAATTCAGTTTTTTGTGAGGAATGAGCCTTCCTTCTTAAAGTAACACTGCCATCTTTAGGCAGGTGAACAAATGACCAACTGGAGCCATTTTTTAGCTTGGTTGTGTTTTTGGATTTTAAAACTCCTGGGTGAATCCCCTGAACTTAAAAAAAAAAAGCAGTGCCTTTAGTTCCTGTTTCATGGTCTCTATGTATTACCAGTTGGGACTCTTCCAAAATGGTTGAATGAGGTTATTTTCTTACTGTAGGATATCTCTTCAATTCCATTGGCTCTCTCCTGTTCATACCTAATACCTTTTTAGCACTGAATACATCATGCTGAATACAACTGGATGCTTGGTAATTGTAGCTTACTAACTTATGGATGAACCAGAGGTCTTGTGGAAAAATCCAACAGCTTTGGTTGAACTTAGCAAATCTATTTTAATTGCACAGTTAAATGATTCTCAGATGATGATAACAATTAACAGCTGACAATTTAATAGCACTTGACAATTTACAAAGTCCTTTTACATCTATTATCTCTTCTTTTAATCCTGACAATGAGCCCGTGTGGTATGTAGAACAAGTATTATTATCGTCCCTCTTCTACAACTTTAGGATAATAAGAGCACCTGCCTCACAGGATTGTTGTGAAAATTGAATGAGATAATATATGCAAAACACTTTGCAGACCTTAAAGACCTACACAAATGTGAATCATTGTTTGGGAATTCTACATATCAAATAGTTTCCCACTAATTTTTAAATTTTTAAAAATACCACCTACAGGATGCCATTTCATATATCCAGAGTCATTTTTTACAGGTAGTAGAGGTGGTTGGAGCAGGAGCTCAAGGAAGTTCTGCTTTTACTCTGCCATTTTGGATTGGCCAAGGGATTTCTGCCCATTTCATATATCTAACCTGAAGTACATAATAGACAAAGTTTAAAATTTGATTCATTGATACTTGTCTTGCTAATGTACTCTTTATATATAATGTCAATTTTCATTGATTTTCATTCTCTGATATTTTAGTCAGTCATGTTGCATTTATTAAGCACCTAGTATGTGCCAGGCATTGTTTTATTACCATGGTAATGTAGGACCTTGAGTTCATGCCATGAGGTCACCTGAAGGAAATAGGGCTATTTAGCCTGAGAAGCAGGGTCAAACACCTGACCCATGTGGACAGTGGCCCTGAATCAGATTATAATATAGTTAGAGATTATGTAACAAAATAAAGGGACAATAAAACAGATAATATCACATTTTAAAACTAAGTCACCATGTAGTCTGCAGTGGTCCTTATATACACATTAGTATCCATGGCTTTCTATTTGAGTTTGACCCACTGACCTGGAGAAGGTTTGAAGGAGGCCAGGAGGAAACCACAGCTGTCTTAAAGCATTTGATGAAAGATGGATTAGACTTGTTTTATTTAATTTCAGAGGACATAATTAGAAGCAATGGGTAGAAGTTTCAGAAAGACAGACTTAAGCTTGATTTGAGGAAAAACTTGCTAACGGGGGCCATGCCTAAGTGGAATGGGTTGCCTTGGGAGATACTGGTTTCCCCCTTACTGGGGATCTGCAAGCAAAAGTCAGATGACTACTTGTCAGGTATGTTTACAGAGGTAACTGGGAAGGATTAGATGTCTACTGAGGTCTCTTTCCACTCTGTGACTATGATTTTAAAGAAGTCTCTCTGTAGCTACAAATTACTGTAGGTATCTTACTATGGGCTCTATGTGGCTACAGAAAGCTATTAACGTCCATCCAAGGACAGATAGCGTCTTCTTGATTTTTCTCAGAAAGAAAAAGGTGCATCTGTGAATTTACATGGGATTATTAATATACTAATTAGTATAATTAATCAATCACATAACAATTATATGGGATTATTTATAATACACATTATAAGTTAATGGGACTATACTCTGTACATTTTGAGCATTTATGAGAGTATTCTTGAGAAGGATTATATTCAATAGCTAGAGAGATACAGGTGCCCAAACTGAGGGTATCCTGAAATGTGGTGACAAGATGATCAGTGTGGCACAATAGAAAGATGGCTGAATGTAGGGCCAGAGGTCCTGTGTTTAAATCCTAGCTCAGTTTCTGTATGACTTTGGGCAAACTGCTTTTATTTCCCAGGTACTCAATTTTGTTATTCGTACAATCAGAGGGTTGAAAAGGTCAGAGGGTTTTAGCCATTTTTTGGGCCATGGTCCTCTTTGGACAGTTTAGTGGAGCGTATGAAACTTTTTTCAGAATAATGTTTAAATTACCAAAAGTAAAAAACCAAACCAAACCACCAAGTCTATAATTAATCCATTAAATTAAATTGTTAATTTAAATTAATAATTTTAATTAAATTGTTAAATTTAACAATTTTAAATTGATCTGTAAGCCCCCTTCCAAATGCTGCTATGAGCCTCTGTCACTCACTGAGCAAGAAACAGTGCATTGTAAAGGTCTACCTTGTTTCCTGCTTTCTATTTCTCCTTTAGTGGTCAGAACTGGGGCCACTGAACTATAAACCCTGCTAAGAGCTGGCCTCGAACTGTGGGCCAAATCCTGGGACAGTGGCTCATTCCAGTAACACTGTGTGGATAATTCTTAAACCATGTACTCAAAGGGATTGTTGCAAGAACTAAATGAACGAATGAATATAAAAGGCACCTCGATTTCCTTATCTATAAAATAAGTGTACTGAGCAGTATCTACCTCACCACGTTGTTGAGATAATCAAATGAGATAATGGGTATAGTTTCTTATAAAGAAAGGGTAGTGAGCTATGTGTTTGTTGTTGTTGCATTTATGGGTGGGTAGCTGCTGACAAGGTCTCATAAGAATGGAGGACATTAAATGGCCTATTTGCCCATTGGCAGGAATGACTCCTTTGGGTTAAAACACTATCTCAAGAAAGCTGATCTAATGTAAATATGTTTTTGTAGCAGAGATAACCTGTGAACCCATTAGTACCTATTAACACCTCAGCAGACAGTGAGATCTTAAGGGGAGGTGTCAACAGGCCAGGTTCTCACTGGGGGAAGGTAGGACTATGCAATCTAAAGAACACAGCACTGAGAAGCAGGAGACCTGATTTCTAGTCCTAGAATTAAAGTTCTGGAGCTAGAAGGGACCTCAGAAGCCATCTACCTAGGTCTATTCCTCCATTTTAAAGATGAGGGAACGGAGGACCAAAGTGGCAGCCATGGGCCATAGTGGATAGAATGCTTGACTTAAGTCAAGAATACCCAAGTTCAAGTACTGACTCAAAATTTACTTCATGAGGTGAGCTTGAGCAAATTGCTTAAATGCTTTCAATCTCAGTTTCCTTGTCTGCAAAATGGGAGTAATAATAGCCCCTACCTCACAGGGGTGTTGTAAGAATTAAATGAGGTAACACATAAAGAAAGTGTTTTGCAAACCTTGATGTACTATATTACTGCTAATGATGATATTTGTGGTGGTGGGGATGTGATTTGCCCAAGGTTACACAGGCGGTAAGTGGTAGAGCCAGGATTCAAATCTTGTTCTTCTGATCCCAGTCTACTACCCCAAATCATTTTTTCCTTTGATGTAGAAATACAACCAAAACACAACAGTCCTGGATGTCTCTAATTAAATTCTGTGGCTGGAAAGCTGATCTGGTTATGGCTCCAAGTCAAGGTGTTTAAGGCTCTTCATAGGGAAAGGATAGCTTCCTTCAAGTCCATGAACACAGGCGGCATTCCCAACCAGTCCCAGTTATTTGTACTGCAAATGAGGGAGTGTGAAATTGTCCCATCTGGAAAAACAACTCCAAGCACACCCAACACAGATGCATTACATTTCTTCCAGGGTTGTTGTGAGGAGAAGATGGATAGAAAAGATCTCTATAACCTTAAGGCACCATAGAAATGGAAGCTATATTACTGAGGCTCTTATAATGAAGTGATTAAGCAGTCTTCTAAAGCTTGATGATTTTTTTTTTCAAACATAGCAACACACAACCACCATCTGTTAAAGCATATGGGAGTCACAGCAGGCATCGGTGGAAGGAGCAACCCCATTGACAAAATCAGTGATTCTGGAACTAGAGCAGTATTGGCCCAATGGAAAGAGTATGGGCTCAGGAGCCAAAGGAACTGTGTTCAAATCTTGCCTCTTATGCTTATTACCTATGTGACTTTGAGCAAATAAATGCACCCTCCCCCCAGGCCTCAGTTTCCTCACCTGAAAAATGGGAGGGCCTCTGAGGTCCCTTCTGGTTCTAGATTTATGATTCTTAAGATACACAGTACCATACAGGCACATCTTTATTTATGAGGAGTATGGTTGTACATGTCCATACACATACTTTGTCTAAAATTTCATCAGAGGAAGAAATAATATAAGAGGCATGAAAATACCATAATTCCTAATCAAGGATGTCAGATAAATGGAATTAGTGTATAAATTCATTAAGCATGCTAAAGTAAGATCCAGAATCCTGAAATTATGAGAGCTCAACAGCTTTTCTAAACCTCTGCATCCCTCTTCAAAACTCTCCTGGCTATTCCTATCCCTCCTCTCTCAGTTGAGAACCTTGCTTCATATTTAACTGAAAAAAATGAGGTCATCTGCAGAGAGCTTAACTTTCTCCCTAAACTCACATCACTCAGAGGCCTTCTGCCACTATCTCCTCCTTTGCTGCTAGCTACACTTCATGCTATCAGCACAAGAGATCCCCTTCCACCTGTTCTTTGCTGACAGATTATCATCTCTATCTTCCTCACTCTCTCACTCATCTTCTACCTTTTCCTTTCTACTGGATGCTTCCCCACTGCCTACAAACACACTCATGTCTCTTCCATCTTCAAAAAACTCTGATATGATCTGTCCATACCTGCTACCAATCACCTGTTGCTTGATCTCCCTACCTCAAGTCCTTCCACATTCCAGTCTGTCCTCCACTCAGTTGTCAAAGTAGTCTTCCTAAAGTGCAGATCTGACTATGTCACCCAACTATCCAATAAACTCCAGTGACTCCTTATCACCTCCAGGATCAAATGTAAAATACTGTCTTGCTTTGACAACTCTTCATAATTCAGCCCCTTCCTAACTTTTCAGTCTTATGTCTTAATTCCATCTACAAATCCAGGGTGATCCAGTGACACTTGTTTCTCTGCTGTTCTCACAAAACACTCCATCTCCCAACTCCAGGTATTTTTATTAACTCTTATTCCTGGAAGTCTCTACTCATCTCTACTTCCTGGTTCCCATGACCTCCTTCAAGTCTCAGTTAATGTCACAAGTTCTAAAAGGAGCCTTTCCTAGTCTTTCTTAATCTTAGTGCCTTCCCTCTGATGGCATCTCCAATTTATCATGTAATATCTTCACAAGCAATACAGTGGTTTATATGTTGTCTTCCCCCATTAGACTGTGAGTTCTTTTAGAACAGGGACCATTTTTTGCCTTTCTTTGTAGCCCCAGAACTTAGCAAAGTGCCTGATATACATTAGGTGCTTAATAAATGCTTGTTGATTTGTTGCTGACTGAGTCAGAAGAAAAGGTTAAGGGAGTTGGATAAAGCAGTAAGGAAGGCAGACTTTATCTGTGTTTAGAGAGAGAAGGAAGGGGAATAGGCAAGGGGAGAGTGTAGAAGGAGGGAGTACACAGGTCCTCCAAAGATGCAGATGAGGACAACCATACACTGCCTCCAGCTCCAGGGAAGACTTACAGGAGTATTCATTGGACCCTCTCTCCTCTCACCTATACATACATAGCTTGTCTTTTCAAGGGGAAAGGGTCTGAAGGGACAGAAAAATCACTGGTTGTTTTGATTTTTTTTTCTATACCCTACTCCTGCTTCTCATCCTAAAAGGTCTAAATCAGGTTCATTTTTAGTGTTAGCCTTGGAGGTTGCTGTAACATAAATTGCTACCTCCTTCTCTTGTCTTTCCTCCCAGAAGCCCTTCAAATCTTATTTGACCTGTTTTGTTGGGGGGGTGAGGGGACTGAAACTACTTTCCCTGGGGGATAAAGCTTTTAATCTCATAATTAGAGATAAAGTGCTTTAAGTACAGTTGCCTGGCTGAGACAATTCATTGAAAATTTACTCTGATACTGTCTGAAATTAATCAGTTAATCAATCAACAAATAGAAATGGTGACATCATCATAATTGACATTTATATGACATTCTAAAGCTAACACTCTACCCCATGATCTCATTTAATCCTCACCACACCTTGTGAGGTAGACCCTGCAGGTATTAATCAGACAAGAAAAGCTAGGTTCAATTGGGGGTGGGAGATGAAGGATTTGTTCAAGGTTACCTAGCTAGTATGCATCAGTGGTAAGATATGGACCCAGGTCTTCCTGAGTCTCATCTACCACTTGACCAACAATGCCATGTTGGCTCTTTCCGCGCTTTAATCAATGTAGAGCAGTGTTACATAACAGCACGGTACTGGATTATTGAAACTAGAGGAGGAGCTCCACCAAGGAATGAGGGAAAGGAACAAAAAATAGAAGTTAGGAAGGGGACAGACAGACTTTGAGGACTTCCTAGCCCTGTTTACTGTGCTCAGGCATATGGCAGCTGCATGCTATGGAATTTGTCTGGTGTATGGCCACAGATGCATGTGAAACTGCTATAGTGCTCACCAATATTGCTTCCCAGGACTAATGAGGAAGTATTTTAAATAGGACCAACTCTGTTTAAAGTAACTTAATTCCCAGAGAATTTATAAGGGGAGATACTGATGTAGTCTTATTTATACTTGTGTGGTTATCCATGCCCTTTGAAATTCTCATTGATCTTGCTAACAATATAATGCAATAATAATATAATGATGGAATTAGATCTATTCTGAAGGAGTCTGTCAAAAGGGATGGTATACTCCAGGAGCATTTTGTCACCTTTTTCCTTTCTTTATTACCCTCCCCATCCCCACCTCCAAGGTATGAGCTATCTGCAAAGAAGAGTGGGATTATTTGGCTTAATGTGGAATTACAAAATAATAGTTACAAGTAATTCATTCAAATGGAGAAGCTTCAATTAATTTTTCTATGGCTTAACTAAATTAATCAACATTTCTGACTGTTTTTTGATCAAAAAGGGGCATGATTCAAAACCTAGTATGTTTAATACCTCTATTCTTCTAGTATTTCTATATTCCTGTGAATCATGGAACATTATGGTCTCTGAGGAGTCATGGTGGTAGGCAAAACCAAAGGCCAGAGAAGAGATGCATGGTTGGTGAGAGCAGGCTGTAACACATCATGACTGACGTGCCCCCATTGTGTTCAGCGTTAGCTGAACTCCTAGAAAAAGCTGTTTACGTTTGTTGCTGTGACTCCCTCACCTCCCACTCACTCCTCTTTCCTTTGCAATCTGACTTCTGACCCCAGCTCTCGAAACTGCTCTCTCCAAGGACATCACTAGACCAATGGACTCTTCTGGTTCTTATCCTTCTTGACTTCTCTGCAATATTTGAAGCTATGGACCATCTCCTCCCCCTCCATATTATCTCCTCTGGAGATGTTTGTGACACTGCTCTTTCCTGTGTCTCATGCTACCAGTTTCACACATCATCTAAACTCTGTGTGCCTTAGTCCTGTCATCTGTAAAATGAGCTGGTTGGTCTAGATGGCCTTGAAGATCCCTTGCAGGCCTAAATCTATGTCCTATGCTCCTATCTCTCCAGACCCAATTTACTTCACTTCTTCTCACTTCTTCTTACTTCTATATTAGAGCCAAACTGGTCTCTTAGCTGTTGCTGGTATATAACATCCAATCTCTGACCTCCCTGACCTTGATGAGCCATTCATCACACCTAGAATATGATAATAATAACAACAATTGTCATAGTAATAGTAATAATAACATTCCCATTTTCCACCAAGCATTACTCCTTTGGATTTCCCTACCTCTTCATTCTAGGAGGTCACCCCAGTCCTGGAGCTCACACTTCTTCAGTACCATCCGCTCCCAGGGCCCCTCCCTCTGATTGGAAAAGTCCTCCCAGAACCTCCATTTAAGGAGGGTGCTCAGGCCAGCCACATCTTAGCTATATGCACATTTTTTTTCCTTCCAGAAGACTGTAAATTCCTTAAGGGTATATGGACTATTTTCTTTTCATCTTTGTACCTCCAGTACCCAGAACAGTAACCGACACATAGTAATAGATACTTAATGAATGAATGAATTGCCCTAGAGAGGTTGTGTCACTAGGGATGTATGTGATCAGTAAAGGAGGTGGACCAGTCATATAGCCAGGGCAAAGGACACCAGATGGACAGCGCAAAAGCTGCAGCGAAACCTGTGGAATATAGAAAAACCTTCAGACCAATAGGTAGATCCTCTATAAAGGGTTTGGGGAGAATATGGACATAAATCACATAGGATGAGAAAGCATGGATAGGCTGTGATCTGCACAGCAGAAGGAAGACTCACATCAGTGCTATTATGGATTCTCTTAAGACATTTTTGGTCCCTGATCCATCTATTAGATGTTTGTTATACCCAGTAGGCATTTTTAAAAGGACTGATATACATATAGTTGATCCATTTCAGTTGCTGAGACAGTGAAAACAACCAGAGCAACCTTTTCTTGATTGAGTTATTTTAGTCATTTTACTTATAATGATTAAATGAGATTATCTATAGGGCAGTCCTATCTAATGCCTAAGAGCTGCACTGTAATCAGTAGAGTAGTAGTACGGCATAATAAGTATAAAGTTGGACTTAGAAGATCTGCATTTGAATCCTACTACTCTTTAAAGAGCTTCATAAACATCATCTATTATTATCAACTGGTAGATTCTATGCCAATTAGCCCAATGCTTAGATGGTCCTTTATTTTGTGTAATTTGAATGATGTCAGGAATCTCCACAGCCCAAAAAGTCTCTTCTGCTCATCTTCAAAAAGTCTCAGAAATTCTACTACTAGAGATTTTTTCTTTTGAATTAGGTTACTCCCTCCAGAAGCATCCTTGGTTAAAATGTAGATTTTACTAGGTATGAGTACTATATTAAAGGATTTTAAGTCACTCATACCTTAGTATGAATGATTTATTATATAGTTTCTTTCCTGACAGCTAGTTGAAACCAGGACCATGAATAAATGGGGAACAGCCAGTGAAAAAAATCATGGGTTGAGTTATGGAATGCTGTGTATAACAAGAAGGCCAGTGTTGTTGAATTAGAAAGTACATGAAAGGGGGTAAAGAGTAAAAAAGACTAGAAAATTAGACGGTGCCAGGTCATAAAGGGCTTTAAAAGGCAAACAAAATTTTATATTTGATCCTGGAGATAATAAAGAGCTACTGGAATTTACTGAATAGGGGAATAACATGTCAGACTTGTTTTAAGAAAATCACTTTGACAGATGAGTGATGGAGGGGTTAGAGCTGTGGTTCTCAACCTTCCTAATGCCATGACTCTTTAATACCTTTGATACTCATATGTGGGCATGTCTGCATGCGGGCAGACCCACCTGGAGACGGATAGAGGAGTGCAGCGTCAAGAGCCGAAATATGTTTTCTGATGGTATTACATGCCCCTGTGACCCCTATGAAAGGGTCGTTTGATCCCCAAAGGGGTCTCGACCCACAGGTTGAGAACCTCTGGGTTGGAGTGAAGAGAGCCTTGAGGCAAAGGGACCAACTAGCAAGTGATTACAATAGCTCAGGTGAGAAATGTTGAGGGTCTCTACTGAGGTAGCCACCATATTGAGTACCAAGAAAGGGTTGTTATATAAGAGATGTTTCAAAGGTGAAAATGACAAGACTTGGCAATAGATTGGCAAGAGTTCCTTGGATTTCACACAGCACTTTGTTTTTTACTTCCAATATGTACTTATGTATTCCAGTTATCTGAGTTTGTGTATTCCTTGATTAGACAGAAAACTCCATGAGGGCAGAGATTGTGCCTTAATCTAAACTTGATTATCTCCCCCAGCTCTCAGCACACTGTTCTGCACACAGGGACTTTAATAAATGTCTGTTGAATTGAACTGAGAAGGTGTCAAAGACAAATTACTGCCCCCTTTTAGGACTAGCCTTAGTTCTATTGACCAAGTCCTGATGGTACTTGACAACTGAAGGTTCTGGTGCTGAACAAGTTTCCTTGGCATACCCACAAGAAATTAAGTCTTAACAAATTCACTGGATCCATAGTTCCTTGGGTATTCAGATAAAAGAAAATGTAAAATGCAGCAAAAATCTAAAAATGAACCCCCCACTATTATCTTTGTTACTTACAGACATGAGGCCACCAACAAGATCGCTGGCATGGGGATCATCATCCTTAGTCCCAAGTTGTGGAGAATATAACTCAGTGGTTCTCAGGATTTCCAGCACACGGTCTAAAGCTTCTGCCACAGGCATCGGGCTGCTTTCTTGTGCAGCGTTGATGATGTTTATCACCTGTATTAAAACAGTGCATTGTTTGCAGACTTAGTAAATCATAGAATTTCAAAGTTGGAAAGGAACTCAATGGCCAATTTCTCCAAATCATATCTAAAAAAGAACCCCCACAACAACACATTCATCCAATAAATGGTAATCTAGACTTGGCTTGAAGATCTCCTGTGGAGGAAGCCCACTATTTCCCTAGGTTGCCCAGAACAATTTTGGATAGCTTTGATTATTAGGAAACTTTTCCCTCAAATTAAGTCTAAATTTGTCTCCTGACAACTTCTGGTCATTGCTCCTGGTTCTTTTCTTTGGGAAATAAAAGAACTAGACTAATTCCATTCACATGATAGCCTTTTACTTACTTGAATACAGTTATCACATTCTACCTCCCCTACCCCGTACCCCCATCACATCTTCTCTTTTCTAAGCTAAGAATCCCTAGGTCTTTATATAGCATAGATTTAGGAAACTTTACTAATCTGGTTGCTCTCCAACTTATGAATGTGCTGTCTAAAAGATGGTGCTCAGAGCTGACTCAGAGTTGAGCACAATACTCTAGATGTGAACTGACCAGGAAAGAAAGCAAGACTATCACTTCCTGATTCCTGGATGCTGTTTATCTCAATGCAGCCCAACATTTCATTAGCTATTTTGGTTGCTATTTTATATTGAACTTGGAATCCATGAAAATTCCAGATCTTTTTCATTTGAACTACCTTTTAGGTATATTGTACATGTGGCATTGATTTCTTGAACTAAAGTTTTAGTCTTTACATTTATGCTCAATCAATTTTATTTCATTATATTCAGTTCAATTTTCTAGTGATGGGAAACCTAAGTGAGGTCAGTTCTATAGGGTCAGGCAAATGACAACACTCATTGCTGACTTACACAAGATTCCCCCCATCCCTATGAGATACAGTTCCTTGTACAGTGAACTAATTTTGAATCTTTTAAAACCACCACCAACAATAACAAGCAACAGAAATCCTGGTTCATGTGGTTCATTTCAATGAAGAAGCATCTACCTTGGTGATGGGTGCTTCAATGGTCATTGAATGTATCCTTGCCATGGAAGAGTGTCGTCTCTGTGAACTTCCTGTGATTAAAATAAAATGAGGATTACTGACAGTGTAAACATTGTGCCACACAATCTGTTTCTCAAATCAAGTCATTTAAATCTTAGAATTGTGGCATTGGAAAGAAACTTAGACATTAACTAAGGAATACTGGAAATGATCAGCCTTTTTTTTATAGATAGGGAAATTGTGGCCAGCAAAAGTGATTTGTTCAAGGTCACACAATCAATATTCTTTTGACTCCACCATGCTACCTTTCACAGGGAACCTGACTCTTTATTTTCCAGGGCTATGCCTAAATATCTTCTGGCATAGAAAGTCACACTGAAGATCTGTCCCTGCAATTTGGCAATGATGCAAAAGCATAAACAGAGAAATGGTTTAAGGAAAACTTTCCATTACCCTCTCTAAAACATAAACTATTTCCTTGCAACCTTGATGACAAAATCAGGTTCATTTACTGCTCAGTCTATTAAATCTCTTGCTCTGCTCTAACAGTCTCAATCGACCTCTCTGCTTCTTCTGTTCTATTAGCAAGAATCACAACTTCTCATGTACTGAAACTGTTGAGATTTTAGCAGAGAGGAAAGCAAAAAAGATCTTTCTTGTGCTCCAGCCCCTCATCTCCAACCGCCTGCTGGAAAGCTGGATGTCCTACAGGTCTTTCAATTTCAACATGTCCAAAACAGACATGTTGTTATATGCCATCCATACCCCTTGCCAATGAGTACTTCCTCCAAACTTCACTCATACTCAGACACTGAGGACACCACCATTCTTTCTATTATCTAGGTTCACAACCTTGAAGGCATCCTTTAGTCTTCCCTTTCTCTCACTTCCCATATGCAAATAATGGCCAAGTCCTGTCAATTCTCCATCTATATACCATCTCTTGCCTCTAGCTCCTTCTTCACTTATATGACCACCACCCTAGCCTGGATCTTTATCATATCCTGCCTGGACTATTGTAGAAGCCTCTAGATTGCTTCTCCCGATTCTCATCTCCTCCTTCTCTTCCACTCAAGTGCTGGAATAATCTTTTCAAAACATCTGGCTACGTCATCTCCCAATTCAAGACCATTTCATGGTTCCCCATTGCCTCAAAGATAAAAACAGAAAGGCGTCACTGAGACATTTAAAGCCATTGACAAGCTGGCTGCAGCCTACCCTTCTAGCCTTATTCTCCTTTGAACACTCTATAATTCAGCCAAATTGGCATATCTGCTGTTCCCCAAATTAAGCATTTCACCTCCCATCTCAATGTCTTGGTACAGGTTGTCCTGACTGAAATGCACTAGTTCCTCTACCCTGCCTTAGAACTCATAACTTCCTTCAGAGCTCTGCTCAGCTGCTGGCTACTACATGAGGTCCTTTTCCTTACCCTAATCATTAATGCTCTCTCCCTCCTCAAATTATCTTATTTATTTGTATACAGGTCTTTTACCTGCAATAGAATTTAAATTCTTTGCAGTTAGGCCTGTTTTTTGCTTTTTATTGTCCCCTCACCTTCTGGCCTGGTACCTTGTGGATAGAAAACACTTAATAAATGTTGACCTGCTAGATTATTTAGTTCATCTGCCCCTCATCTGCCTCATTTTACATGAAAAAACAGGTCCATTGCAGTTAGGTGGAGTCAGAAAGACCTTAAGTAGTAGAGTCGAAATTTAGACCCACATGCTCTGATTTTAAATCCTATGCTTTCCCCACTAAGCCAGGATCAGCCCAGCAACCTAAGCTGAAATATTAGCGCTATTTCCTCTTTTTCCCCCACCACACTCTAGGTATTCAGAAGAATAAGTAACACAATCTACCATTAACTGGACAATACATGATTTTCCAGCTCACTTTTTCAAAGCATGATGTCCCATGATTTTGCATGCTTGACTAAATATTATATAAAGCAGTAGAAACTTTCAAGATCTGAGATGTGATACCTTTTTTCTTTTGCTGTTGTTCTTATGGTTCCTTATTTGGGATAGGGATAAGGAGGAAAATCCCTATTCATGTTCCACATATAGTTGGTACACTGTTAAATGAAGGCACCAGTAATCTTACTGAAGCCCAAATTGCTGGGCCTGGAAAGGACTTCATAAAAACCCTCCTCATTTGACAGAAAAGGAAAGAGGCCAACAGTGAGGAAGCAACGTGTCCAAAGTTACACAACTGGTATAGGCAAATAGGGGACCAGAGCATACTCTGATTCTGCTTCTGGTCCAGTATCCATTTTGCCTGGCTACCCTGGACATCTATGATCCACCTGCCCAAATGAAGGCTGCGGACACATTTTTTTCTTGAGGTAGTGCCTTGTATAATGTTGATTCTTTAGCTTAGGGCCTTTTCCCCTTAGCTGCCATGGGGTCAGAACAATTCAAGACAACCATATGCATGCAACTTCACTGCTCTACCTTTGCTTCCATACCATTTAGGATGATTCTGATCACATGTATAGTAAACAAGACAAAACAAAAAACCAACAGTCCATTCCAAGTCACCTAGTTGACACATCTATGTTGTAGTTATTGGGTTGTACTTGGAGTAGGGTTACTCCACTGTATATTTTCCAGTGCTCTGTCTAGCCCAGGTTTTAAATAATATCCTGCTGATAATAAATCCTTCTTAACAAAAAATAGCTGCTGACGCAAACTGAGATCAATAAATATTGACCAAAAATTTTACTTAAACAACTTTTTTGGGGAAGGATCTAGACTTGTAATTTCATTGGTGTTGGGAATTCCCCACAAGGAAACTCACCTAATAAAGATCAATAACAGCTCTGCAATTCACAGTATTGAAGTTCTGGGGGCACTGAGAGGTTAAGGGATTTGCCTGGGATTACACAGTATGTCAAAGTCAGGACTCAAACTCAGATCTTTCTAAGGCCTCTTCTCTATCTACTATATATATTCCACTGATGTAATAAAACCAGGTAAATTAACATCTAGAGTACTTTGATAATAGCTTAATTTTAATTTGTTTTAAACTGTATGAAATGGTATGAATCAATACATATAATGGGGAAGGAGATGGAGAAGATATAAGAATGCAATGCATTTTACTAAAAGAAATGCACAGAGAAGTTTCGAAAAGACAAGTTCCTAAAAGTCTATAAATCCTGTGAAAGAGATTATTTTTGAAAGTGCAATCCAGAATAAAAGAAAATAACTATAACTTTTAAAATATGCACAAATGAAAGTGGGCAGGCCAAGATTTTATAATACTGAAATGACAGTTATCCCTGTTGCCCTATTTGTCACATACCATCACTTCCTCGGGAGGTGGTTGATCTGACATCTAATGAACCTTTCCTCCTATCTTTGTGTCTGCAACACTGATTATCTGTGGAAACAATGTTGTTGTTGTTTTTTAAAAAAAATCTCTTAGCAGAATAATAGCAAACCACCCCAGTCTAAAATTTTCAGAAAATAAATTATAATTCAGTGTTGGATAAGATTACAACAGCTTCTGTTATGTTACAGTTTCATGAAGGCCAATAATGTTCCCTTCTAAGAACAAGACCCAGTTGAACTGCAAGGAAGACAGCCATGTCAGAATTTCCATTATAAAGTGGTGAGGAATGTTAGCCAATTAGAGCTCTCCCTTGGCTGAACATTCCACACCTTCTTTAAAAAAAATCCACACAGAAAGGTTCCTTGTATAGAGTTTCTGGATCATACACTTGCAGAGAGTTCCTAGAAGTCTGTAAAGAAATAGTCTAAAGTGGACATTGTGAGTGGGAGGAAGGAAAGAAATGTACATTGAAAAAGACTTCCCCCTTTAACCTTTAAATGAAACCTGAAGTGAAATGGTAGAAAAAATTTGATCCCCTGCCTAAATTTTCTCCATTTTCTATAGGATATAAATGCTTTAAAGAGTCTTCGGGGTTGAAAAGTGAGCTCTTTCTATAGGAGTAGTCCCTAGTGCTGGCTTTGGGTGCATTCCAAATGCGATCAGCTAATTAGCCTGTAGATTCCCCTGAAAACCAGCTCCACATCCAGCCCTCCCTGTTTTTAACCATAGCACCATCTTTTTGTCTTTTTCAGGATCAAAACCTTTAAGTTGTTTTTTTATTGTTCTCTCCTCATAGCCAAACAATCTCCATGTCTTTTCATCCTTCTCTCCTAATATCTCTTCTGTCTTTATATTTTTGTTCCAACCTGTCACCACCATAGTTCAGGTCCATTGACTTGCTGCCATATTACTCTGATAGCCTCTGGTTTCCCTGCCTCCAGTCTCTACCATCTTCTACACCATTGCTTGAGTAAACTTCTCCCAAACCCCTTCCTCCCCCAGATCATTTCAGTCACCTGGTTTTAACAATAAAAACAAAACCAAAAAATTCCCCATTATTCCCTAATGCCTACAGGATGAAGTTCAAACTCCTCAGCTTGACATGCAACACACTCTACACTCTGATGCCAGCCTAACTTTTTGGCTTTCTCTCCCATCTCTCTCTTACATAGACTTTCTGCTATAGCTTGATTGTCCTATTCACTATCAAGCTACAGCCCTGCCCCTTCTCCCCACCAAAAACCCCAACCTTGTATTTTCCTCTATTTCCACTTTTCATTCCTACCCATCTGAAGTGGCTCCACTTCCCCCTATCATTCATTCCCTATGGAATTTCCATCCATCCCTTAAGATCTGCTTATTCTATAAAGTCTTCCTGACTACTTCTGCCTGGTGCTCTAACCCTTCTTTTGGCACTTCTGCTAATTATTGCCTGGCCCATCGATTTGTTAATCAGTCAGGTACTGGTCTTTTGCACTGTTCTGTTAAAATGTTTAAATGATATAATATTAATTTTTTTTGCGTCCAGAGCTGAGATTTCATTAGGTATGGAATTCCTGGTGTAGGAATGTCTCTTGCTCAATACAGAATTAATAATGAATAATAATAACAATAACTAGCATTTACATTGTGCTTTAAGGTTTGCCAAGTGCATTCATATATGCTGTCTCATTTTATCCTCACAACAGTCTTGTAAGGTGGGTGCTATTATTATCCCCATTTTATAGATGAGGAAACTGAGGCCAGTAGAAATTAAATTACTTGACCAGGGCAGTAAGTGTCCAAGGCAGACATCTGATCTTAGATCTTGTTGCCTCCTAGTCCAGCACTCTGTTCATTACCCCACCTAGTCATATACAGGTAAGCAGCTGGTCTGCAATTTAGTCTTAGAGAATGTACTAGGGCTTAGAGGTTAAGTGACTTGTCTAGAATAACTCAGCTAGTATGTGTTAGAAGAAGGAGTTGAACTCAGGACTTCTTCACTCTAAGACCAGTGCCTTTATCTACTACAGCATGTTGCTTCATAGGTCCCTACCCAAACAACATTATTTACCTCCTCAAAGTTTTACTCTGATGACTCACTGGAGTGTGGAGGAGAACTTGGGTTCACAAACACTTGTAAGCTCTGTGAAGTTTTGCCAGGCAGAAGAAGTTTCAAGTGTTGGCCTAGTAATGGATTTGATTTATGTCTATTATCCAATGACCAGTCTTAAGTTTGGAGAGTCTTATTATTAGACTTCTGGCCATTAGATGATGAATTATTTTGGCTGAAGTATCTCATGAAGATTTTATGCCAAGTTCTAGAGGAACTGTAATCTTTATAGATGGAGGTAGTACCCATTCCACCTGTAACTAGGGATCTTTGAAATAACTAATGCTATTTAATTTTTTCCATATGAAATTCTAAAAACCCAAAGTGAAACAATTAAAATGAGGAAGAAAAAATGGAATTTGTCTGTAGAGAATGATGTGGATGCACAGGGAACTCACCAACTCATATTTTGAAAGGAAATATATGGAAGTTTGGAAGCAAATCTAAGTAACAGAGATGAATAGAAGTGTGAGAAAGTCCTGTAAAAACAATGTCAGCAATTACAAAGCACAGAATGAACTGAGGTGGTAAGGGAAGGTGATGATAACGTACAGATTGTTTTTTTGGTTTGTTTTTGTTTGTATTTTAGTTTTATGGGAGAAGTATCAAAGAAGGAATAGGACCTTTGCTTTGAATGGATGGGATATTGATAATTGTTAATAGAAGGTAGCAAAGCTCTTCAATTTTTACTTTGTTTCTGCCTCTTCTGCAAAGGAGAATAACATTAATATCATAAATGACTGAAGAAAAATGATTTATAGGGAAGGAGTTTAGACCAAATCATACCAGAGTATTTGGTTGCCCCTGAAAAATATAAATCACCTGGCCCAGACAGACTACATCCTTGGAACCTGTAAGAACTACCAGGACAGGTATGATTACTGAACTACTCTCAGTGATATTTGAAATATCATGGGAGAAAGGGGAGCTACCACAAGATTGAAGAAGGACAAACGTGTTCTAGTTTTCAAAGATGGCAAGACAGCAGAGTCTACAAACTACAGGCCAGTAAGTTTAACTTCCATTCTTGGGGAAACTGGTCTCCTGAAGGAGATTCAGACTCTTTTAATCAACCAACAAATACTTAGCAAGTATCTATTACACAACAGGTATGATTTTAGGAGTACCAAGCTCGAAATGGAATAGTTCCTACACTCAAGAAGTTTGCATTTTCTTAAGGAAACAGTATGGGCACATATAAGTTTGCATTAAATATATACAAAGTAAACATGAAATAAATACTGAGTAATTTTGGGAAGATCCTGGGGGAGATAAACAGAAAAAGTCTCATGTAGGAGATGGTGTCAGAATTGATCTTTACATAGAGAAATAGGCTGAATTGGCTAGATACATAGATAGATGAATGATAAAAATATGGGTGATAGATAAATAGATGGTAGATTATATGGGTAGATAGACGAGAGACAGATGATTAACAGACAAATGCTAGAGAAATATATTAGACTGGCTAGATATATAGATGAATGACAGTCATATAGATGATAGATTGATTAATGATAGATGAGAGATACATGATAGATACATGCTACAGACAGATGATAAACAGATAATGAATAGATAACAGATGATGACAAATGATAGATGAGACAGCTAGATAGATGGTAGGCAGACCGATGAAAGAAGGTAGACAGACAGATAGACAGATGATAGACAGACAGATGATAGATAATAGACAGGTAAATAGATGATAGCTGATAAATAGATGATAGCTCAGTAGATTGATAGATGTTAGGTAGATAGATGGAAACATGGATAGACAGATGGATGATAGCTAGATAGATGGATGGACAGATAGATGAATAGAAAAGATAGATAGATAGATAGATAGACAGACAGATGATAGATAGATAGATGATAGAGACATAGATAGATACATAGATAGAGAGATGGGTAGGTAGATAGATTGATAGATGGCTAAAGCATTTATTAAGTACTCCTTATGTTCTAGGCATAGTGCTAAATGCTGGGAATATAGTCACGACCCAAGAGGAAGTTAACACTTTACTTCCTCTGTAAAGGGAGCTGAAAAGAGAGGCTAAGGGAGGCTGTGGGCAGGGAAGGTGCCCACTTCAGGGCAGAGTCAGGAGTAGAGCCAGGAAAGAAGTGAGCAGGGTTGGCCTGGGTACTCTCTCAAATGGGATCCCTCAAGGAAACTAGGGATTCCAAGAAATGGAACTGAAAAGGCACATGACTGGCATGGGGGATGTCCTGCTTGAAGGCATGAAGACAAACAGTAAGAAGACCAATTGGACTGATGTATAATTATCCTAGTAAAGTAGATTAGAGCCAGATTGTGATGGGCTGAAAAGCCAAACAGGGTTTACACTGTATCCTAAAAGTAATAATGGGTCACTGCCATTTATTGAATAGTAGATTGAGTCAGACTCTTTGCTTTAGGGATATTAATTCAGCCACTATACAGAAGGTGGATTCTAGTGGATGGATTCCAGCAGGGACCAATAAGGAGGCTATTGCAGTAAATGGGGTAAGAGGGGATGACCTGTCCCTCTAGTCTCCTCTCCTCATTTTATACATGAGAAAACTGAAGACTAGAGAGGCAAGATCATTGACCCAAGAGACGAGCCTTAAGTTGGGCCTCATAGGAAGCTTAAGTCCAAGACCAGAAAACAGTATGAAAAAAAATACAAAAGGTGAGGATGTGCAGAGTGTGTTCAATCCTCAGTTAGAAAGCTAGTCTGATTAGGGCAGAGGCTAAGAATCTCTGCCCCATGCTGTTAAGAAAGGACATCTCTTCTAAACAACAGGTGTACATGATGTCAGCCTAGAGTTCAAGGAGACTGACAAGGATCATGCTTTAGAGTGCCTCTGACATCCACAGCTTCACAAAACACATAAAACATCTAGTGTCAGGAAATGATGTTCGGGGCGGGGGATTGTTTTGCTGGAATCATGCTACAAGGGAGTCAAAGGCTGAATGCCATTAGGGCACAGTGTAATTTGGTTAAAATGTGTTAAACAACATTCTGTGAAAGGTTAATCAGGAAAACTTTCTGCCTGTTGCCCTTATGGCATTCTAACAAATGAAGATTTACTAAATATCATCAAATCATTTCTTTATTTGAGTTAACCAATTCAATTGTTCACAGTTATCTCACCTCACTGCCACACCTTGGAATCTTATCTGGATTCAATTACCACTTTTTTTTTTTTTTTTTTTTTTTGCTTTTTGGAGGGCAGTTGGGATTAAGTAACTTGCCCAAGGTCACACGGCTAGTTTTTTGTGTTAAGTGTCTGAGGCCAAATTTGAACTCAGGTACTCCTGACTCCAGGGCTGGTGTTCTATTCATTGCGCCACCTAGCTGCCCCTCAATTACCACTTTCAATGAGAGACCTTTCTTGATTCTCCTAATTGTTAGTTCTACCCCAGGCTCCAATTGCTTTATTGGGTATTTATTTATCTGAGTGTCTATGGTTTCCAACTGCTAGACTGTAAGCTCTTTGAAAGCAGGGACTGGTTTTGTTTTAGTCTTTGCATCCCCTATACTTGGCACAGTGCCTGACACACAGGTACTTGCCAAATATTTCTTAAACTAGAATTAAATATAGGAGAAAATCTTTTATCTCTAAACAATGCAAAAGTCAGCAAACTCATGTGAGGTTGGGATTCTGTGAAGTCTCAAAGTAAACAGGTCAGGCAGGTATGGAAATATCCCTTGTTATTAATTAAAAGTTATTTCTTCTCCAGGATATTATGAAATCCCTTTGGAGTCAAATGGTCTTTTAAAGTCTGTTCTGCATACATTTAACAAGTTTAGAAATTGCACAAGAGAAGTAGCAAAAAAGATGTTATCAGATAAATGAATGACCAGAAAAAGAAAGGGGCTCATAACATGGATATAACTGAGGCCCAGCACAAGTGCCCTACTGGCATCTGAACATTCTGAGAGATGCAGAGGTAGGGCCCTTCAGCATACGAGGGGACTGTGATATATACTGCTGGGGAGTGTGATTATTGATAATAATAGTTCACATTTATATACCATTGTAAGGTTGGCAAAAAGCTTTATATACATTTACTAGTTTGACCCCCTACACTATTATTATCCACATTTATCGAAGAGGAAAATTCCTCTGAGAGAGGTGAGGTTATTAGGCTATAATCACATCACTATCCATGCTGGTGAGACACAGAAACTTTGGTAGAAGTAACAGAAGAAGGAAAAGGTGACATCCTACCTGTTTGAGATTCAGCCTGAACACGCTCGCATGTTTTTTCTACCTACAAATAAAACTCAGAGATATTAGTTCATGTTCCTTAATTACTCATTCATATTCTTTTTGCTGGAATTGATATTGGGTAATAACCTTCTTTTTACTGACCTTATTGATGTCATTGCACACTCTACTAATGGACACATAGTGTCTAATCTTTCTGCAAGCAAGAAAAAAAACACACCATTATTTTCTTTCTGATTCTCTATGCTGATTAACCCAGGTTAGTTTTCTTGTACGAGGACAACAAAAAACACTCAAAGATATTAACCAGTACATAAAATGCTCAGGGAATGATATTTACTTTTCTTGTTTCTATCCAAGGCCATTGATAAAGGAGCAGGGGGTCTAGGAACATCCATTTGTGTCTCTGTAGAAAAATGAGTAACTCTTTAAAGAAAACAAATTCTTCCCTACAAAGGAATGAAACTTATGCTCAGTAACTACGTCACTGGGTCAGACAATGAAGCAAAACCTGTCTATCAACAGAATTCTGAGGCTGAGGGCAGGGGGGCAGTGCTTTGACTTGAAACAGCAAACAGCAATTTATTCCTTAACATGCTTGCTACACAGGGACTGCAACTGTGGCCACCTCTTGGGCAACTTAACCAGCTCAGTGGTGACCAGGATAGTGAGGCTGTTCTTCAATAAACAGTTCGATTAGAATCTGCCATTGAAACACTGAAGATTCCTGTCAAATTCTCCTTAACTTAGCCAGATTTGCTCTCACAACACAACAAACCATCTCAGTTGATCTCAGAAGCTTTTCAGTTCGCTTGACTATTTATTTTATGAACTCTGGAAAGGAGTTTACAAAATGCATTTCACAGTTTTTTCTAAAGTTTCCTTGAAAAAAAAAGAAACTTTATTTTTTCTCATTCCTCTTAAGAAGCATGATAACTGGCTGAGGAAATTTTGAAAAAAAAGTTTTCTTGTTTAAGCACAGAATGGGAAAGAAGGGGCTTCCTCACACATTTAAGAGAAGTCCAATTTTTGGATATCTTGAACCCACTGGACATTGGTTTGCATGTAACCTAGTTTGTTCCTAAACTAATGTTTAGTGTATTAAAATGATAGCTTGTTTATACAAGGATGATGAATGTCTTAATTCAACTTGGCAATGATTTTGATTTTGAATTCAAGTGCATCTACGACCTGCTGAACTTTAAGGAATCTAGTATCTTTGTTTTTGATGGGTTTTGAGAACTAGGTGAAAAATTCAGAGCACAAGAAATCACTGATATTTGTCGCTTTGTACCTGAGAAGAAGTCTGAATTTTTTCTTTTTTTTATGGGTGCTTATAGTACTTTGTTGTAAAATTATTTTAAGTATTTGGTAATATGCTATATATAGGTCAATGTTAAGTAAAAAGTACTTTTTCTGTGTCATTTGCCAGCCTTCACATGTCATTGACAGCTTTCACAAAACTCCCCCCAAATTCCCATTTGATTTCTTATGTTGACCTGCAATATATTCAAATTGTGATGGGAAAAGTCGTGATGTGGAAGGGATAACTATCGTTTCCTCCTTAGGCTTCCTTGTGGCCCTCTGCTCTAAGGGGCTCATTGTATTAGTGCCAGACTTAGTGTGGACACCAGATCTTTAGCCCTACTACAGCTCAGAACTCCTGGACTCAGTCAATCCAACCCCAGCCTCTTCCAGTATCAGAGATGACAAGTGTGCACCACCATGCCCATCCGAAAAAAGGTGTGTGTGTGTGTGTGTGTGTGTGTGTGTGTGTTTACTGAGATGCATAGGTAAAACATAAAATAATAAAAAAATCATGGAAAAGGATGTGTTTAGTATAGTAGTGCAGTTTCTGATCCAAACAGCTACAATCTAGTCACAGTTGGATTTGATTGGCATAGTTTATGGAGCACTCAAGCCCACAGTCCTTTCCTTCTCAATTTTTGGCCTAGATATATTTGTATGTGATTCTGGTAATGATAATGAATGGTTATCTATGCATAATGTTTATTTTTATTTTGGAGAAGTTAATCTTTTCACTTCTCTGTCATTTTGTGCCCCACCTCCTCATTTCTTTCTTTAACCAACATCTCCTTTAGGACTTTAGCTCTGGTCATGATTCTCCATTTGTCTGGCAAATATGTCACCCCTCAATTGGATAAAGAAAACCTTATGCATAGATATAGATAGTTCTCCACCATCATGATGAGAATCACATACCAACCTGACTGTGCCTCTCCAACCAACAAGCACCTTCTTGCCCTCTTAACAAGGTCAATGAAATCATTGTTTCCCTATAGAAATGCTTTCTTATGATGACGCTTATCAATGATAATGGGGCAAAGCTGAAATGTGGTGTCTCCTCCTAGTGAATTCTAATGTAACATTTGGGTAGAATGAAAATTGCCATGGTATGTTACTAATAACCCTAAACTTCAAAAAGATCTAACTGATTCTAAAGGAATTAATAGCATTTAAAACAATAACCCCAGGTATTCCACCTCTCTTATTCCTAAGATATACTCAGGAGATTTTTCAGAACTAAGGGCCGAGTTCCTTCGTGTGTCATGCGGGAGAATGGTGAAATTCACATAGGTTACAAGGGGTAACCTATGGGAATCATCATTTCATTCATTTAAGCTATTCAGTGAAAAATTATCAAGTACTTACTACATGCAAAGCACTGGGAAAAACAAGAACAAAACAAAACAGACTGGATCTTCTCACACTGGTTACACAAGTGTGAATAAATGTAAAATTAATTTACTATTGAAAAATAAATTAAAAGTGTTGCTTTTCCTCCTTTATAGCAAAAGTAATATTTAGGAGTAAAGGTCTAGACTATGCAGAGTAACATGTTTTCTCTAACAATTTTTTTCTTCATTGGCAATGCCACTTATAAACCGAATGCTTTGTCTTCAGTCTCATAGCTAATGTGTGCCTTTCTCCCAGGATATAGCACAGTGTCTGGAATATGGTAAATACTTAATAAATACTTAGTGACTTGATTTGAATATTATTTTTGTGTGTGTATATGCATGTGTCACTACTGAGACTTTAGCAGCACAGGTGGGGGAAAAGGGGTGTGACATTAGAGATGTGACATTTAAGGGATATGATATGAATTTTTTCTTGTATGGAAGAAAATGGGGAATGGGGATAATTTTGAATAGAAAACATAGGAAAAAGAATTCTAGAGAGAAAGATGGGCTTATATCCCCTGAAAACAAGTACTTTCTGAAAAATCACCACTGTAAAGATACAAAAACCTGTGGAGGCGTTCAGGAGATGTCAGATTCATTTTCTCGTTGACCTATGACCTTGCTGAGGTTTTTTAACTTCCTCAAATAGACATACTGTAAGGTCGGTTGTGAAGCAACACCAAAGTTGTGTCTGTTGCCTGAAGCACTGGATCTCTTTCTACTCACCCTCCCTGTCCGATGACAGGTATTATCTTCACATTTTGTTGTATATGATCCCCATTTTTCTTTTTGGCATAATACATTCCTTGCCACTCCTATAAATGGAGTTCAAGCATCATTAAATTTTGTATTCAAAATAGAAACCTCAGAACATTTCCCAGTTTGCATTCCAATTAATTTAACGCTTCTAAGACACTTAAGGATAAAAAGTGATCTAAAGCCCAGACACGTTTTCCTTCTTGCCTGAGTTATTGACAGAGGTCAATGTTTTGCAAGCCCATGTGGACACCGACCCTGAGCAGACCTCTTTGCTGGCTAGAGGGCCTCATTATATACTAAGTACCTTTCATAGCATGGTCCTCCATACTTGAAATAGAAAGGCTACTGGAATACCAATCCTTGGGATGTGACAACTTCAGTTTCCTACAAAGGTCTAGGAGTCTTGGCCTCTGCCCCTATCTTTGAGGTCCTCAGACTGGAAAAATAGCAGTATAGGGGAAAAAACATGGCTTTATGGTCAGAAGACCTAGACTCCAAGCCCAAATCTACCACTAACTGCCTGATTGAATGTTGCTAAGTAACTGGGCTCCAGTTTTTTCTGATGGCAATTAGGGGGTTGAATCACATGACTTCCAATGTTCCTTTAACCTCTAGACCTATGATATCGTGACTTCCAAGGACCCTTGCAATCTCCAGAACCTTCCATCTAAAATGATGATCCTAGGATCCTAGGGACTAAAAGGATACTTATCTGCATCCACTTTGTACTTCAATTAGTAAATTAAAAAGTATTTATTAAGCACCCACTATATTTCATACACTGAGCTGAACACTTAGGATATAAAGAAAAAATGAAAAAGTCTCTACTTTCAAGGAGCTAACATTATATCAAAAACACGTACATATATAATATATAAATAACATGAACAAATGGATACAAAATAGTTTGAGGAAGAAGTGTACTAGCAATTAAGAGGGAGGTGGAATCAGGGAAAGCTACATACACAAGGTAGCTTTTAGGCTGAGTCTTGAAGGAATCAGATAAGAAGCAAAGGTGTAGAATTCCTGGTGGCACTAATGTACAAAGACACAGAGACTGGAGATGGATCATTCAGATCAAACATGCCTGATAGATGCAATGGACATTTAGAAGAAAGGAGAATTTCCCTACCTCTGGCATACCAGGAAGGGAAGCAACAGAACAAGGACAGGTAGGGGGAAAGGGATGTGACATTAGAGATGTGACATTTAAGGGATGTGACATTAATTCTTTCTCATATGTAAGAAAATGATGGATGGGGATAATTTTGGATAGAAGACATAGAAAAAAGCCCCATCCAATGGGGCCCTGGAAAGTGGGAGCAGAATGGTCACTGGGCTCTAAGAGGTGTGTACTAAGGGTTAGAGTGTGTTGGTACTCTAAGTTAAATGTAGGAAAGAGATCAGAAATATAGATGGTTCAGATAAAGGCAGTTATCAGTAATCAAGAATAAGTAAGGAGTCATAAATCCTGGTACACAACCAAGTTATAGTACCAGTGATCACAGAATGGGGTTTGATTATGATCCTGATATGAAAAGTATTTAGTCTAGGGTCTAAAAATATATTTGCTAGGGCAGGAACTGAGGTCAATGTAAGACAGAGAGGCAACATGGAAAGGGATCTGAATTCGAAATCAAAGGTTCTAGACTGAAATGGCGGCTCTACTCCCAGCAAGACCTTGGATAGGTTGTTGCCACTCTCTGGGTTTCAGTGTCTTCATTCATAAAAAGGCAATTATACTGGATGACCTCTGAAGTCTCTTCAAGAACTAACTTTATGATCCTATAGGCCTCTGTTTGTAGTTAGGGAATGACTAAAACTGGCTAAGGAAGGAGAGCACTGATTGGTAAAGACTAATTAGGGTAGTGGCAATGGGAGTGGAAAGGAAGGGACAGATATGAGAAAAATGTCAAGGAAGAATAGAAAGATCTTTGTGACAAGATATAGGGGGACAGAGAAAGCAAAGATTCAAAATAACCAGAAAGATTTGAACTTCTATGACAGGAAGGATAGAAATATAGAAAATAAGAGCTTTATTCTAGGGGGAAGGTGATGAGCTTGGAAGATAATGATGCCTAAAAAATTCTGTCATCTTGATCTCTTCCCCTTCTCATATCTAATCAAATGCCAAATCTGGTTACTTCTACCTCTCTCTCAAATCCATACCCTTCAATCCACTTATATAACTACTACCTACAAATCAGCCTCCCTGCTTCCTGTCTCTCTCCTCTCAGATTCATCTTCCACACACATGTCTTAATAATCTCCTTGATAATGTATCTGTCTGCGCGTATCACTACCTTGATCAATGAGATGCCTCATTCTGGTATCTCAAGACCTGGTGTACCATAGCATTTTTCCAGCCTTAGTTGACATTCCTCTCCTTCTCACACTCTCTGTCTTATCCAAACTGTACCAGTTGCCGCGTCTTCAACTTAAAAATTCCTTCTCCCATCTTAACTCATTCACCAAGTGTTCCTCCATGCCTCAAAGGTACTTCTTCTACTTCTCAGAATTTACATGTTCCTTCAAAGTTCACCTCTTCTCTCTCCTTAAACCCTCCCTGACCTCCCCATTGTAAGTGCCTATTTTCTTCACCAATGACCTAGCTATTTATTTGTATACGTATTTAAATCTCTTCCACAGAATGTAAGCTCCTTGAGGGCAGGGACTATTTTATTTTTATCTTTGTAACCCTTCTTTTTTTTTTCTTTGTAACCCTTCTCATCAACCCTACCTCTACCCTATTCTGCTTTATAGATATGTACCCATTTTACAGATGAGGAAACTGAGGCTCAGAGAGGGTAAGGGGTTTGGCCAGGGTGATACAGCTAGGTGTAAGAGGTAGGATTTGAATCTGGATGTTCTTGACTCTAAATCTGGCACTCCATCAAATAGAAAAATTGTAGATTTGGCCAAAAATAATCAAAACAGAACAAAATCCCCAGTACCTGATAATAATAGCTGGAGCACAGGGAGGTATTTAACCAATGTTTGTTTGAATTTTAGACAAATTGAGCTGAAGGTGATGAAAGAACATTTAAGAAGGAATATTTAGCCTGTGTTTGGAGAGGCAGTACTGGAGTATAGGTGAAAGGTCACAGCTAGAGACACAGATTTGGGAGTTGTTGGCATAGCTGAGGCTATGGGTACTGATGAGCTAGACAAGGAAGTGGAGAGCAGACAGAGGCTGGAGAACCAGAAGAGCAGCAGCACAAACTCTAAAGAAATGCAGACTTCCATTTCAGCAAATGCTACAAGGCAGGGCTCGATTTATTATTTTGTTGGTTGTATAGCCTTAAGAAAGTAATGAGCAATATGTTAATAATGTGTATTAAATTTAAAAATATGACATGTATACATTTTTTTTCCTGGAGAGCTGGTTGTTAAACATTTACCAGTATCCCTTGCTTATATTCTAATGAGAAGGATAAATACTATATAAATCTGTCGAATATTCAAAAAATGTAGTATGAAGTTTAAAACTATACTAACACTTTTGGCATACCCTAAATACAGAATAAACATGAAGAGAATAAGTATGAAGTAGTTAAATATTAGGTAATTAGGGAGAGAGAAGTGTATTGTGGTGGTGGGAGGATGAAGACAACCATCATCCTAAAAAATTTAGACATTTTAGGTAAATTAAACTTAAATGTCCTGAATATGCTTTAAAAGACCATATGTGTTTTTTCAAAGCTTTCACATATAGTTTTGAATTTTGAAACTAACTGATTATAAATATGAAATTTCTGATTTTTATTTAGCCAAAATTAAATAGATTTTTTTTACCAGGTCAATATGAAGAAATTAAGATATTAGGCAGTTAGGTAATACAGTAGATAGAGCCAGGAAGACTCGAGTTCAAAATTGACCTCGGATAATCGCTAGTTGTGTAACCGTGGGCAAGTCATTTAACCCTTTTCTGCCTTAGTTTCTCAACTGTAAAATGGGGTGCTATTCGTCTTGCACCTCCCTCAAATGGTTGTTCTGAGGATTACATGAGATACTGTTTGTAAAAGTACTTAGTGTAGTGTCTGGCACATGATACTTGATTCCCTCATTCCCTAACTCAGTTCTCTCCTTCCTCTTCCTGTTTATTCATAAAATGGAAAAGAAAAACAAAGTTTTCTGCCCCTTCAGTTCCAAATGTATTCTCACTTTAGAATCAATGAGTCAACTTTTTACTTCAAATACTTCCAAAGATGTGTGGTTTCATGGGTCAGGAGAAGGCGGGGGGACAATGTGTGCTCCCTCCACTAACAGCAAACCCCAAGATGCCTTTAATTATGCCACTTTGTGAGTGGCTATGACCTTAAGAAATCATCAGCTGGTGGCTAAACTTCTTGATGATGACCCTCTCTGAACTTGGCCAGGCAAAACCATGGGCCTGCAGCCAATCCATGGACTGGTCTGGGAAGAAGAAGCCTTTCTCTATCTGTAGTTTCCACTGAGCTAGGGCAGTTAGGTGGTACAATGTATACAGCACTGGGCTTAAAACCAGGAAGACTCATGTTTCTGAGTGCAAATTTAGCTTTAGGCACTTACTAGCTATGTGACCCTAGGCAAGTCACTTAACCCCATTTGTCTCAGCTCCTCATCTGTAAAATGAGCTGGAGAAGGAAATGGTAAAACACTCCAGTGTCTTTGCCAAGGAAGCCCCAAATGGGATTATGGGGAGTCGGACACAATTGAATAACATCAGCGAAACTCATGCTCAGTCCATACAGATTTTAAGAAACCAAGGTCATCTCCACACCACAATGCTGGCCCAGAGCAGGACTTCAGGGGAGAAAATTAGTCAAAAAATGATGAAAATGGTTTTTATCCTTTGCAGAAAGCTTTTTGTTTAGAAAAAAAAAGCTAAATGATCTCTCTTCTGTCCTTCCTAAGAAATGCAAGTACCTCATCAGGTGGTTCTGAAGAAAAGCACTTAGTATAACATAAAGAAAACATTATACAGATGTGTGCTTAGATGATTTCCACTCGGGTAACTTTCATTGGCAAGTAGACTTACTAGCCTTGAAATTCGTTACAGATGCTATTAAGAAAAGGTGTATGAAAGTGGATGCTTCTTGTTTTGTCTACACTATGCAACAGAAAGGTCAGGAAAGTGGCTCAGCAGAGAGTACTGTATGTAGAGTCAGAAGGAATTGAGTTAGTACTTAGTAGCTGTGTGACCCCATCTGTAAAAGGGGGCAGCAATAGCACCTCGCCCCATGGTTATTGTGAGGATCAGTTGAGATGATATATGTAAAATGCTTTGCAAAGACTCAAGTACTATTTTGATGAGGGTGATAATGATGATTCTATGGGGGATGATGATTGCAGATGGATAGTGAGTTAGCTGGGTCCAGAACCGAGCCAGAGGAACAGAGTGAACTGGATTGCATTTGGAAAACTCTATTGGGTTCTCAGGGGTCTCAAGATGCTCCTTGACCCTAAAATCACCTTAATAGTTTTTTTTATTAAAGCAAATACAAATATTCTTCCAGTGATGTTGTATGATTGCAAAACTTGGAACAGAATAGGCTCCAAAGGTTTAAAATTACAGCAGATCCAAAAGGGAATGGAAAGATACACAGTGTACACAAATTGCCACTGGAGTATTTACAACCATGACCTACGTGCCAGAAGTGAAATAGGGAATACCATCGAGGAAATATAGGAAGAGAAAAGCAAGAAGGGTGATTATGTTACAGGGAGAGGGAATACAAGATCAACAGTCTGAAACACAGTACTACTACCCACAACATATAGAAACACCCAAAGAAAAACTCTCAACATGCTGGGCAAAGGCTTTATGGAAGAGGTATGGGAGAACATGGAGAAGAATCACATGGGATAAGACATAGGGGAAGGAAAGGAAAAGGAGTTGTAATCTGTCTCCAAGAAGGGAATATCTACATCAGAGAGATCACAGACCCACTGAAGTAGTCAAGTAGGAAGAGATAATTGCTAGTTGAGACATAGATGGAGAAATTACGTGACATTTCTGTTTTTAGACTGTTAGTTGCTGCCTGAAAATGGTTCAGTTGTTCTATTTCCATGGAAAATGTGCCTTGTTGCTTTAAAGGGAGTCTTGCAGGCCAGGCTATAAAAACTGCAGCACAACTAAAAGAAAGGTTTAATCAGTAAACTGGAGAATTACAGTTGGTGCAAGTTAATCAGTAGACATCTAGCAGAAGCCTGATGTCTGAGGAGAGGGAACAAGCTGGAGAAACTTGTAAGTTGCTTTTGCTTGTAATGCTTCCTCAATATCAAGAGGCTCTTTACTTGTTGAAATCCTACATACCTTTCAAAGTCCAGTTCAAATGCCACCTCCTCCACAAAGAGGCATCTAAGTGGCCCAGTATATAGAGCCAGGAAGATGAGTTCAAATCCAGTTTCAGACACTTACTAGCTGTATGACCCTGGGTAGGTCACTTAGCCTCTGTTTGCCTCAGTTTCCTCAACTGTGAAATGGGGGTAACAACAGTATCTACTTCACAGGTTGTTGTGAGGACCAAATGAGGTAATGTTTCTAAAAAGCCCTTAGCACAGTGTCTAACATATAGTAGGTGCTAGATAAATGCTTATTATCTTCCCTTCCTCTCCACCCCTAAAGCCTTCCCTAATTCTCCCATAGGCAGGTTCTCCCTCCTCTAAACTCTCACAGCATTTTGTGCATCTCCCAGCCCCAAAACATAGTCCTGTAGTAAAGTTGTTTATGTACATGTCTTATGAAAAGACTGCAAGCTGCCTGAAGGCAGGCAGGCATCGTACTTATTCGGTTTTGCCTGGGAGAGCCAGAGGGAGGATTGGAGACCAGGAAGGAGGGAGGGAAGATGATGTAGTCAGCTTTTAACCTGCTCATTTTGAGATGCTAGTGAGAGATTGAAGTGTCTAATACGGCACTGGCGATTCATGACCAGAGCTGTTCACACAATGTCATGGAGACTGGAATTAATCTGTATAGAGGGAGGTGATCATTGAGGCCTTGAGTGGGTGGGTAGGTGGGGAATGAAAGAGTTTATAAGATTCTTACTTACCTTTCCTATCTTTATGCATGAATTAATAGTATCCAGGAAATCAGCTTTTTTTTCATTTAGAGGCACTTCTGTTAGCTCCTTCCCGAGTAGTTCACCTGTTTGATAGCCCATAGCCATTTCAAATGCAGGATTGACATACTAGGAAAAGAAAGGGAACTTTGTCAAAATCAGCCCTGAAAAAGAAGGCGACTGAAGTTACTGAAGTCGGAACATAACAGTCTGTCCTGGACTAAGGCATTAGGTGCTAAGGCATTTTATTTGTCCAAATTTAAAGGCCATAGAATTAGGCTTTCGTAGTGTTCCTCAAAGCAACTGAGGACAAGAACAGAAGAGGGGGGGGAAATAGCTCTAGAAAAAGATTAATCTTGGGACCTTCAAGAGGTTTTCTTTAAATATTCATAGTTTCTCTGACTCTGGAGATTGCCAAACTCCAAATCCCTTATGTGCTTGCCTCCCAAATTCCCTACTTGGGCTGGAGGCAGGTCCCCTTTCACTTTTGACATGGTGAAGGAAAGGGAATCTATGAAGATGTGAAGTCGGTTTCAACATGATTTCTTGATGGTATAAACACCCAAATCAAGGGACGTGAGATCAGGCACACAGAACACTATGCCCTTCTGACAGAAGGGCAGCAAGATGGAAACACATGTTGGATTCAACATCATGATGGCCTAAAAGCATTTGCTGATAACTTACCTAAGTCCAGGGTCCTGGCTCTGTAAGC
The DNA here is from genome assembly GCA_028646575.1 of Pseudocheirus occidentalis. NCBI lineage: Eukaryota > Metazoa > Chordata > Mammalia > Diprotodontia > Pseudocheiridae > Pseudocheirus > Pseudocheirus occidentalis. Next base: position 92,107,381 of record CM053598.1, on the reverse strand, counting down.
ACAGGAGAGCGACTGGTTCAAGCTTAGACCAGTCACTACTCATGGGGATGAGGTGGGATGGGGCAGGGAACTTTATGGTGATAAGAGAAGACTAGTTCTCTCTCATCTCCATCTCTTTAGAAGTGACTCAAGATTTGGGGCTGAAGTTAATCCCCTTATAACTTTTCAAATTTGCCCTGAACTCCAAAGAGGGGCTCAGGCACCACCTTTCTTCCTATATTTCATTAACTTTTTGTGTGTGTGTCATATATCCTTTTGAAGGTCTAGTGAAGCCCAAGCACCCCTTCTCAGAGTAATATTTTTAAATGCATAAAGTAAAATATATAAAATTATAAAGAAAACCAATTCTATTAAAGTAGAGATATCAAGAAAATGTTTTTTAAACAAGCTCATGGACCCCTGGTTAAAGACTCCTGCCATAGCAGGATGTTCCAAGAATAGAAACCTCATGTGCTGACTCACTGATCCAACTAACCTGTCCAGCAAGGACAGTAAAGGTGAATACATTGGCTGAGAAGCACGTGGAAGATGACCACACTTTAAATCAAAGCTTTAGACACAAAATTATTATGATAGCAACTATATATCAGGAAGAATATCACAAATCCTGCTCAAGCAGAATCTCAGAGGAGAATGGATATGGGCCAAGTAGCAGAGAAGGAGATCCCATAGGGGAGGCACAACCCTCTGGAGCAGATTGCTTTTTCTTTTTAAAAATTTTTTAAAATTTAAAATGTTCAGGGTTGTTTGCAATTTGGATGCTATACATCATAAACTGACTGAATAAATAAACTGACAAAAGCCTGATTTAGCTGCATGATGGAGTTGAAAGGAGTCTGGATGGGATTGGGAGTCAGAAGACATGGGCTCAGATCCCAGAGAGTTACCACTTATAACTGTACAGCTTTACACAAATCTCTTAAGGCTTTCCGAACCCCACTGTCCTCCTCTGTAAGCTGGAAAAAATAGTGCTCACACCACCAACATCCCCCAAGTGTCATGAGGATTGAATAATGTTATGTGTGCAAGGTGCTTTATAAATAAAAATATATAAATAAACAAATAAAAAATAGTATTTAATTTAATTTCACATACGTAGATTTGTCGTGTTGTTTCCAGACCACAAATGAGATTATTCAATTTGTTTTTTAAGAGAGAAAAGGATTAAAAATAAATGTGATTATCTTTGCAACATTTGGTAACTGCTAAAGCTATCATGAAAGGATCTGTCAGTCTTCTTTATAGAAACTATATTTGATTTAAATGAAATATTTTATCTCATATTAACTTCCTTGTTTCCTGAACCTAAGAGATGAAAAATAGTAGTAATAATTCTATGGGTTTTTAACTACTGAAATATCCAAAGCAAAATAACAACTAACCCTCTCATTCTCCTCCAAAAAAAAAAAGAGAGAGAGAGAGGAGGGGAATCAGCACCAAATGCCCTAAGCCAGAAAAGTACATTTCTACTCTTTAGAAAAAAAGTTTGTTACAAACCTGTATGATGTGATCTTCACTTTTAATTTCGATGGCTTCTTGGCTTTTCTCTAGTGCTGTGAATATTGAATTGCAAGCCCTTTGTGGGTAAAAAAACAAGAAGGGATTAGAATGGATGTAGCTATACCACTTTTGATGTGGAAATGCTCAGAGCTATCTTTATTCGTAGGTAGAAAAGGAGCTGTAGAATATAGGATGCACTGAGAGGAACAAAAAAAGCCCTGGTCACTGAAAACATTCCTTTCTACCTCCCACAACCTTCATTTTATTGTTTTTGAGTCATTTCAGTCCCTTCTGACTATTTGTCACCTCATCTGGGATTTTCTTGTCAGAGATACTGGAGTGGTTTGTCATTTTCTTCTCCAGCTCATTTTACAGATGAGGAAACTGAGGCAAACAGGGTTAAGTGACTTGCCCAGCGTCATACAGCTAGTAAGTGTCTGAGGCCAGATTGGAACTAGTGAGTGAGGTCAGATTTCAACTCAGGAAGACAAAGCATTTAACTTCTCCTGAGTCTTAGCTTCTTCATGTGTAAAAGGAAGGGATTATACTAGAGACTTAATATCAAAAGTCCCCTTGAGCTCTAAATGTATAGAATTATGAATTCTGCATGTTTACTGAAAACAGAAAGAACAAATGGTTAATTTTTTTTCCTGATAAAGGAAAACCTCCATTAGGAGTACAGTAGATGGGATTTATGAACTAGGAACAAGGTTAAAGGAGAAGACCTTTGCCATCCCTTTCAACCCTAGGATTCTAACGATTCTACATGTTTTGAAATTTGTACTTAAAATGCATTCTGATCTCCTATTTCAGGAAGAGTAATAGAGTGTGGAAAGCTTCTTGCCCTTTCACATTTTTGGTGATCTCTCCATCTCTCTCCATTGCCAAATCTGGTGGTCTTCTCTCAGATCTTTTCTGACTTTTTTTTTTTTATCAGTTCCTGTTGACTACTTCTGGATCCTCCTTCTTTTCTAGCTTTTCATGATCTCACTCTCTACTGGTTCCCCTCATGCCTGTCTGAACATTCTCTCTCAGTTTCCTTTTTTTTTAAGTTCAGTATCCATATCACATGCCCTAAATATAATAACTGTTCCCCCAAGATGCTGTCTCAGGCCCTCTTTTTTAATCCTCCTGTACTCTTTGTTGCTAATCTCATCAGACTCCATGGGTTTAACTATCATATCTACTCAGATGACTCCCAGAGCTAACCAGAGTCTTAATGCAGTTTTAAATAGGTTTAATATATGTTAGATAGGTGTTTTTAATAGTTTTAAATATCAATAAACTGCACTAAGATTTTTGGGAAACCCTGTAAATCCAGCCCCAGTCACTCCCCTGAACTTTGATCCCATTTCACCAACTGCCTATCGAATATTTCAAACTGGATGTCCCAGCGGCACCTTAAACTTGACCTGTCTAAAACTGAACTCCTTATCTTTTCCCCTAAACCCTCCTTCTTTCAAATTTCTCTATTTCTCTCAAAGATACCACCATCGTCCCCCTTTTCTTACCAGTCTCACTCAGTCACATGTCTAATTTCTGCCTCTGCATTTTCTTTCACATCTGATCCCCTCTCTCCAATCACACCGCTACCATCTTGGTTCAGGCTCCCATTACTTACACTGTTTATTGTATCAGCCGCTTCATTGGTCTCCCTCTAGTCTCTTATCACTCTAGTCCTTCCTATGCACTGCTTACAAAGTAAGGATCCTTAAGCACTGATTTGACCTCTACTTAACCCACTCCAGTGGCTTCCTAAGGCTTCTAGGATAAAATGTAGACTTCCCTATTTAACTTTTAAAGTCCTAACCTAGCCCCAAACTATTGTTTCAACCTCTTTGGCAAGTACTCCTGCTCCTGCACTCTGTGCTCCATGCAAGTTGGCCTTCTCTCTGTTCCTTATATGCAGAATTACATTTGTCTTTACAATAACTGTTCCCTCATGCCTGGAAAACATTCCCTCCTTACTGCTTCATGGAGTCCCTCTCTTCCCTAAGACTCAGCTCAGGCACTTCCTTTTCTGATCTCCCAACTGCTGGTGCTCTCCCCCCAAACTACTTCGTATTTAACAATTTCATATGTGTTAGTATTTATTAACCTTCTATATATTTTATATGTACTTGCAATCTCCACCATTAGCATGTAAGCTTGAGAGTAGGAATTGTTTCATTTACAAATTTTTGCTTGTACCCCCAATGCCTAGCATGGTACTGGACACATAGGAAGTCCTTAATAAATGTTTGTTGATTGGTTAATTGTGGAGAGAGTTAACAACCCCAGGTTTTAGCTTCCTCATCTCTAAAATGACAAAGTTGAGTTAAACATTCTCCCAGTCATAACAGTGTTCATGATGAGGTTTTGAATTTGTTTGTTTTCCACTCACACATAATTATCCCATGTTTTGATAAAATAATAGTCACAAAGCATTTTTTGCTTTCACCAAAATGAAGTCCAATATATTAATTTTTAATTCTTTAACAACCAGGAAGATTCTATGGATCGATCCTCTGACTGAGCTTGGAGTTTGGTGATGAACAGCAAGAGAAATGGGGGTCATGGTTATTCTTGATAATGGGCCTCTCTTGGGGTGTTGTCAAGAAGAACAGGTGTTCTATAAATGCTTGTTAGACTGGATCGAAGCCAGGACCAGTTCTAGTCCTCACATACGCATCATTTTAATTTGTGACATGAAATTAGCAATGACTACAATCTTTCATCTTCCTTTTGTGTATGGTCTTCCCCCATTAGATTGTAAGTTCCTTGAGGGCAAAGATTGTCCTTTTTGTATTTATATACTTAGCATTGTGCTAAGTAAGGCATGGTGTCTGGAACATTTGCTATTGTTCAGTCTTTTCAGTTGTATCTGAAAATTTGTGACCCCATTGGACGTTTTCTTGGCAAAGACACTGGAGTGGTTTGCCATTTCCTTCTCCAACTTATTTTACAGATGAGGAAACTGAGGTAAACAGAGCTAAGTGACCTATCCAGGGTCACACTGAGTTACTGTCTGAAGTTACATTTGAACTCAGGTCCTCCTGATTCCAACTCCAGTGTTCTATCCACTGCTTCATCTGGCCTCCTAGCTAAAACACAGCAGATGCTTAATGTATTTATTGACTGTTTTCATTTGAGACACTGGTTTTAATAAAATATTGGAGACCCTGAGACATCTCTTCAATTCTCCAGCAGGAGTGTGTCCTATGGGTGTTATTGTAATTATCTCCTTTGAGTCAAGAGCTCCCTGATAAGAGCAAAGCAGCCACTTTTTTTGTGCCTCACAAAACACCTTTGCTTCTATCACTGGAAAATTAGATGAAGAAGTCCATTTTTAAAAAAATGATTGAAACATAGTAGACTAACTTGGAATGTTTAATGAGATTGCTGAGGCAGAAATATGTAGAAGTGGTTTCTTCCCATTTTCTTAACTGATGAGAATGCAGCGAGGTGCCATAGCATAGAGCATTGGGTTTAGAGTTAGGAAGACCTGAATTCATTTCCAGCCTCAGACAGTTACTTGTTATGTGACCCTGGGCAGATCATTTAACCTGTTCACTTCAGTTTCCTCAACTGTAAACTGGTGGGGTAATAATAGCCCTATCTGATAGGTTACAAGATGGCTGTGAGGATAAAATGTTAAAATACAAAAATACAAAATAAAAAAAATGTAATATATAAAATATAAATATAAAAAAGGATAAAATATAAAAAGGCATATAGTAGGCACTATATAAATGCTAATTCATTTCCCTTCCCTTTCAAAGAGACAGAGAGGCTCTGTCAACCATCTCTCACTGCTAAGCATTCAAGGGCCTCTCAGCCCTACCAGACCAATTCCTATCTATTTTTTTGGAGCGACTGCTGAGGACGTGGGTTCTGGATTGTTTTTCCAAGAGTGTTGATGGGTTTCCTGAGCCATCCATTCTCTGCTGGCTGGTCCCTGTTGGCATGTCTGTCTGGGGCTCACAGGGCAACTTGTGGCCAGGAAACAGAGTTTCCTCTTTGTGGTGTTAACTGGATTGTTTGGTGATTGAAACTGTCATCTTGCCCTCTTGAGTACTATGTTCTGATCAATGCCACTCAATGACATGGCTTCACGTCTCTACATGCATAAGGGATAATTTCATCAGGGAGCTTGGGCCTGTAGGACCATCACTGATTCAGAGGACTGACTTTTGCCTAAATCAAATAGAAGCTATCTATAATAAATTTAACTGTTTCCTGAGCCATTTAACAGCATTGATTAGAAGCAGTGTGGTACAGGGATAGAATCTTGGTTCTGAACTCTCTGTCTCTGCCATTTTCTGTCTGTGTGACTTTGAGCAAATAACTTTATTTAATTTTTTTTCCTTGTTTAAAGCCCTTTTTTATTGACTTGTTTGTTTACTTTTAGTTTACAAGATTCAGTTCCAGAATCACTTGAGTTTCAGATTTTTCTCCCCTTCCTCCCCACCCCCACCCCACCCCCACACCTGCCATGGTGGCATACAATCATGGGTAGGATCAAGCAAATAACTTTAACCACACTGAACCTCAATTTCCTCATTTGTAAAATGAGAATGTTCGAGTACATGGCCTCCAAATTAATTTCTAGCTCTGGGTTGATGGTTCTGTGTGCTATATCCCATTAGTGGCCTGTTTGGATCCAGCTAGAAGGAGAAACTCTGCCTGGTGGGTTATGGCCAAGGCCCTCTTCAGCATGGCTGCCAGATGTAGGGTGCTTCCATAGGTGAACTGAATTGAGCCTTTGAAATACATCCCTAAATTTAGTTAACAGTTCTGTGGATTGCTAATTGAGCCCTAGGCTTGGAAAGACTCATCTTCCAGAGTTCAAATCCACCCTCAGACAGTTACTAGCTTATGTGACCTCAGTTCAGTGCCTCAGTTGGCTCATCTGTAAAATGAGCTGGAAAAGGAACTGTCAAAACCGCTCCAGAATCTTTGCCAAGAAGACTCCAAATGGGATCACAAGGAGTCAAAAAAGACTGAAAAGACTGAGCAACAACCACCACTGTTGACCTCAGTCCTTAAACACCCAATCATCTAAATCACAGGTGAAAGAAGTATTGAATTGGAGAAAACATAGAAAGGATCTTGGATTTTTAGTCAAGAGACCTAGATCTGACTCTTAGCACTGGCAATAACAAATTGTGTGAGCCTGGCCAGTTGCTAAGTTTAAATTTGCTGATCTGTAAAATGGGTCTGATAGTACTTTCCCTACCAACCTCCCAGGACCCTTGGCAAGGAACGTGCTTTGTAAAATTAAAGCACAAAGGAATGTAGGTTATTATTATTGCTACTTTTAAATAGCAGTGATCCCATGACCAATCTCAGGCTGCCCCAGGCTGCCAATGAACCATTTATAGCTATTCTTTAAGTATGACACGACAATCACTTAGGTATCTACCTAATGGTTATTTTGGCCAGACAATCCAGTAAGAAAGCCCTGACGATTCTAGACAGGCAGTAAAAGTCGGCAGAGGCCATATGGATGACCAGGCATTTATTACTCTCCAGTTCCACAAATAACAAGTCAATTAGGGCTACAAAATCACCCTCACTGCTTCATTCTGCCCTGACACATTTATTCAAAGCGACAGAATTACCTTAGTTTGAGTTGTGACCGCACCTCACCAAATTCCAGCTGAATCAGTTCATTGTAACAGGCCATGATATTGCAGTTCTCTATGTATCTCTGCAAACAGAAAGGCAAGAATCACTTTGGTTTTAATGCATTTCTGTAAATAATTACATTATCTTAACCAAAGGGAGTTAATTCTTGCTAATAAATCTCTTTGAACAAGGCTACAAGTTAGAAAGCTCACTAAAAAGTTTATAGCAAAAATTTCCAAGGTGTTTCATAATGTTATTCAGTAAAAAATGGTGGAGAAAACATTTTTTAAAAACCAAAAGTCCAAGCCTTAAATTTCTTAAAAAAAAAAAGAGTAATTCTAAGTCTAAATATATTTAGAGGTCTTATCACTATACTCATGGTCAAAGAAGTTCATGCTGTGTTTATGTTGCTACAAAAGCCTGAAATCTGCAGTAAGGGAAAAAAAACCCTCACAATTAATTATTTAAGCTCCTATTTATATTTTATTGTCAAGGTTAATTCTTTATTGAAAGACAATACTTTGCCTTCCTTAAATAAAATTTTTTAAAAAGCCACCAACCTCATGCCCATCTGTAAGTTGCAATGTATCTGAACTGCCATGCATCTCACAAAAGTATAGACTTTGGCTCAGTTTATAAATCCACAAACAATGTTTACAGGTCTCATTTTAACAATCTACTTGTTATTTTTCATGGGAGGAAAATAAATCTCATTTCCTTGCTTAGGGAGGTTAACTTGCTTTTAGCCATAACATTTCTTGGGCACAAATACTTCAGTGAGACCAAAACAATTCACAAAGTTCCCAACCAACTCTTAACCCTTGAAAAATGTCCATTAAACTACGTTTCACAAGTCATCTTGGAAGCCACTGCATTCTTTGTAGATTCTCTTTTTTATCCCATCTGGAGCATTTCATTAGCATTCATTAAGACAAGAAAAGCACAATGGGTGGCATTTATTAAACCTTGTCTTTCGTGTATGTTTTTGGTTTGACCACATTGGTTGAATGGACAGACAAAAACTCTTAGGTCCTACTCTATTCCAGCGTCAGGAAGACCTGAGTTCAAATCCAGCCTCAGACACTAACTCTATAATCCTGGGCAAATTACTTTACCTACGTCTGCCTGCGTTTTCTCAACTGTAAAAGGAAGACAATAATAGTATCTATTTCACAGTTTTGGGGGGATTGAATGAGATATTTGTAAAGAACTTAGAAAATCTTAAAACATATACCAGTTACTACTACTGCTACTGCTACTACTGCTACTACTACTACTACTACTACTACTACTACTACCACTACTACTATTACTACTACTACTACCACTGTGACTTCTTCCTCTTCTTCTTCCTTCTCCTTCTCCTCTTGGAGGAGCGGACCCTTGGGTCCACTCTTCTCTTCATCTAGTAGATCATTTGCTCTGCCATTGCCCTGGTGCTTTCTTTGACAAAACCAAAGTACCAGTCAGCCTTTCTATCTGCCAGGAGCCGGACCCTCCTTTATATGCTGTCTCCTCCAAGTAGAGGATGAGCTCCTTGAGAGCAGATACATTCTCATTTTTCTATTTGTATCCTCAGTATTTAGCGTTGCTTTCCACAAGTCAGCATTAATCAGCATTTTTTTCTTATCTCATTCCATATTCCATTCTCCTTCCCATTTGTTCCTATTTAAATGCCTATCTTGTGTACACCAAAAACCACTAAAAAATCCCAATTCAAAATCTGTCAATAGTAGATAGCATAGGCCCCTGTGCCTTTAATTATAAAGTGTATAGTCAGGTATAGCTATTACAATATCAGTAAAAGTTCATCAGTTGCCAAAACAAAGATGACCCCCCCCCAGTAGCTAGCTGCTCCAACACACTTCATCACATGATAATCAATACTGACTGTGTGGCCAACTTCATCTCATATGTTTGAAGAACTCACTGTCCTCTTCTTGGCTCAAAGAGTTAGCGTGAGAGTAGCCAGAAAACTCAGGCAACCTGTATGCAAAAGCAGAACTGAGTGGCTATAAATTGTCAGGGGAGACCTCTGTACTTCAAGTAAGAAGATGGCCTTGCATGTCGACCTGGCAGAGGTCAGTTCATGGACTAAAGGGTTCTGACTCCAAAAGGGGGCTCAACTGAGAAGAGAAGTAGTTTGCTTTGCCCCCACCTTGCTGAAATGGGTTGTCTCCATATACTCTGCATGCCATTTGTCCAGGACTGCTCCCAGGGAGGGAATTTCACAAAGGAAGGAAAAAGAATGTGTGTTTTCATGAACAAAGATATGGTCACCCATGTAAATTGTTGGCTTCCTTGTCTAGCTGTGCCATGAAGACTGATGCATGTACTCACATGCACACACACATACACAGAAATGGTTCTAAACAGTTTTGTCATGAAGACATGTATTTATTTATCCTTTCTGTGGTTTTTTTCTCTCTATGTTTTGATTCCTAAGTAATGATACTTCTGCCTTACACTCTCATAGCAACAAGGTGGCTGACCTTTGTGTTAGCTATTCCTTCTGGCAAGCGTGCGCTCTCACTTCACCTCTGTAGTTGGTATACGCAGCTTCAGGGCTGTGCTGGAGTCAGCTCCTAGAGCTGATTGTTAAATTTTCAGTGTTAGCATTTACAACTCAGAATCAGTAAACCACTACAAATCAGGGCCTGATGTGTTGATTTGTTGATTGTGTTGTCTTGACAAGATGATGGAGAAAAACGTTAATAATACAAATTAAACTTATAAGTATGCTGTCCTTTTCAGAGAGTTGGATGCTAAACGTTTACCAACACACCCCTGCCTGGCTTCCTTCAAAGCTCCCCCCTCCTCCTGGAAATCTTTCCTGCTCTTGCCCTGCCCCTAGCTACTAACTAGTGCTGTTCCTCCAAAAATTACCTTGTGTTTAATTTTGCACTTTTTTGTATAGATTTACATGTGTACATGTCTCCCCTAATAAAATCCTTGAAGGCAGGAATTATTGCTTTTTTGTTTTTGTATACCCAGAACCTAGCACAATTCCTGATACATACCACAGGCGTTTAATAAATGATTGTCAACTGATTGATTGGTTGTTTGTAGAGAATGTTGGATCTGGAATAAAGAAGTCCTCCATTCAAATTCCACCTCTGACACACACACACACACACACACACACACGCTGTATGAATGTGGACAAGTCATTTAACCTCTCTGAGTCTCAGTTTCGTCATGTATAAAATGGGATTAATCATACCTACAGTACGTTCCTCACAGGAGTTGCTGTAAGTCTCAAAAGAGATGATATATGTTAAGGGCTTTGCAAACCTTACAGTGCTATATGAATAGTTATTATTATTGTTGCTATTACAAGAGCACTGTAAAGACTGATAGTGTGACTGTTTGAAGAGTGTCTTGTGCCGTTTGTATAGGAGACTTTAGCTCAGGCATGCATAGAAAAGAGGCCCTGGCAAAAAGCTCTTTAGAATAAGTAAACCTGCATGGTTGGGGATGGATTGCTTTGGTTCACTGGTCAACTAAAGCTGTTCAAAGAAAGGACACCGTGCAAACCTGGGCTCTAGAACCTCACTGTAGAGATCTTTTCTAGATATTTCGAGTTGTTTTGGTGGACCTCTTAGTTAAATATGCTTTAAGAAACGCAGCCAGTTATCAGCCACAGGTAACCCAGACCATACCAGCATGTCAAGAGCCTTTGAAAAAGTTCTTATAAAGATAATGAAGTTAAAATTAACTCAAATGACCTTAGCTGAGAAGGATAAGCCTAGAGGGAAAAATAAAATATTTTCCCCAAACTTCACATAGGTAGAAAGCAGAAACTTCAAAAGGCCATGAGAAATGATGGATATTTACAAAATAAAGTTGGCTTGGAAATATAAGCCAGAAGCAGTTGTTTTGAAGAATAATCAGGAAGCATTTGGCAAAGCTGGGGCTCTTAGCCTTTTTAGTATCATGATCAAATGAGATAATATATGTAAAGTTCTTTGCATATAATAAAGCACCATATATAAATGTTAACTATTGTTGGCTATCATGGATACCTTAGGTCTGCTGAAGCCTGTGGACCCTTCTTCAGAATATTTTTAAATACATAACATAAAATATCTAGAATTATAATGGGAAACAGCTATGTTGAAATGGTCATACACATATTTTAAACCATTAGTACTAATATTTTTAAAGAAACAAGTTCTCAGATTCCAGATTTAAAACACCTGAGCTGAAGTACCTTGTGATGAAAATGTAGAGCTCAAATTGCTTCTGAATCTTAGGGAGCCAAATAAACCAAGACTCAATCTAGGTGGAATCTCTTTGCACTCCCTCCCCACACAGTCCTCACCTTCAACCCCAACTGGGATTAAATCTACAGAGGTAAAAAGCAATGAGGCTTCAATGTTTGCAAACTTCTGGGTTAAGCAGATATTTATCTTTGAGTGAGTCCAACACAGATTTATTATACTTGCTAGGGCTGGATAAGCTGTAGATTGGAGTTTCCCGTCCTGGCACACCAAACTTCATGGTCCATGACTAAAGCATACAAAATCTCATTAAGTGATTTGTGAAGCTTTTTTCTTTTATCTGAAGACTTTAACTCAGGTCTTGGGTCTCTGGAGTACACAGTCTTACTGGGACTTCTGTTTGTAATTTTTAGTGTCAGATCCTTGACATTTGGTAAGGGCCAGTTACCTTGACTATTATTATGTTATTAAATTGGATTGGTCTTAAGTACTATATTCATGGAATAAGTACAATAAAATGTTTCACACTATAATTTTTAATTAAAGTATCCCATTAAAGAGGGTTTTATCATACTCAGATATATTTACAATTATTCCTCTAAAGGGACTAAAGATAGAAAATACAAACCATTTTCTAGAGCATAATTTAAGTCCAGATAAAGGAGGAAGATTATTTCTAAGGATATTACCTTTCAAAATCTTTGCTGTTTACTTAATCCATTAAAATAATTTCTCACAGATAAGCAGATGTAGAAGTAGTGGTGGTGGTCATAATGTTAGTGGTGGTAGAATAACAGTAGTAGTGGTGGTGGTAGTGGTGGTAATGGTAGTAGAGTAGTAGTGATGGTGATGGTAGTGGTGGTGATAATGGTAGTGGTAGTAGTAGCAGCATTTATATTACTTTATATTATATTTGTATGTTTTAGTCATGGACCATGAAGTTTGGTGTGCCAGGACAGGAAACTCCAATCTACAGCTCATCCAGCCCTAGCAAGTATAATAAATCTGTGTAATGGAGTTCTGAGTTGGACTCACTCAAAGATAAATATCTGCTTAACCCAGAAGTTTGCAAACATTGAATATATGTTGTGCTTTAAGATTTGCCAAGCACTTTGCATATATTTCATTTGAGCCTCACAATAACCCAGTGAAGCAGGTGCTGTTATTAATCCCGTTCTATAGATGAAACTGAGACTGAGGGTAGTAAGTGAATCATCCAGGGTCACAAAGCTAAGTAAGTGTCTGAGACAGAATTTGAACTCAGTTCTTCCTCCTTGATTCCAATTCTACTTCTCTACCCACTATTTGAACACTAATAATCAAAGTAACAAAAATAAAATCAACTTTGAAGTGCCACCTTACACATATGAAATTTGTAAAAATGATGAAAAAGAGCACAATTTAATGTTGATGGGGAAATAGCAGTCCCATTATCTTTTGAAGGAGTCATATTTTGGTCTGATCTTTTTTGGGAACCTTTGAGGCAACATGCAGCCAGTGGAACCAAATGGATTCTACCTTTTCTCCAAATAATCCCATAACTACTACTCTGTCCTAAGGATTTCTTTTTAAAGAACTATCTGTACAAATATATTTGTGGTGGCTTTATTTCTAAGTGGGAAGAAACTGGAAACAATCTCTATGTTCAACATTTGGAGGACTCTCCAAATTATGGAAGAACAGTGTTGCAGAGGGCTATGAAAAACTTCAGACTGGAAGGACAGAAAGAAATGTTTCTATGAGGTGATACAAAATGAAGGTCAAATTAGAAAACCAGCTACCACCTGACTACTACTATGTCTTTTTAAAACTGTTAACAGAACTTGGTAGGTGTACAAAAGGAAAAGAGTTTGAGAAAAGACCCAGAGCAAATAAGTTGCTGTCAACATTATTTTGTTAAAGTTTATATTTTTTTCTAAAAAAAAAACCCCAAACATAATTTGTTCTAGGCATGTCTATAGTTAGGATTCTATTCTTTACATGTGTGTATCTATGTATAGATACACACATGTGTATATATATTCTTTATATATGCATATAATATAAATATAATTTATATTCTATTCTTTAAATACACTTGTTTCTTTGTATTTGTTGACATTGTTAGTGAGTTTATAATAAAAATTATTTATGTACAAAATACCCTAAAGCAATTTCCTCATATGATGCTGTGACTTCAGAGACAAAAATGCCTTTACGTACCCTCGTAAAACCAGCAGCAATAAGGGGCATGATAGATGCTTCTTCACGCTCCCCCCTTTAAAAGAAAATGACAAAGATAAGATACTAGCATTAGTGACCTTTCATATCTATTCATAACCTTAAATAATGTTAATATTTCTAATTTAAAGCAGAGTGATTCTTGGTCTAATCTTTTTTGGGAACCTTTGAGGCAACATACAGTCAATGGCACCAAATGGGTCCTACCTTTTCTCCAAATAATCCCATCACTACTACTCTGTCCTAAGGATTTCTTTTTAAAGATCTATCTGCACAAATATATTTGTGGTGGTTTTATTTCTAAGTGGAAAAAAAAATGGGAACAATCTCTATGATCAACATTTGGAGGACTCTCCAGGCAAATTACGGAAGAACAGTGTTGCATAGAGCTGTGGTAGAGGAACTGGAATTACACAAGATCATCCTACCTTTCAATTTGTATTTTAAAGCCTAAAAAGATTTTTTGGAGAGCTATTCTCTCTCAAAGTGCAAAAATTATATTAGCCAGTCTGCTTTGCTACAAACATACTACAAATATCCTAACTTGAGTTCTCTCCTTTTATTTTTCTATTCAGTTACATTAAAAAAAAATTCCTTCAGCTAAAAAAAATTAGCATCTTTAATGATGAGAAGTCCAGTTCTATTTATAAAGGTAAAGACACTATTCAATATTTACTTAAACATTCCCTCATCATATATTTTTCTTTTTAACCCAAACCCACATTTTTATGATGGAGGGATATGTTTGCTCTTTCCTACCTATTTTTGCTTCCTCTCCTTGCCACCCAATATAATCACTCTCAACTACATGTCATCCATCAGACTGAAAGCTCCTATAAGGGCAGGAGCCATGTTCTTTATTTCTTTTATATTCCTCCAAGTGCCTAGCACAGGGTTGGTTGGGCATAAATTAGATGAATAAATCTTTGCTGATTCAATTTGCCTTTTGAAAAAAGACGTTTTACAACTGCCTTACAGTCTCTTAAAAATGAGAGCTCCAGAAGGAGGAAGCCAGGTTTAGCAGATGAGGAGAAGAAAGGAGGAACACCTAAGGGGGTTCCAGAGATATCACCCAAGGCTAAACAAACACTTTACAAACCTGACATCTCTCTCACTCGAACATTTTTCTAGCTAATGCAGAACACAGTGGGATCCAATACAAAAGTATTCCTCAGCCTAAGATGAATGATTGTTTGGAAGGAACAGGGGTCCCCCATTTTCAAATGTTTATTCCCTTAGTTATGTTTTTTTTTCTTTCTTCACCCCTTGGAAACATTAAAATTGTTTAAGAATACACTTTTGGATGATAACTTTATGCGGTTCTGATCTGGCAACCTAACTCCAATTTTTTTTTTAAAAACCCTGGAAAACATTTTAAGTATCAGACATACAATATCAGAGCTTTATCTTCTCTTTCTCTTTCTCTCTCTCTCTCTCTCTCTCTCTCTCTCTCTCTCTCTCTCTCTGTCTCTCTCTCTGTCTCTCTCTCTGTCTCTCTCTCTGTCTCTCTCTCTGTCTCTCTCTCTCTCTCTCTCTCTCTCTCTCTCTCTCTCTCTCTCTCTCTCTCCAAGGCCATACTGATCTGAAATTCACCTCTTTCTCCAATTCACTCAGAAACAAACAACAAAACCAAACCCACACTTCCACAAGACCTACAATCCTGAAACGTGGCTATGAAACCGTTTCAGTCAATGAGCCAGAGAAGAATTACTCCTAAAAATAACATCGGGTTTGTACTACCCCCTGAGCAGGAAGAGTTCAGCTTTGGTAGCTAAAGAACAGATAGGATTTCATTACAACTGTAAACACAAGGTCCCACCCCAAGGCAACCCTGCAAGTGTCCCAAGGTGATAGACATGCCTCTTCCTCCCTTGCTGCTCACAGACAGCTATAGTCATTTAAGGGATCCAATTTTCTCCAGGCTTGCCTATTTTGGAGTCGAGAAGCAGTTAGGACTTAATCTTTAGAGTCTAGAAATTGATCTGAGGTTTAATCCACAGAGTTAAATGGAGCTGAAAATACTGCTAAAATCTCCAGTGAGCGGGAGGAAACAGGGAAGGAATACGACGTCAGAGAGAAAGCTTGTCACACAGCCCAGCATTCTAAAACTGCGCAAAGTGCTTACATTTTTATATGAACAAACATTACATTTCATATGATTCTTGACACCAAAAAAAAAATTACCTTCGTACTACACCAACAATAACTGTGTTTTCTGAGGATTTAGTTGTTCTGATAGACCTTAAATAAAAATCAAAAATACTTTAAAATCAACTCTAAAATACCTTTAAAAATACAAATATATTTGAACTTATCATTATAAAATAAAGGAAGAGAACCCAGTTTGGGAGAAGAGAAGGCAAAAGAACTTCAGATAGTGTTGATGAGTGTTAAATATAAAACAGAAAATTAATACAATTAGTTAAATAATTGGTTAAATAGCAGATAGAGATAAAATAGAGATGAATAGCAGAGATATAAAATAGGGAAATAAATAATTGAGAAAAATTTTTAATAGTGAAATAAAGAGCAGAGATTTAAAATAGGGAAATAAATAACTGTAACATATTATTTTTATAGTCTCTAAAATAATCTTTTTTTTTCTTCTTTGGCCTAGACCTCTGATTTCGTCAGCGTAGGGAATTCCCTTTACTAATGCAGATGAGCAACATATCTATAACTTAATAGCTTTTGTTGCCAAGGGTACTGGGAAGCTGAGTCACTTGTTCAGGGTCACAAAGCCAATATCTATCAGAGGAAAGTCTAAATTCAGGTTTTCCTGACTCTAAGACCAGCAAGCCTCTATCTACTAGCCCATGCTGTCTCTCTCTTCTATTTCTTTATTATTACAAAACTTGCACTAAATGAATTAATACTCAGTAATTTTTGGAAAACATCAACCAGATGTGGAAACATTTTGAAAGCATTGTGGGGAAGGGAACCTCTGCATGGGAGAAATAAGCTTTCTACATTTCCTAAAGTTTTCAGAATATTTTATGCAGGATGTAGTTGAGACAGAAGGGTGGCCTTTAGTAGAGAAAATTCTGGCTGGTGCTGATATATTGCAAAAATATTTGCAAGGCTGTTTGGGGTTTGTGGTCTTTAATTGCAATTGAGTGTTAGTTAGCATAATCAATGAGGGGGGTTGCCAGGTGGGCAGTTTGAGGAACATAAGTCCAAGCTCTGAAATGTAACTGCCTTCCATTCTCTCTTCCAACTGTATTCACTATCAACTAAGAAAGATCAAAGTTTTAAAAATCAGGCAGCAGTTCAGAGATTTAAATGGGAGGGTGGGGTAGGAAGGATACCAGCAGTAATTCCTAGGGCATCAGGCTACTTGGCCCCATAATGTCACTGCTCTTCCTGGATTCCTTTCTTTCAGAGAATTTGAAGGAGGTTCAAGGAAGTGGTTTACTTGTGGCTTGACAGTGCCAATGGTTCATTTAAACCCTTTTTGATTTACTACAGTATGGAAAAATAATTGATAGAGTGTTGGATTTGGATTTAGGAAGAGATGGGCTCAAAAACTGCCTCTGATGATTACTGTTACCATAGGCAAGTTAACCTCTCTGAGCTTATTTCCTCATCTTTAAAATAGGGATAATGATTCCTGCCACACCTACCTCACAGAGTGGGTGTAAGACTCAAACAAGATAATGTATACAAAATATCTAGCAAAATTTAAAGTATTACTTAATTATTGTGACTTATTACTTGCAATAATTTTATTTTCATTTTTAACTAGTGAGCATTTCCATTAATCTGTCCTTCCCTCCAGCCCCTCCCATTGAACATATATATATATATATATTTTTTTTTAAATCCAAAAAATAAAGCCCTCAACAAATAGCTGCACAGCTGTAATTCTATTATTAGTTGGCCATTCTGACATTTAATGAAATGCTCCTCCCTAAAGATAGTGTCTTCTAATCAACCTGCTGTGGATTAACAATTACAAATCACAGCTGGGGCAGCTGACTCTATAACCTTGGCATTATATGATACAGTGGACATTCTGTACTCACAAACAATGAAGAGTATTATTTGTAATATCCACTGGATCTTGATTAGGTAGAATGTTATTTTGGTTAATTAAAGTTTCTGGTCAGTTAAGAGGAAAGCACTATAACCCTTTACTCAATTGCACTATTCCTATTAAACTGTAAAAACCATGAGGCCAAAGCTCATGTCTCTTTCATCTTTGTACCCACCACACTGCCCATCACATAAACATTTTAATCATCCATTCCATGGATGTTTTAGTATTGAGTGAATAGACCCTAGTTATTAAAAGCTTTTCTAATAGTACTATGGTATCCTTTTCTATGTGAAGTTAAATTCCATATAATGAAAATGACCATTTAAAAAAATAATTTACTGTCTTAGAAGGCTCCAGGATCATCAACATGAAGATGAATTTTCAGTGTGCACTATTACAGGTAGATATTTGGACATGGGCAAAATTGCAGAAGGTGGCAGAGTGAATCTTTAGCATCTACTTGTCCATCTTCCTCCTTTTATTAATTTATCCTTCCTCAGATCTTTTTCCTGATCACCCAGGGTTCCCTGAGTAGGGTATTCTTTTCATACTTGAATACCTTGTGTTCTAAGTCTAATAGGTATCAACTTTGGGTTTGAACCAGATTAAAATGTCACTGGTAAATGTTTAACAAAATAAACAAAAATGAAACACAAAAGAGATAACGTTAATTTGTGGTTTTCTAAGTCAGTATGCAGCCTGCAGCGATCCTTCTCTACTTCAGTTTAATCCCCTTGTCACTGCTCTTGACACTCTAAACCATTTAAGTTTAGTGAGAACAGAATTGGAAAATCAGTCCCCTCTCCCAGTAAAGCTAAGCAATCCTAAATCATATGTTAATACTGAAAGAGATTTTAGAGATTCTTTGAAACAATCCCTTCATGAGGAAACTAAGGCCCGGAGAAATAGTCACTTGGCCAAGGTCACATAGCTAGCGAAAAGAGAGAGCTGGGACGAGAAGCCAATGTTCTTTTCAATATGCCACAGCTACCTTTTGTTAGGTTCTTGGTGGGTAACGTTCAAGGAGGTTTGATAAACTAAACTTCGCCAAGTTATTAATGACTGAGAGTGGTTTAGTATACTATATCTACAAGGAGAGACCTGCATTTTGATGCTTTGTTTTCCTGGTCTCTTGTTTAGAAACTTGCTTAAATATATCTACTACCCTATAAAATTAAAGACCCCATTCCCTGCCAAATCCTGTTATTTAAGGTGTCTAGTTAATCAAAGTTTGAAAACACTGTATCTCATTAAAATCTCAATTCTCCTTTCTTAAAAATGGGCATATTAAATAACTACTCATTTTCAGTAGATATGCATCCATAATTAATTATGTATCCATAGCGAGCCAATGCAGACTTCTAGATAAAGCATAAGTGTTAGAATCAAGAAAACTTGAGTTCAAATCCTAACTAGTACTCAGTAACAGGGAGACCACAGGCAAGCCATTAACCTTTCTGAGTCTCAATTTCCTCGTTGATCAAATGGAGATAATAAATCACAGAGTTTTGGAGTTTCAAATAAGATACTGTACCTAAAACATTAGGCCAACTTCAAAGGCCACAATGGAAGTCAGTTATTGTTATTATTATTACTACAACATACGTGACTCTCCCTTGGACCTTTCTTTCATCAGACACTAAGCTAAAGATTCTCCTTTAAGAAATTATTAAAGGAAACCTTTGATCTGCGCTTGCTACTCTGCTCATAGCACTACACTCACTACATAGTCATACTCTGCAGGAATGTAAAACTCAAGAACACCATTTTCTTGTTCAGTCATTTTTACGTCCAGTCATGTCCAGCTCTTGTGATCCCATTTGGGGTTTTCCTGGCAGAGATACTGGAGTGGTTTGCCATTTCCTTCCCCAGTTCATTTTACATATGAGGAAACTGAGGCAAACAGGGTTAAATGACTTGCTCAGTGACTGGTTAAGTGACTTGGGATACTGAGAAATCAAGAGGCTTGACCATAAATCCAGAGCTGGAACATGTCAGCCCTTGATTTCAAGGCTCTATCAATGAGCTGAGGCCCCTTCTTACCTGCACAGTGCTACTGCATCCAGCTGTCGAGAATGTCTGTGATCGATGATGATGATGTCGTGATGTTTTTCCAGAAAGCTTTCGAGTGCAGACTGAGGATTCTTCGCAAGTGAGCACTTAAACCCTGCCTTCTCACATGCCCAACAGAACCCATTACTCTGGTTGTCTTCTTTGGTAAACACTAAAAGTACCTAAATCAAAGAAACACAAACATTTTTAAAGCAACCACAGATTGTGACTTTAGCATCTTTCTCCCCATACTGGTCTAACAAGAAGTTGATTTTTTAAAAAATGGATGAATATATAAGCACATATACATACATACTCATATCTATCTAGATATAGATTTACATCCATTCTAGGTATATCTATATAAGTATATAACCCTAAATGAGTAGCACACATAAAAATTTCTTCTAATAAACAAATTCATTGATATAATCCATAAAACTTTTTTTTGGGGGAAGGTATATTTTAGTTGCCAGGAAATAATACATTTATACATGTGTTCTCTCCTCAATTTGCTTAATATAATCATTGAGTTTACAAACTGTCTGTATTTCATTTGTTAAGTACACTGTAGGTACTCAGGAAATACGTGATTAATTGATAAACAACAAATATTTGTTAAGTGTTTTACCTTGTGTCTTATGTCTTGCTATTACAACAATCAATTTTAACACTCAAACATTTGTATTATTCAAATAATTATGTATACCGGGGAGCAAATATGATTATCCAGAATATAAAAATAGTTAAGATTTCAAATAATTGAAATAATTCCATCAAAACAATTAATACTTTAAAATTTAAAGAATTTTACAGAATCATTCAGCATAACTGATCAAAATGTATACAAATATTACACAGAAACCCAACTATAAGTATATAGTTAGCTCTGGTTCACATTTCTCTGGTGTATTCATCTTACAAGATTATCATCATAATCATTGTATTACCAGACCCATACTGTTGCTGCTGAGTAGGAGATGAGGGCTTGGAGAGGGCCTATCCTTTAAGAAAAGACCAAATCAGAGTCTAGCCAGGCAGTCTATTCCCATAGAGTGGCAAAGGAAATATGGATGAGAAATGTCAAACAATACAGGACTGGACTTGGCCAATTACATTGGCCTTGGAGTCAAGAGGGACTGGTTTCAGATCTCTCCTCTGATACTTACTACCTATTTATGACCAGACGCAAATTATTTAGTCTCCCTGGATCTTAGTTTTTTGTTGGTAAAATGAAGGGGTAGGACCAGATAGCCCCTGAGATCCTTCCTGCTCTAGAACTACAATCTTATGAATAAAGCTGAGATATTTATCAAGTCCAACCAAAGTATTAAGTACTTTACTGAGAGCAAGTCTGGATAATGCAGGGAGGAGAAAAACAGAGTACCAAGAAAGGCACAGATCAGGAACATCAGTTAATTAGCTATTTAAGGTCTTGGAAATAGATAATCAATGGGGCCAAGGCTGATTCCATAAAGCAGATAGCAATAAGTGCGCAATAAGTGCCCAGTACGATTTATTTGATTTTCTAGCTTATTTTGCTCATGCAAAGTTGAAATTCTGATACCATTCTTCTACTTAGGGTAACTTCCTGACCTTAAGGTGGAACATATAGACCAGCTCTGGAGTACGGACATTCCAGGTATACTTGGTTAGCTTATATATAGCCTTCCCAGTTCACTAGGCAGTCTAGTCCTGCCATTGTCATAAGTTTTGAACTTTCAGAACCATGAATTCTTCCTGGTCATTTATGAGCACTAGGGTTGGTTACAGAACAACTTACTGAAACTCAAGGTTCTCATGAACCTTCAAGAGCAATGACCAGCAGCATGAAAAAAGAGGGGACAAGAATACAGAAGCTATGGTTCTGAACGATCAGAGAAAACCCTGAAGTTCTATCTTCCAATTTCTAAAATGGATAGTTGGATTTGCAATTGTATATGGACGACTGTTGTCGGTCTCTACCTTAAACTTGCTGGAAGTCTGGTGGGGGGCCTCTTTTTGCTTGTAAGAGACCTGGATCAGGATTATTGTGGCTGACAAGCAAGTCAGAGTGGATTCTAGTTCCTTCAGATTGTAGTTTTCAACAAGGATGAATATGAAGTGTGATGTTAGGGAAAAACTGAAGCTGGAACCCATAGCTGGGGAAGAAGGATGTGTTCAGTGTGGAGGTATATGCACAAAATGTTTGAAACAAAATTCTACCATGAAGAGAAAGGGGATCTAGTTGCTTTGATGGTATGAAATACAGTTAAGGGGTCTGATTAAAAAAAAATCATTCTGATCATTAGGCTAGGTACAATAAAGAGGCATATCTTGACTTGAAAGCTAGGGAAAAGCACTGACCAAAAGCCAGAAATAAGGTGTTATGGGCAGGCTGAGATAAATGTATTTGGGAAGTCTGTGTATATGAAAGACCTCCTAATGAGACTCAGATAAAGAGAAGAGTGGTCTTAGTGACTATGGGTAAGCTGATCTAGAGGAGGAAGTGGGCCATTTAGAAATGGGCTTCAACTATCACCTAAGAGAACTCTTTCTGAACTGAGGCATATTCATAAAAAAAGTTCAGGAGTAAGTCTTCACTGGGGACTGGAGAGAAACAGATAAAGAAATATCAAGAAAGAAAGGGATAAGGACCCACATGTACAAAGATTTTCATAGCAGTTTTTTTTGTGGTGGCAAAGATTTGGAAATCAAGGGCATGTCCATCAGTTGGGGAATGGCTGAACAATTTGTGGTATATTAATATAATGGAATACTATTGTACTATAAGAAATGATGGGCAGGCAGATTTCAGAAAAACCTGCAAAGACTTACATAAACTGATACAAAGTGAAGTGGCAGAACCAGGAGGACATTCTACACAGTAACATCAACATTGTGAGATGATCAACTATGATTGACTTAGCTCTTTTTAGCACTACAATGATCCAAGATAATTCCAAAAGACTCAAGATGGAAAATGCCATCCACATCCAGAGAAAGAACTGATGGAGTCTGAATGCAGATCAGAGCATACTATTTTCATTTTTTTTGTAGTTTTTTTCCTTTTGTTCTGTTTCTTCTTTCATAATATGACTAATATGAATATGTTTTATATGATTGTACATATATAACTTATGTCAAATTGCATACCACCTTAGGGAAGAGGAAAGGGAGGAGGGAGGGGGAAAATTGGAACTCAAAATTTTATTTAAAAAATGTTAAAAATTGTCTTTAAATGAAATTGGGAAAATACTATAAAAAAGAGAATTCAAGTCTAGGAAATTGCTGCCCATTCAATTATTCAACAAGCAGTTATCAACTGCTTATCATATGTCAGGTAGTATGGTAAACTCCAGGGGAGAAAAATTAAACAAACAAAAACGTAGAAAAAGCAGTCCCTGCCTTCAAAGAACTCACCTTCTAGGGCAGGAGACAACACGTAAATAAGTAAGTCCACCCAAGATGGAAGGTAACCTGAGAGGAGAAGGCACTAATAGCTGGTGGGACCAAAAAAAGGCTGCCTGTGGAAGGTGGCATTTAAGCTGAATCTTGAAGGAAGTCAGGAATTCTAAGAGGCAGAGATGAGGAAAGAAGGCACTCCAGGTATGGTGAACAGCCTATGCAACTACATGGAAATGGGATATGGAGTGTTTTGTGTGAGAACAGATAGGTGAGGGTGGCTTGCTTAAAGAATGTATGAAGGGCTGTAATGTCCACGGCTATAACAGGAACAGGGGCTGCTAAGTGAGAACTAGGGGTTTTCTGACAGAGACCTTCATCTGGACACAGACTTTGAAGATTCATACATGGTAGCTCTGACAGATATATCATATTCATAATGTCATGATGAATCTGAGGTCACCCGAAGTATGAGATGGAGAAGATTCCACATTCCCCAGGGATCCATGGCAAAACCACTACAGCAGAACCTTAGTATTTCTGTCCAGACTTACCCCACATACATGGAGTGAACACAGTATAGAAAATCAACTGTGGATATCCCTTTTGGGGAGGTAGGGGGATGCTCTTGGAGAGAGAGGAGAAATACATAGCCTATTACTGGTATTGCCCAGTGCAGGCTAGAGTATATACAGACTGGTCAAGCAGGTAAGGAATCTGAAGACCATGACATGAGAACATAAGAGTTCGTGGATAAAAAGGGCCAAATAAATATCAGACCAGGAGCATCAAAAAATTAGCCAAGTGAGGTTCAATAAAGTTGAAAAAATCGAGAGATCTGGGATTAATTTTGTGGAGGATGAACATGAAAACAGCAGGGTGATGTTCTCTGACCAAGAACTGCTCAGACTCTCTGCCTTTCAGGTAGCAGCGAAGGCGCTTCCCCTGATGCTGACAAGGTGTCTTATCTCCCTTACATAATCATAAGCTCCTATAGTTATCTTTGTCATTTTAGCCCCTAGCACTTGCATACTTATTGCATATTTTGCATATAGTAGGCATATTTTAGGTATTTATTGAAACAGATGAAACTTGTTGAATATTTTTTTAAAAAAAGAGTGAACAACCCATACATTTTCCTTTGCTTTTCTTATGCTTTTCAGTGCAGGCAGCATCAGATAATTCCCATTGCTGAGCATCATTACATTCTTCCCGATCTATTAATTAGAATGCAAAATCCATTACCTGTTCAAAGACTAGGAGCATAAAAAGGGGAAAGATCCTGTTGAGTGTGAATAGGATTTGGAAGCTAGGTTTGACTCTTGGTCAGATAAATAAGGAGGGCACAGATGGATTCCACTTTGAGCTAATATAATACATGAAAATCTGGATTTCCAAAGCTCACAAATCAAGATGGTTTTATTAATCAGATAAAAGAACCACTATAAATAAGCTTCCATAATTAGCAAGCTCATATGTTTCAAGTATGAAATTTCTTTTAAAAACATTTTAATTGATTTACACAAATCTTTTCAGGACCACATTGACTGTGCAAAGTGAGGTTCACCAAATGAGCTAGAAAGTGACACATGACAAAGAATGATCACCCGCATTTTCATATTACCTGAAGCTGATCTTGATGGAATCTCATGGGGCCAAATTGTACATCTGTTACTGTTGCCTGTAAGAGAAAGGGAGACTTCTTGAGACTTGACCTCTTTTTATCAAAGCTACCAACAAAAATGAAATTTCTTTCAGGGTAATTCACATAGAGCTAGAATTGGACAGTAAATAAATTTTAGAGACCTATTAGGAATCTCAGATGACACTCCAATTAGTTTTTGCTTTCATTTCTGTACAATATCTACAACTACCTGCTGGATATTTCCACACAAGGTGGAAACTCATTTCAAACTCACAGTTTACTTCCCACCCTGCCACCTTCATCAATATCAATGCTAGTTCCAACTCCAGTTTTCCCTGTGTCTTTCAAAAAGCAACATCATTCTTTCAGATCATTCAGAATGGTTAATGCATATATACATAGTAGGAACTGAATAAATGATCATTAAATGGTGCATTTTGGAAACAGTAAGCAGAAGGGCTTGGCTGAAAAAAGAAAGTTTTTGCTGAGGAATATAGCTGAATAAAGAAATTTTGGAAGGCACAGAAGGTGAGGATAAATGAGGTTGGTTGTTGCTCTATATGCAATGGGAAGCCAGAGGGAGCACCTGGATGACCTTGGGCAAGTCACAACTTTCCTAAGTCTGAATGAAGGAATTGAACTAGATGGCCTTTGAGGTCCCTTGAATGTCTAGACAGCAATAGCTAATTTGGTAGAAGGTGGGGCCAGCATCACACAGGACTTCAAAGAAAGTGAATGTTGAAAATTAGACACAAACCAGACCCTCTCTGTTAGCTTAGTAAAGAATCTTTAAACCTATCTCCAGATTGCATCTCTTCATGAGCCCCAGACTGTTGGAATCTGTTGCCAACCCCTGCTTACAACATGGGAACCAGTGACTACTACCTCTGGCACCTTTCATTCAGTATCCTGAATTCCCATCAACCAAGTCAATCTACTTATGATCAATCCACAAAATTCTAGTCACTCCCTTTTGGGGGATCTTCCAGCTGTGGTCTCTCCTAACACCTCTGTCCAAGAAACTTCAACTTATGGCATGGAGAGCCCTTGACCCAACCCATGGCAAGCTCTGTTCTCAGCTCTTTACTAAGTAGACCCAATCACCTGTCCCTTCTTTCCCACGTTGGGTTGGGTCCTGACTCACATTTTAGTGGTTACAGATAAAATAAAAGTAGGAACTATAATTCCATTCCAAACATATTCTTTTTAAATATTGTGACAGAAGAAAAGGAAGTGGAATTGTGTATCTCTCCACTTATAAATAGATAGCTCAATGCTCTGGGAATTAGGGTTATAGATTCCTGGAGCAGGAAGGGAGATTAAAGATCAGTTAGTTCAACCCTTGAATTCTACATCCTGGGATATAGAAAGATCTAGTGGACGTGACTGCAGACCACTCTCAGTGCTCTCAGGAGAAACATAAAAAATGAGCATGTATCCCAGGACATAAGTGTTATGAAAATGTTAGATATGCCCTCTCACACCTATGAGAATCATGTCAGCCTTTCTGGATCTCTGATTATTCATAAGATCAGATTTCTGGCTCTGAAAATACACTATGATCACATAACTAGAGAGGGGCAGATTTTTTTTATGGTGGGGGTTTATGGAGAGGGTTTCTACAAAAACAGACCAGGAAAGAAATTTAATTTTTGGTAAAATATTGTTATTAGTGGGATGTTTTGTGAGCATTTAGAAAGAGAAGTGCTCATTATTAAGTTCAGCATGGGCTGATCAAGAAGACTTCATGCCAGACAAATTTCCTTTTCTTTTTCTGACACGTTACTAGATTAAATGATTACGTGACTGTCATGGACACAATGCAGCTTGATTTCACAAGGCATTTGACAAGGTTTCTCATGATAACTTTATGGACAAAATGGAGAAATTTGAACCATATGATGCTATAGTTAGGTGGATTTGAAAGGGGTTGAATGAGTGTACCCTAAGAGAAATGGTTAATGGGATTGATATCAACCTTGAGAGAAAGAATTAAAATGATAATAGCTAACAGCATGCACAGTAAAATGATCATCGCTTACAGCATCCACCGTGAAGTACCCCTTAGGGATCTGTCCTTGGCTCTGTGCTGTTCATTTTTTTAAACAATGATTTGGATGATGAGATAGATGTCATACTTATCAAGTGTACAAATACCATGAAGCTGAAAGGGATAGTTAATATGATGGATGAGTCAGGATCACCCCAAATCTCAACAGGTTAGAACAGTAAGTTGAATCTAAGAAGACAAGCTAATAGGAATAAATGCAAAACTTATCCTTAAGTTCAAAACTAGACTAAAAATACAAGATGTGGGAGGCAGGGACAGAAAACAGGGCACATTTAAGAAAAAAGATATGGAGATTTTAGTGGATTCTAAGCTACATATCAACACAAGTCGAACAAATGAACATACTCTTAAACATTGACTGTGTTTCAATGTAATTTAAGTAAGAATAAGTCTGGAGTGGGGCAGCTAGTTGGAACAGTGGAGAGAGCAATGGACTTGGAATCAGGAAGATTCATCTTCCTGAGTTCAAATCTGAATTCAGACACATACTACCTGTGTGACCTTGGACAAGTCAATTAATCCTGTTTGCCTCAGTTCCTCATCTGTAAAAATGAGTTGGAGAATGACATGGAAAACTACTCCAGTAATTTTTACCAAGAAAACCCCAAACTGGGGTGAAGGAGAATACAACATGACTGAAATGACTAAACAACAACAACACACTGAGGTCAGTTCTGTGCCATATATTTTGCACAGGTTATTACTGACAGCTCTCAGATCTCCAAATGACTTTCTAAGACTAAATTTCAGATGAGTTTCCAGTCTATATTAGTGGAGGGAGCTTGTGCAAATGGGAGTTCACCCATCAATTATATAATATGCCTAACCTCAGAACCCTCATTTTTTTTTTAGCACATACATCATCTAATGTGCGCGCGCACACGCACACACACACACAGAGCAAAGTGATTTCCAAAAGAGGTTGGCCAGATAGTAAAAGGACTATAGACCATGACATACAAAAATACGACTGAATAAACTAGTGATGCCCCACCTAGAGAAGAGGATATTGTGCACATGATAGCTGTCTTCAAATATTTAAAAGTATGTCAATTGGGAAAGGGGTTATACTGCTGTTTGGCTCCAAAGAAAGTAGAACAATGAACGGAAGTTGTGAAGGTGTCGGTTTCTGCTTATTTTAATGAAAACTGAATGCCCCATGGCCTTGGTGAATTATTCTTCCTAATTAAAAAGTATTATTACTTCGTAGAGGAAATGAAACCTTAGTAACTCAGTCTCTACTGATTCAGAATTTGATTCCTGTATATTATTCTGAGTTGGATTGAAGCTTACCTTTGTCCAAACTAAGAAATGAGTTTGCTAAGTAAATGAAAGTTTTAACAAGATTGCCAGGGCATGTGTAACCAATTTAATAGGCCAAATTCATTCAACATGCACTTATTAAATGTTGACTATATTCCAGGCATATATAATTTATAAATAAATACACATTTAAATATGCATAATTGGTCCCACACTTTTTTTTTGGACAGAGGTGTGTGTAATCAGAAAAGCTGAAGTAAACTGATGTAGAATACACTTTAGATGAAAAGAATGCTGCTATTTGCACATCAATTGATGATCATGGAAGCAGATGAAGTAGAAAGAGAAATTCTATTGGTAAACTGAAAGACTAGGTCCTGTTGGCTGCTCATCAGCCTCCAACATTTGAAACCCTGTAGCTTCCAACCTTCTACTTATTTGCAGAAGTACTCTATAGGTGGGATAGGGGTGGGGAGCCTAAATTGAAATATCTTCTCACAGTCTCAGATTCCCAGATGTATCTCTCTATGCCTCCTTAATCTTGTGATACAATGTACTTCCATAGGCTTGAGACCTAGGACTATGCCCTACGTTCTGAGGATACAAAGATAAATGAAACAATGCTTGCCCTCAAAGAGATTATATTTCCATGGGGTAGACAAGAAGCTCGTAGAAGAATGAGTCTCATCTGGTAATTAAAACACCTGAAAGTATCACTTGGCAACAACTTTATTATAACTAAAATATCAGGTAGCATTTATACAGGCTTCAAAGTTTACAAAACACTCCCTGTCTGTTTTCTCATTTGATTCTCACAACATCTTTGCGAGATGGATGGTATTATTCTGATTGTGCAGTTGAGAAAACTGAGACTTAAAGAGATTAAATGATTGATTGCATTGGGTCACACTCATATCTAGAAAAATGAGGCATATGGTGGTAAGTGACTTACCCAGGATCTCATGGCTATTATGTCTCTGAGTCCAGATTTTGAGCTTTCTAACTCCAGGCCTGGTGTTCTATCCTCCGCATCACCTAGTTGCCCTTTTGATTCCTGTTTAGCTCTAAATCTATGAACCTGTGAACCTAAATTCAACTTGAAGAGGAAATAACAGACTTGGGGAAGTAATCAATAACCTTCTTCTTGTTAAGCTGTTTAATAGTTAACAAAGACAGCACACTCTCCATTAGTAGAGGAAAGGAGGGAACATTGCACTCCAACCTTCAACTAAGGAGAAAAATAAATAGAAGGGACCAAACATACTTCTCCATAATGAGAAATTGGCTAAGAAACAGACCTAGCCAAACGTTCCATGTAATTGGTGGTTTGGTTTTTTTTTAATTCTCATTCAAAAACTCTACTAATACATTCCCCACTGGGCCAGGGATGGACTGGAGAGCCTCCCTAAGGCAATTCGAAGTAGATCAAGTCTTTTCCATAATATTCCCAATTTTTATGACCCATTGACTTTCATTTATTGTACCATTTTGTTCCTTTTTATTAAACACTAGAGAAATTCTAACTCTGCCACTTATGACCAACCCTGCCTCCCTACCCTTGACCAAAAACCCAAACCAAATTGGTGAGACTTTGACTGTGCTTTAGAAATCCCAACTTTCTTTTTTTTTTCTTTTTTTTTTTTGGAGGGCAGTTGGGGTTAAGTGACTTGCCCAAGATCACACGGCTAGTTTTGTGTATGTGTGTGTTAAGTGTCTGAGGCCGAATTTGAACTCAGGTACTCCTGACTCCAGGGGGGTTCTCTATTCACTGTGCCACCTAGCCACCCCCCAACTTTCTTTTGCAAAGATATATTTGGAGAACGAGGAGGTTATTTCAGGCAATATGTGGAATTCAGCACAGGGTGGAAAATCTCAACAAAACCTAGTTTTGCCCCTTTTTCTTCAGTGGGACTCCCCAACATTTCCGTTGTAAAGGGACTTATTCTAATCTTCTTCACCTGAAGTCTTTGGTGAAATAAAAAAAAATCAGCTTTGGTAGATTTTTGGGGAGAGGAGTAGTGAGGTAGAGAAGGTAAAAGAAAAGGCAAGGAAGAGGAAGTAGAAAGGGAAATTCTATTGGCAAACTGAAGGGACTAGGTTCTGCAAGCTACTCATCAACCTTCAACATTTGAAACACCAAAGCTTCCAACCTTCTGTTTATTTGCAGAAGTATTCTACACATGTGGTGGGGATGGGAAGCCTAAATTGGGATTTGAATGTTCTCCCCAACCCATCCATGCCTGTCTATCCTGAGATATTCTAATCAATGTACTCCCATAAGTTTGAAACAGGTGTCTATCCAAAGAGCTGGATATTAAGAATTGCAACTACAAAGTTTAATTTGACTGTTGGTACCATAAATGCAAGATTCTTGTCCAGTGGCTTCTGCAGGTCCAAAGAGAAAAAAAATCAAACACATTTCTGAGGCTGAATTAAAAGGAAATTCATAAGAGGGTTCTGATACACAATCGTAGTTTATTTTTAGCAGACTACTGGTAAATCCAGAGCAGCTAGGCACCTTCTAGCTGTTCTTTGTAATTCTCCCCACCCATTCCCATTTTGTGAGAGGCTGACCATATGGTAACGGCACACAGTTACAGAACAGAATAATAAAGCTGAAAGATATCTTAGAAATGAGACTTTCAGAGTTGAAAGAGACTTCAAAGGTCATCTAATTTAAACAGCACATGACCAAGAATCTCTCCTATGATGTACCTGGCAAATGGACAACCAGCCTTTGCCATTCATTACCTACCCAGGATCATTTCACTTTTGGACAGCTCTAATTGTTAAAAAGTTTTCCTTTAATTAAAGCTAAATTTTTAGAATTAGGATCAATAAATATTTATTAAGCACCTACATGAGCCAGGCACCATGCTGAATGCTGGGAATACAAAAAGAGGCAAAAGTTAGTCCCTGCCCTCAAGGACCCTGCACTCTAATGTGGAAGAAAATATGCAAACAATTACATACAAATCAAACTATATACAGGATAAATGGAAAATAGCTAACAGAGGAAGGCACTAGAAGTAAGAGGGGTTGGGGAAGGTTTGCAATAAAAGGTAGGATTTTATTGGGAGCCAATGAGGTCAGTAGTCAGAGTCCCAAGTATGGGGACAGCCAGAGAAAATGCTCAGAACAGAGAGATGGAATGTCAAGTTCCTAGAATAGCCAGAAGGTCAGTGTCACAGGATGGAAGAGTATGTGTCAAAGAATAAGATGTAAGAAGACTGGAAAGGCAGGAGACAATATGAATGTTATAAAGAGCTTTGAAGGCCAGACAGTTTTGTAGAATCTGAGGGGCAGAGATTTAGATCTGTAAGGGAATGCAATTCCTTATTTTAAAGATGAGGAAATTGAGACCCCAATAGATTTGAGACTTACTAAAATCATAAAGGTGGTAAAGTGAGAGAGCAGGAATTTGAACCCAGAACCCCACTCCAACATTAGCCCCCTTTTCACTGTACAACATCATCAGTCCTAGTTCTGCTCCCAAAAGGAGATGCTGAAGGAGGTTTGCTATTTGATGGGCAATATCTGTTGTTTTTAAAGAAATTAATCATGCTACTTAAAGTCATATGTCGGACATAAAATAAAATTGTACAAGATCACTTGTCGAATCAGTCAAGAAGCATCTACTCTTTGATGAGCCTAGCATTGTGATTCGCATTGTGAACATGAAGACAAAAGCAAAGACCAAGTCATTCTTGCCCTCAAGCAGCTTATAATCTATTAGGGAAGACAATGTATACTTACATAAATATACACAAAATAAACACTAGATAGTTTTTACAAAGAAATTTTTACTCAGGAATATCCAACAACATCCTCAATGTAATGAATAGTTACTACCAAGAGACAGCATCAGGTTCAACAGGAAACTGGGCATCTCAGTTTCAGCAAGTGTAGACAGCTAGGGAAATGTTACCAGGACCTATACTATGTTTGTATATCTGCTAGTGCCAGTGCAAAGCATAAAATACAAATATTTTAGCATGGTATCCAATCCCTGACTAATGTTGCTCTAAATTACCTTTCAAGCCTTAGCACATAAAATTTCCTCAATGGGAAACGCTAGTCATCAGTGCAGGTGACAATCCATCCATCACTTAGTGGATAAGTTCTAGGGAGTGGCCTGAAGCAGAGAGGTCAAGTAATCTTGTCCATGGTCACAAAGCTAGTAAGTGCTAAAGGCAGGATTTTAATTCAGATCTCATATATGTTCCATCCCAGTAAAAACTGACTACTTACCATTCCCCAATTTTGTATGGCCATTTTTATAACTTCACGTCATTGTATAACCCATGAACTGTGCCTGGAATAGCTCTCCAAAACCCATATGTCTAGACCTTCCTTTTGTTCATAGTATAGCTTAGGTACCACCCCCTTCATGAAGGCTTCCCTGATCTCTCCAGCTATAAGTGAAGTTTCCCATCTTGGATCTCTCATATCCTCCAGCTTGGATCTCTCTAATGAACTTAGCACATTGTCCCTTAGACCTATGTGAATATCTGTTTTATTCCCCTACTGGGATATAAGTTCCTTGAGCTATAGACTCTGTCTTGTTTCATTTGTACCCTCATTTTCTATCACAATATATTACACTTTATGTCTACTTAAGTGTCAAATTGGTGAATGGAAATAAGAAATCATAAATATTTCTAATAACTTAAGACTCTCGGACGGCCATCTTGGAAACATAATTGCTCTATTGGAGTTTATCTCTTTAATGACACATTATTAACAGTTTGATTATAGCCAGGTCCCAATTAGTGCAAATAACAAATCCCTTTAAGTGGTCAGGACACTATTTGAAATTATAATTAAATTATGGTTATTAGTTTCAACTCAACAGAAATTTCTAGTATAAATTCAAATAGTCTTCTGTATTAATCAGCACCTAGCTATATGACTTAGTGGGGCAAGCATTGTTGGCATGGTCAAGAGACCCACCACCTGTAGGGCAATGGCCCATTCACCTGCTCTCCCTAAGCCTCAGTTTCTTCATTTGCAAAATAGGCATTGGACTTGATCTCTCATATCCATTTGGGCTCTAAATCTATGATCGCATCATCTATGATGAAACCAGATCTGAACTCTCTTCTGGCTCTGCCTTTTTATGACTACAATTTTATACAGAAGACCTTCCCTACTTCAGAATAATGAATATTATAGAATAAAATGCAGGAAAAATGAGAGAAATTGGGCGTTCCTGTTTGGGAGACTTATAATTGTCTCATATAGAAAGAAGATGAAACTGAAAGAAACAAGAAGGTTTTAGGCAACTGCATTTATGAAATGGTGCTTCCCACTGATATCAGTTTGTAAATAATTTAACAACCTGCTATATAACAGTAGAATAATACCAGAGTTAAGTCAGTTTTATTTTTATTACTATCTAAAAAACCATACCTATTGATCACTGCCAAGATTAAAGTTGCTTTGTCGATGCAGTAAGGCAGGAAAACAATCAATACAGGATATAGGATGGCTCTATCTTACTAAAACAGGGGAGTGGTTAGCTAATTCATGAATCGTGCTTTGAATTGGGCCTCCATTTTCAAATTTCATTGTTTAAGTAAGTCCTCTGCCTAGTTTAAATAGGCTGAGGGGTAATCCCTACGCAGGGATCTGGAAATAGATGAGTTCAAATGTAAACAAAGAGAACTAAGGGGCTCAGTGAGAAAAGGACAAAGGGTATCAGATTTGGGGCGAGAAAATCAGAGTTCCAATCCTGCCTGTTCCAGTGTCTACTACCTATTTGACCTGTCACAGATTACTTCTAGTCTCTGGGCCTCAGTTCCTTCATCTGTATGGTGACCACTTTGCAAGGATCATCAGCATTTCTAGAGAGTACTAACCAAAAAAAAAAAAAGAGGAAAAAGGAAAAAACAAGAGAATGAAAATTTCCATTCTAAATGACTATAAAGTGAATAAATATCTGGATGTCAATTTATCAAAACCCATTCAGGACTTACGCAAACACAACTACTAATAGGAAATTAATTAAGCCCATGATTGGAAAGATATGTATTGTCTGTGACTGGGCAGCATGGGTTTGATTAAAGAATGATGACACTTACCTAAATTAATTCATGGATTAAGGGCTCTACTAATCAAATTTCCAAGGGATTATTTTAAAGAACTAGACAAAGTAGTGAAATTCATTCAGAAGAATGAAAGTCTAGGATCTCGAAGGAAATTTTTTTTTAACATCAAGACTTAAACGGGTCTACCATTACCAGATCTCAACCATATAAAAAACAGTAACACAAAATCTATTTGGTACCAGTTAGAAAAGGGAGAAGCAGATCAACCGAATAGACTAGCTGAGGGAGATTAAAACCAGACACAGCAGTCTGGTTATCAATAAACTCAAGAGCACAAACTATAAGGAAAGGATTCTTAATTGACAAGAACTACTGGAAAAACCTGAAGGCAATTTGGTAGAAATTAAGTGTAGACCAGAATCTGACACCATTTTTCAAAATAAGCTTCAACTGGATACTCTACCTTGGTATAATAGGACATAAACAAATTGGAAGAAAAAATGGGAAGAAAATGAAATATATACGATTATTATTGGGAAGAAATCCTTAAGCAAGCAAGATTAAGAATCATGAAAGATCCTAAAAGATAGGTCATAAAATATAAAATTGACAATTTGGGTACCACAGAATTTACTGGAAGCTTTGATGTGTTTTTTTTTCTACATTGCAAATATTTACTGATTATTCCCATTTCCTAAGAAGTCTCCTGAAATCAAGTAAAATAGTTAAGTAAAATTAACAATACAATGATTTCATCTTAAAGTTCATGCAACATTTTACATATGTAGAACCCCTCACACATTGTACATATATGTATATATGCACAATCATATATAAACACATATACATATAAAATATATATTTGTATACAGGAAATGTGTTTTACTTGACTCATACATTTTTATGAAAATTTTATTTTCCTTTATTTTTTGATGGGATGGGAAGAAAATAGATTTATTTTTTTTCAATATGAGGAGGAAAACTTGTATGAACTAATGCATAGTGGGATGAGCAGAATCAGGAGGACAATTTATTTAATGACTACAATATTATATTTCCCCTCACACTCTTCTCTTCCAAACTTTCCAACTTCTGTCAAAGGTACCAACATCCTTTCAGTCTCCTATGGCCATAACCTCTGCATTACTTTCAACTTTTCATTCTCTTTCAGCCACATGTACAATCATTTACCAAATCTTGCCATGTCTACTTCTATAACATCTTTTAAATCCATCTCTCCTGCCTCAGACAGCTATTTCCTTAGTTTAGGCTTTCATCACCTCTCACTCCATTATTGTAACAACCTCCTAATTGGTCTCTCCCCACCCTAGTCCATTCTACATATTCCTCCCAAGTGATTTCCCTTAAAGGCAGATCTACCCCTCTACTAAATTAACTCCAGTAGCTCCCTATGATGTCTAGTATAAAATATAAAACCTGCCATTTGGCTTTTAAAGTCCTGCATAACCCAGCCTCAACCTATCTTTCCAACCTCACTGGACATTACTCCACCTCCTGCATTTCCATACACACTACTCCATCTTCATTTGCTGATCCTTTGTACATGTCATCCATCATACCTGGAATGCCCTCTATTCTCCCCTTTGCCTTGCCTTGCAGAATCCTTCTTTTCCTTTTAGTCATAGCTTAGGCACTACATTCTCCATGAATTTTCTCCTGATCCCCGTATTTGAGTAATTTGCATTCATTTGCATTTATTCTCTTCATGTTTATCTGTATGTACTGATATAGGCACCTATGGTCTTCCCAATCAGAATGTAACCTCATTGAAGGTAAACATGGGAAAGAAATCACAAGGAACTTGTCAAATTTGAATTATTTACATGCCAATATGGAAAAATGGTAATAGTAACTTATGAAACTTTTCTTAGCATGAGGATAGGTGAAGGGATCACAAATGTATATATATGTATACTTACACATATGTCCATACAGGAGGCTTTATATGCATATGAATACATATCTGAGCATGTGTGTATATGTGTATATAGA
>CM053598.1:92049901-92070811 GCA_028646575.1 Pseudocheirus occidentalis | reverse complement strand
CACCCCGTCTCCTCCCTCTCCTCCTTACCTCTTGGAACCTCAAACTCCCTTAAAGACTCAGTTCAAGTACTATCTCCTAAACAAGCCCTTCAGTAATTACCCCTTACTTTGTTTTTAGGCTTCCTTCCTCTCTCTTTGAAATTATTTTGCAATTGTCTATCTGTGTATATGTTTGCCCATCATTAGAATAGATGCTTCTTGAGGGCAGCGACTGTTTTGTGTTTGTCTCCTTAGCACCTATCCAGGTGCTTGTCACCTAACAGATGTTTGATCAGTGTTTGCCGAATTGAGTTGAATTGAAGAATGCCCAAACTATGCTGTACCCTTGTATGGAGCGCTCACAGAACTGGTTCAGCAGGACATGTATCTTTTACAGACTTTGAAGTCAGATCATGAACTGGGCTCAGAAATGAACAGGAGGAAAAGAGAGGGTTGAACTGCCTTTGGGAAATTGCCCAGTATTTTTAGTGACCCCCAAGCTTGCCCCTGAAACAAAAAGCTATCTTTTAAACATCCATATTCTTTCACTATAAATCACAGAAAATAGGTTTTATAGAAAAATATCAGTTTTAATTTTAATCAGCTTTACTGTAGGGTGACAGAGGTTCCTCTTTGCATTGTTAATGATTTGGAAACAAAACTAATCAACCTAAAATGTGGAGGCAAAGACAGTTCCAAACTGGGGAGGCTGAAAGTTCAAATTCCAAGCTATGCTGCTGGAAGTACGTAGAATCCCAAGTATTGCAAATTTTAAAAAGTCTCCTACACAATCCCAATTTACCTGGCAAGATCAGAATCCATGATCTAGGTCCTAATAATATTACACACACACACACACACACACACACACACACACACGTAATCTCCTAGATTCTAGGAGAACAAACCAGGAAAAGAACTAACTTAATAACATTTGATGTCAAAATCACCTGGGTAGGGATTCTTAAATAACTATAAAGTCAAAAATATAACTTAAAAGGCCATCTCAATTTTAGGCTGAAATTAGACACATCATACGTCCAGTTCATAGGAGGTAACAGCCCCTCTGCACTGGGCAATGGCAAGACCATATCTATATAGTACACTGCCCATTTCTGGGTGGCATACTTTAAGAGGGAAATTGAGAAATTCAGGCATATCCAAAGGAGAGAGACCAAAATGGTTATGGGTCTAGAAACCCCATTATTACTGAAATATAATGGAAGGAATTGGAATGTTTAGCCTGGAGAAGAGAAAGAATGATGGTTGTCTAAGTAATTGAAGGTCTGTCAGGAGGATTATGGACTGGGTTTGTTCTGTACAATTGCAGAAGGCAGAACCAAGACAAATGGGTTGAAGTTAATAGGAGTTGGATTTTAGTGTAAGAAAAGGAAGAGCTTTATAACAATTAAAATAGCCCCCAAAATGGCTACTAAGAGTTAGCATTTCTATAGCTTTAAGGTTTGCAAAGCACTTTACATGTGTTTGAAACCCTGTGAGGTAGGGGCTATTATTATTATTACTAGTAGTAGTAGTAATAGTAGTAGTAGTGGTAGTACTATTTTATTTTATTTTAATTTAAATTTTTTTTTTTTTGCTTTTTGGAAGGCAATTGGGGTTAAGTGACTTGCCCAAAGTAAGTGTGTCAAGTGTCTGAGGCCACATTTGAACTCAGGTCCTTCTGACTCCAGGGCCAGTGCTCTACTCAATGTACCACTTAGCCACCATTTTAGAACTGAAAAAATTGAGGCTGAGAGGTTAAGTGACTCGCCCAGGATCACACACCTAAGTTAAGTGTCTGAGGCAGGATTCACATCCAGGTCTTCCTGATTCCAAGTCCAGCATTCTATCATTCCATCTCTTAACTGTGTACTTATATATTGGCAGATAGAAGGAAGGAAGGAAGGAAGAAAGAGAGAGGGAGGGAAGGAAGGAAGGAAGGAAGGAAGGAAGGAAAGAAGGAAGGAAGGAAGGAAGGAAGGAAGAAAGGAAGGAAGAAAGGAAGGAAAGAAGGAAGGAAGGAAGAAAGGAAGGAAAGAAGTAGGGAAGAAAGGAAGGAAGGAAGGAAAGAAGGAGGGAAGGAGGGAAGGAAGGAATGAAGGAAAGAAGGAGGAAAGGAAGGAAGGAAGGAAGGAGGGAAGGAAGAGAGGGAGGGAGGGAGGATTATAATGTAAATAATGGCAAACAAGAAAGAAACATGAAATAAGAAAAGAGTTGGACATAGTAATGCAAACCCAAGAAAGAATTAGAACAACCAGTATTTGGGGGGTTTGGTTTTTATATATATATATATATTTTTTAATTGATTTGTTTACTTTTAGTTTACAAGATTGAGTTCCACAATCCCTTGAGTTTCAAATTTTTCTCTCCTCCCCCCATGGCAGCACGCAGCCAAGTATAGGATCTGCAAATACTTTCACATTGGACATTAGTCTGGTTGTGTAGAAGGGTTGTAACCAATGGAGTGAACAATGGGAAAGAGGACACAAAACCAAATGTGGAAAAGAAGGAGAGTATGTAGTTTGCTTCAGTCTGCATTTAAACTCTGAATAACCAGTATTTTGACTGTACGCATTTGAAAAATAACACCTACAATGACCCTTTGAGAAACTGGTACCAGAAGCATCATTTACATTTCAAAAATAGGTACCCGTCAGGGCTACGGAGACCAAATCAGTTGGATAAGGCCACATAGGTAGTAATTAGCAAAATTGAGACTTGAAAACGTGATTTCTAACACCCAGTCCCCGTCCCCTTTCCTCTGCTCTGAGCTTCCCCCTTGCATTTAAAACAATGTCCTGAACTCAGGAGTAGCAGCAAGTAAAAGAAATCACAGGAGATCAGGAGACACAATCAGGAGACACAGAAACCTGAATCCCAAATCTTTCAGTTCTGGTGACTTTCTCTATTTGATGCACATGGTAGACTGGAAAGAGTAGCAGACTTTTAATGGAATGCTCTGTTAAAGAAATTATGTTAACTGAAATATTCATTAGATCTAAAATTATTCCTTTAGTAATCAAGAAAAAAGTCATTTCTGGCATAACAGAAATCAATTGAAAAAAGACAGGTTTGAAAACCTCAAATACTCTTTCTCCTGCAGCAACTCACTTAACCAGGTATGGGGAACCTGTGGCCTCAAGGTCACATGTGACCCTCTAGGTCCTCAAGTGCAGCCCTTTGACTTAATCTAAACTTCACGGAACAAATCTCCTTAATAAAAGGATTTGTTCTGTAAAGCTCAGATTCAGTCAAAGGGCTGCACCCGAGGACCTAGAAGGCCACATGTGGCCCCAAGGCTCTACCCCTGGTCACTTAACCTTTCTAAGCCTTAATTTTCTCATTTGTAAAATGAGGGCAATAATACCCACATAATAATAGAAATAATAGTGCCTGCCTCACAGCATGGTTGTGATGATCAAATACCATAGTTTATGTAAAGGTTATTATATAAAATATTATATATATTATATAAAGGTTAACCCTACAGCTTTATAGAAACTCAATTTTTTAAAAAAATATATCAATTTATCTAGACAAATCCCAAAATATGTTCCTTCTTTAGATACGTTAACTGGGACTTCAGCATATGCATTCATTGGATAGCATAATGCCTTTGATTTTGCACGTGCATGGCAAAAGGCCTTTGATTCAAGTACTTTAGTTTTGGCAAATATTATTCGGGTAAATACCATGAAAGTTATTTTGTTTTCCTTGTGGGTAGGGGTGGAATAGAGCCATGTTATCTCAAGACAGTTTTATTTTATCTGTTGAGCCTTGGTCTAAATTAAAGCAATACCATTTATATTTTATAACTCAAGGAAGAAATACAAAAATTATTGTAATCCCCAAATTAAATCATAGTTGCGGATGAAGGAGAAAAATAATTAGACTTCCACTCCTTTAATAATGCTTCTTTCAAGCAAAATATATCACTGCTCAATTCTTTCCTTTGAGACTTGGGAAAGTGATGTCTAAGCAGTCCTCCCCACCCCCAGCAAAGCGGCAAAACGAAAGCATCTCCCCGAGAACTGCTCTGATTAATGAGTAACTGGGGATTAGACTGTGGGGTGTTAGATAATCAAATGTCAAAATGAGGCTTTCATTACGTCAATAAGAGGTGCAGAGAGAAAGACTTCACATAGAGGGTAGGATCTTGGAACTGAATGAAAGATTTTAAGAGTCTGACTCTTTCCTTTTTTTTTTTCCTTAAAGGAGTGGCAAAACACAACAATTTGAAGGTAGTAGTCATTTAACAAATGAATAATATGAACTGAATTGATGCCTAGTGGGAAATTGTGATTCCAGGGTGGGGCAGAGAACAAAGTTATAAAAAATGGGGAGTAATATAATGTCAGGGGGAGGGCTATATTCCACAGCCATAGTCCTCTACTCTCAAATGATACCTTTGCTCATCTCTTTTCGAGTCAGAATTGGTCATTATAATTATCTAATGTTCAGATTCGCTTCATTTTTATTTTCATTTCTATTATTTTAGTCAAATCAACTATTTTTCCTTTTACTATTCCAGTGTTTCTCTGGGTTTTTCATAACTATGAACATCTTTTCATATGGGCCAATAACATTATATTATGGCATTCAAGGGTTATCCCCAGAAGCAGTGATGAGAACCAAGAAGGGAATTCAAATACTGCTCCTGTTACTCTCTGTGTGACCTGAGATGAGTCATTTAACTTTTTTTTTTGCTTCAGTTTTCTCATCTATGAAATTAGGGGTTTGTGTGATGAGGAGGAAGGATTTTAAAATGAAATAGGGGGTAGAAACCATCATAAAAGGTAAGATAGATAAGCTGAGGGGAAGACAACTCTGATCAAAGCAATTACCGACCACGTCTCCAAAAGACCTGAATGGGCATCACCTTGCTCAAAGTGAGAACCTTAAAAGACCTTAGCTATTGCATCCTGAGTCATCTCCAGTGGTTCTGATCATATCAGGCCACTGGCCTCAGATGGCTCTGGAGGATACAGTGAGGCTGGTGACTTTGCACAGCCCACCCTCACTCAAACCAAAGTCAATTGCAAGTCATGTCATCATCTCCCTGATGTCATGGTCCTCTTTAAGAACAAAGGATAAACCATACACAATGGTGAAGCACCTCATGTCACATCCTTACAGAAAAGTGATGGACTCAAGGCACAGAGAGATATCTGTGTATATACATTTGTATATACATACACATAGCTACACACACACACACATATACTATACACACATACCACATAGAGAGATATATACATACATATATATTTATATATTTGTCCCAAGAGCTTTTTTCCTTCTATTTTTAAGGGGGGGGGGTAGGGTTAGCAAAGAAGATGCAAAAAAAAGAAATTGTTTTGTTTTTTGAGAGGAGGGAAGGCAAGGAAATTGGGGTTAAGTGACTTGCCCAAGGTCACACAGCTATAGTAAGTGTGTCTCTATTCACAGCACTACTTAGCTGTCCCTGAATTTTTTTTAATGTACAGAAGAGAAGAAAATTCAGAAAGAAGCACAGACAAGCAGGACAGTTTTGAAAGTGATGTATGGAATTTGCATATGCT
This sequence comes from Pseudocheirus occidentalis, assembly GCA_028646575.1. Classification (NCBI taxonomy): domain Eukaryota; kingdom Metazoa; phylum Chordata; class Mammalia; order Diprotodontia; family Pseudocheiridae; genus Pseudocheirus; species Pseudocheirus occidentalis. Next base: position 92,065,271 of record CM053598.1, on the reverse strand, counting down.
ATTTTTTTAAACACAAGTGATATGAAATGGAGGTTCATGGTTTCACACACATTTTTCTTTTTTCTGTTCCGTTGTGTTTATGGAAATGCTCTTTTTTTAAGTTAAAGTTCAAAATAAAAAAATTTCCATTTTAATTTTTTAAAAACTCTCCTTTTGTCCTGCTCTTCTCCTAAGAATTTTCCAAGACAACAAGACTTATGTATGTCTTTTTTCTGTCTGCCTATAGATAAGTTATGGGTTCCCAACTATTTTGTGGTCAATAAATCAATCAAGAAACATTTATTAAGCATCTACTATGTGTCAAACATTGTGCTAGGTGCTAAGAATACAAATTCAAAAGTACGTACCCTCAAGGAGCTAATATCAAATCAGACAACATATTTATATAAGTATATACAGGATAGGTACAAGGTGGTGTGTGTGTGTGTGTGTGTGTGTGTGTGTGTGTGTGTGTGTGTGTGTAGGCAGAAGAAGGCACCAGGTGGTGGCAAGTACAGAAAAGACTTCCTACTATAGAAGATGAGACCCATTGTCCATTCTAATTCCTCTCTAACACACAGAATGAGGCCACTGAAGGATGAAAAGTTCTGAGGAGAACTCTTCAGGAGTCCAAAGACGTGGTCCTTGATTCTGTTCTTTCTTTTTTTATTGAGACATGCCTCCTCTCCAAATGAGTTTTATGAACTTAAGAATGTGGATGGAAGATAGTGGAGAAAAGCCAGGAAGTTTCCTGAGCTTTCTCCATTTTCCCTCGTAAATAACATTAAATCAAGCCTCTAAATGGATTCTAGAGCAACAGAACCTACAAAAAGATGGAGTGAAACAATTTTACAGCTTAAAAAAACTAAGAAAGACTTCAGAAATGTCTGTCTCACTTGGCTAGAAAGAGAGTGCAAACCAATGTAGACAGTATGTGGGCAAGCCAGTGGGAGGCTCTTAGCCATAGCATGGATCAGCAACTGAGGCTTCTGGATCCTGGTACAGCAGGCCAGCCATGAAGCCTCCACACCCAGAGCAAAAGCAAACTGCTCCCCCAGGAACCTCCAACACAATAGGCATGACTAGGCTGGGCCACTGTAGCGCAGCGGATAAGCTGCCAGCACCCAAGGCCCTGGCACAGAAAGCTGGTAACCAGGACCCTGGCCCCCAGTACAAGAAACTTGGTAAAGTGTCACCTATGCCCCAGAAGCAGAGCTCAACTTTAAAAGTCATGAAACAGGTTTAAAAATGAATGAGAAACAGAAAAGAGCCCTGATACTAGAAAGCTACTCTGGTGACAGGGAAGATCAAAACACAAACTCAGAACAGGACAGTGTCAAAATGCCTATGTGTGAAATCTCAAAAGGGAAGGTGAATTGGTTTCAAGTCCAAAAAGAATTCCTGGAAGAGTTCAAAAAGGATTTTAAAAATCAAATAAGAAAAGTAGAAGAAAAATTGGGAAAAGAAATAAGAGGTATGCAAAAGAGGGTCAACAACTTGGAAAAGGAAGGAGAAAAAATGGCTGAAGAAAAAGAATTCCTAAAAAAATTCAATTGGAGGCAGCTAGGTGTTACAGTGAATAGAGTACTATCCCTGGAGTCACGAGGACCTGAGTTCAAATCTGGTCTCAGACACTTAACACCTCCTAGCTGTGTGACCTTGGACAAATCACTTAACAACAATTGCCCTGCCTTCCCCCTTCCAAAAAGCAAAAAAGAAAGAAATAAAGAAAGAGAGAAAGAAACAAAGAAAGAAATTAAAAATACAGTTGACTGAATGGGGGAGAAAATTCACTGAAGAAAGCAACTCCTTAAAAAGTAGAATTGGACAAATGGAAAAGGAGGTACAAAAGCTAACTGAAGAAAATTCTTAAAAATCAGAATTGGCCAAGTGGAAGCTAATGACTCAATGAGACATCAAGAATCAGTCAAACAAAATCAAAAGAATGAAAAAAATAGAAGAAAATATAAAATACCTCATTGGCAAAACAACTGACCTTGAAATTAGATCCAGGAGACATAACTTGAGAATTTTTGTGGTGCCTGAATTTTTGTAGCCAAATTCCATAATTATCAAGCCAAGGTAAAAATACTGCAAGAATCCAGAGAGAAGCAATTCAAATATCAAGAAACCACAGTCAGGATTACCCAGAACTTAGGCAGCTTCTACACTAAAGGATCAGAGGACTTGGAACATGATATTCCAGAGGGCAAAGGAATCTGAATTACAACCAAGAAGCAGCTATCCAGCAAAATTGAGCACAATCTTTCTGGGGAAAAGATGGACATTCAATGAAATAGGGAACTTTCAAACTTTCCTGATGAAAAGAGCAGAGGTGAACAGAAAATTTGATCTTCAAATACAAGACTCAAGAGAAGCATATGAAGGTAAATAAGAAAGAAAAAACATGTTATTCAATAAGGTTAAACTGTTTACATTTCTATATGGGAGGATGCTATTTGTAACTCTTATGAACATCTCTATTAGGGCAGTTAGAAGGAGTATACATAGACAGAGGGTGTAGGTATAGGCTGACTCTGATGTAATGACATAAAAAATCAAGGGGTGAAAAAAACAACTGCACTGAGAAAAGAGGAAAGGGGAAGGCATAGTGGGGCAAATTAATCACATGAAGAGGTACAAGAGGCCTTTTACAGTATAGGGAAAGAAGGGAGGGGGTGAGCATTGTGTGAACCTTACTCTTATCAGATTTGGCTCAAAGAGGGAATAACACACACATGCAGTTGGGTATAGAAATTTATCTTACCCTATAGGGAAGTAGGAGGGGAGAGGGGAAAGAAAAGGCCATGGTTGATAGAAGGAAGGGCAGATTGAGGGAGGTGATGGTAAGGAGCAAAACACTGGTGAGGAGGAACAGGGAGAAAGGAGAGATAAAAGCATAAATGGGAGGAAATAGGATGGATAGAAATATACAGTAATCATAACTATGAAGGTGAATGGTATAAACTCTCCCATAAAACAGAAGCAGATACCAGAGAGAATTTAAAATGAGAATTCTGCAATATGTTGTTTACAAGAAATACATTTGAAGCAGAGAGACACACACAGAGTTAAGGTAAAAGACTGGAGTAGAATATATTCTGCTGTGAATTTTTATAGTCAGTGTTCCTGATAAAGGCCTCAATTCTAAAATATATAGAGAAATGAGTTTAATTTATAAGAATGCAAGTCATTCTCCAACTGATAAATGGTCAAAGGATATGAACAGGCAGTTTTCAGATGAAGAAATTGAAGCTATTTATAGTCATATGGAAAAATGCCCTAAATCACTATTAATCGAAGAAATGCAAATTAAAACAGCTCTGAGGTTCCACCTCACATCTATCCAATTGTCTAATATGACAGGAAAGGAAAGTGACAAATGTTGGAGAAGATACAGAAAAATTGGAACACTAATGCATTGTTGGTGGAGTTTTGAGCTGATTCAACCATTCTGGAGAGCAATTTGGAACTATGCTCAAAGGAGAACCAAACTGTGTGTACTCTTTGATTCAGCAATATCACTACTAGGTCTGTATCCTAAAGAGATCACAAAAAAGAGAAAAGGACCCACATATACAAAAATATTTATAGCAGCTATTTTTGTGGTGGCAAAGAATTAGAAATTGAAGGGATGCCTATCAATTAAGGAATGGTTAAACAAGGTATATGAATGGAAGGGAATACTATTGTGCTATAAGATATGATGAGCAGGCAGATCACAAAAAAACCTGGACTTGCATGAAGCGATACTGAGTGAAGTAAGCAGAATCAAAAGAGCATTATACACAGTAATATTAACATTATGTGGGGCAGTTAGGTGGCACAGTGAATAGAGCACCAGTCCTGGAGTCAGGAGGACCTGAGTTCAAATCCAGCCTCAGATACTTAACACTTACTAGCTGTGTGACCTTGGGCAAGTTACTTAACCCCAACTACCTTGCTCTCCCCCCTCCATAAAGGAAAACAAAACCAAAAAAAATTACGTGATGATCAATTATGATTGACTTAGCTCTTCTCAGCAATACACTGATCCAAGACAGTTCCAAAAGACTCATCATAGAAAATGCCATCCACATCCAGAGAAAGAACTATGGAGGCTGAATGTAGATTGAAGCAGACTATTTTCACTTCTTTGTTTTTTTCTTTCTCATGGTTTTTCCCTTTTGTTATGATTCTTTTTTCACAAGATGACTAATGTGGACATATGTTTAACACAGTTGTACTTGTATAGCCTGTATCAGACTGTTTGCTGTCTTGTGGAGAGGAGAGAATGGAGGAAGAGATGGAAGAAAATTTGGAACTGAAAATCTTATAAAAACAATGTTGAAAATGATATTTATATGTAATTGGAAAAAATAAAAAACTATTAAATGAGAGGAAAAAGAATCTGGATGGAAAAGCTGAATATAAAACCACTGCAGTATGTGTGAGTGTGTGACGGAAGGAGAAAGACAGGGAAGGCAGTCTGGTCTACTTAGCTGATTATGCCTGGGTTATGAGTTGAATAAGAGCTCACATTTCCCTAGTTTTTTAGTTTACAAAGCAGTTCCTAACAACTCTGAGTGCAAGTATTATTAGCTTCATTTTACAGATGTGGAAATGGAACCTAGAAAGGTGAAATGATTTATGTATAGTCACCCAGATCATAAACATCAGAGCTGGGATCTCAGTACAGGACCCTTGGAAGCTTTTAAGGGAAAACTGATTCCCAAGGCCACAGACTCCATCCCCAAGTCTAGCAACCTCATAAAAATGGGTCCTATTGGTTACAAACTGGGTTTCCAGGTGAGAGAGGGTTGATGGCTCAGCACAAAACCAGTCATTCATCCATTCAATAAACATTTGCTGAGCATGTAGTATGTGCAAATTCCAGTTTTTCAAAAGTTCAGTGAACACTAATGTTCACTAGCAAACATTTCACACGTTCTTTGAGATCTGGATCAAAGGTTTAAAAAAAAGAAACCCACAATGTTGAATGGAGGGTACAAGGAAGAATAAGAATCCTGATCCTCAAGGAGTTTACCAGGAAATAGCTTCAAAGGCACATCTCTATTAATAGTGTGTCAATGGCCCTTCGTCTTCATTTATGAAGGATAATCTATCATGACTGTTAAGACATTATCTCATTACTGTGATTTGAAGAGTAAAGATTTCGATTCAATTTTTTAAAGAAACTTTTTTCTTTTATAAAAAGCACAAATAAAGCAGTCTGTTTTTCTCATTACCTAATTTGGTTAATAAAGGGGGGGAGGGGCGAGGGGCACAGGCCAGGCCCCACTTTATCCTCTTGGTAAGCAGACAGCTGTATTTCACCACTGAACACCTACTTTATTTATTTAGCTATGCTGCATTTAATCTTACATCCTGTCTGCTGGGTGTATCCGGCACTGGGGATCTCTGGGCAGTAAAGCCGTAACAAAGTGGGACAGCTTACTAGCCACCAGCCAAAAAAACAGGAAATCTGATGACATTGTTCAGTGAGCAGACGTCAGCAGAGAGGGATACAAGAGTAAACAGCTTCCTAGCCGCCCGCCTGCCTGCCTGCCCGCCTGGGATAAGTGGGTCGCAACTACTGGAATTCCCGTGATGGCTCTTGTATTTTGCATGAGCATCAGTGCCAAAGTGACATAATGTTTCAATTCGCAGTTCGGGAAGCACTCTGAATAACCACTTAGTGTGCCTCGTCGTGTCTAGAAGGAAACAATTGTTTGGAAAGCTGTCTTCAAGAACAGCCCTTGGATTTAGACTCTCAGGTATAGACGGAAAAAAGAATAATGAGTGTCACACCAGCATTTTCAGGGGGGGACATTCGCAGTTACATGTGGTCCATATGGATTTCAATTGGCCTCGGATGGAAATATTTATATTTCAATTTGGATTTTTTCTGTATTACATAACATCTCACAGGACAGTAAGGAATAGGGCAATGAGTACCAGTCTCTGTTACTGAATCACTATGTGACATCCATTCTGGCCCTCAGTTTCCTCTCCTGTAAAACAAAAGGATTTTATTATATGATCTCTAAGGTCTCCCCCACCCCAATCTAATATTCTGTGTCCCTTCTATGACCTATGGAATTAGGATGTTATAGCAAGTGGTGAGAACATTTATTTGGATTCTAATACTGTGGATGCCTGACCAAAATGAGCTGAAATTATTTTTACCTAGAAGTTTTGATGACTCACATCCCAGAGCTATTAAAAAAAAAAGAGGAAACCTAAAATTTTGTGTCTCAAATACTGCTCTCTTTCAAATCAATTTAGGCAACACTTAATCATTCATAAACAATAATTATACATCACCTTGCATTTACATAGTGCGCTATATTTCCCAAAGTGTTTTCACATATATTGTCCTATTAAAGAATGAAACTGGATTCATGGTACATGTGGAAAAAAGTGGATTTGGGGCCAGAGAATGTGGATTCAAATCTCAGCTCTGTGTGGGCAAATAAGTCACTTTACCTCTGGACCTCTGTTTCCTTATCTGTAAAAGGAGGGGCTTGTACTATGATCCCTGAGGTCCCTTGCTGCTCAAAAATCAATTGTTCTTAGATTCTATGACTAAAAGAAAAGAATTTTATTCCAAAGAGCATGTCGCAAGGACCCCTGATGCAGGATGTTATCAGTCTAGTTTCCTCAAACAGGCAAGTTGCTAAGTTTGGCACTAATGTTGATGTCAGCCTTTTTTTCACCCAAATTCCTTCTTCATGGGAAGACGCTATGCTATTTAGAGTTAAACCTACACAGATCTAGGGATTATCGGAAGGCCCTAGCAAGGCTCCTAGTTCCTTCCTGCCACCCATTCTGATTTTTCCTTAGCCACCCCTGCACCTCCCATCCTTCCCTAGCTGGCCTCCAGCAGCCCCCACCTTCCTTTCTGTGATGGAAGAGATACACTATAATGTGCCAGAAAGAGTACTAACCCAGGAGTTGGAAGTCTTGGATTCTACTCCTGGTCCCTCCACTAACAAGCTCTGTGTCCAATGGTTCGTTGTTTTCTTTGAATCCCCAGGCCTAGCACAGTGCCTGGAACAAGGTAGGAACTTAATAAATGCTTACTGAATTGATTAAACAAGTTGTATAGTTTGGTACAAATTGTTTAATCTCTCCAGTCCTTATCTGTCAAATGAAGGGTTGGGCAAGGGACTGTAATCAGATACAAGGCACGCTGGTGCATCCTTTTCACTCTCCTCTTCTCTTCTCTTTCTCTTCGCTATTCTCTTCTCTTCTCTCATCCCTTCCCTTCCCTTCCCTTCTCTTCTCTCTTACTTTTTTTCTCACAAAAATCAAACGAGCAAGCAAAGCTTGTCAAAAGTCTATCTACATATACTTTCCTATCAGTCTCCAGGACCAAAGGGGGAGTTAGGGAAAGACCTGAGTACCAAGACCATGGTCTAGTGAGTGGAACACCTTCTTTTTACTCATAGCCCATGCCTTGAAGGAGTCCATAGGATCATAGTTCTAGAGCCAAAAGGGACCTCAGAGGTCAACTAGTCCAATCTCTCATTTTACAGATGAGGAAACTAACCCAGAAGTGATCCAGCCTTGCTAGATTTCAGTTCATTTGCAGAATGAGCGTCTTGACCTCGATGGCTTCTGATGTCTCGTCTGACCTTTTGATGACTTTTTATCCTAGATCAAATAAATAAGTCTAGAAGCATTTTGAAAACTACTCAAATTTTACTTTTTTAAACAATAAATTTCAAACAATCCCCAGTCCTGTGATTTTGGTACCATGATTCCTTGAGAGCAAAGGATCATATCATAATTGGAAAAGAAAGCCTCGAGATCATCAAGCCTACCCTCCTCTTACAGTTGAAGAAACTGAGACCTAGAGAGAGGAAGTGCCTTGCCCAAGGTCAAACAGGTGACAGGAAGCAGAACTGGGATGAGAACTGGGATTCCTCCTTCAGACACATCACCCTTTACAAGGCACCATGATCCTCAACAATGTCTAAATTAATAGATATAGATACCTACATTAGTAGTTTATGGAATGAGATTTATTTCAATCCAATCCAATAAACATCTATGAAAGAGTCTTTTATTTAGAGAAATATGAGTGTTCAAACATGAAATAAAGCTGTTTGCTACAAATACAAAAGAAGTACAAAACATAGTCCCCACCCTAAAGGAATTTGTAGTCTAGAGAGGGAGTTAAGACATGTCCACAAATTCAATTAAATAAATATAGTGTGACTGTGCTTTTTGGGTTGAAGAGAAGGGAGAGAAGATCTCAATAAATTTCAAACAATGGAGTCGACTGCAAGAGAATTGCCATCTACCAGGCTAAAAAGGCATTCCCACTGAAGTAAAGAAGGCACTGGACGGATGAACCTGGGGTCTAGTCTGGGTTTTGCCACTAACTCTGTGTATGATCAAAGATGAAGAAAATTATAGGAATGCTAGAGTTGGAAGGGACCTTAGAAACCACCCCAAACCTCTCATTTTATAGATAAGGAAACAATTGAGCCTTGCAATAAAGAAACATGAAGGAGAGAAGAATGGGCTGACTGATAAATTCAAAAGATGTCCTACTCATGTATTTTCATTTGGAGACTTAAAAATTTTTTGTTTTAACTTTAGCAGACAGGGAAAATAAAGCTAAGATAACTAAGAGATTAATTTCTTATTAAAAAACAAAACATGGATAAGTAATTTTCAAAAACTAGGGGTCCTGAGGTCCTTAGAGTTTAAAGAAAAAATTAAACTCTTCCTATTCATTCATTATCTGGTTCTTATGATCTATATTTTCAGAGTAGCAAGAAATTCTTTGGTCAGAATTATTACCATTTTAAATGTTAACATCTTTCAATACAAAGCAGAATGCATCATATGATATATAAAGCATTTTCATCAGTAGTCTTATTTTTTAAAGTAATATTTGTATTTCTTTCAAAGTTCCTCTTTGAAGTCTCTTCTCTGTTTCCAATTCTAAATATTAAGTGTTGGTACCAGGAGATCAAGGAGCAATTATCTTCCCAATATCCCAAGAATTTTAATTTGAAAAACATACTCATGAATAAATCTTATTTAGACTACAACAACACTTTTAGAAGGAGGTCTGAAGTCCACAAAGTGACCTGATATTTACAATTTTGAAAAGTCCAGAAATACATGAAGGCTAAGTTCCTCCTCATTTTAAAAGAGCTCTTGGGAGAAAGAGGAAAGAGATCTGTTGCCTCTACAGTTTGTCCAATTACCAAAGGGAATGGGGCTGCTTATGGGACTAGGCACAGTAGAAAGCTTTGTTTCCATAGAGATTATGGCAGGGCTGAAGTTAGACCTTAAATTAGAATATTCCTCTTTGAATTGAGAAATGATCTTTTTGTGTAAATGAATAGTGTATTCAGCGTGAATAAAGCTTCTGCATAGTTCATTAGCCCTGCTGATGTCATTTCCTCTTTGTTATTTCTGCAATAATTAATAACCCGAGCACATTGACAGAGGCCATAAATAGGAATGTATGCCCTGAAAACTTCACAAGTGTCTGAAAATACAGGAAACAACCCATTTCTTCTGGGCACGTAGAAGAAAATATTGACCTCAAACTATCCACAGCTAACACAGAACAGGACTTCAAAGGGCTTTTTCCCCCCTTACAAACTCCTTTTACAAACATTTAATTTAATTTGTATACTGGCAGCATTCTAAGGGTTTGTGAGAATCATCGTCTTCTGCAAAGGGCAAGGGTCAATTCTGTGGAACAGAGGTCAAGAGATGCTCCCTTCAGAGACTCTTATGACCTGAGGACAGAGGTCCCCAAAGCAAAAGAATGAGGGACCATTTTTCACTGCCAGAGTCTGGTATTTTAAATTTATATTGTTGCCTTTCAATATGAGATGTTTTGTATGGATGCCACTCTTGGCATGAAGACATAAATCCATAGCACAGAGAAGCCAAGAAAATTGGAAAGCTCATTTCCAAAGTGACTGAAATGGAGGGCAATACCCAGAAGTCCCATCGGCCCATGTCATTATGAAAGCTACAAGATTTTCTCCTGTCAGTAAAGTTCCCACAGGGACTTTCTAAGAGGAGGGAAAATGGACTGATATCTTCTGATTTTTCAGAGGATGAAAATGTGTCAGATTCTTGACATGCTTCATACACAAGTCTGGTGCCTGCTTTATTTGGCTTTTGCTCACTGAATCCAATAAATCTGAAGCATTCATAGAACAAAGAAATGGAAAGGGGCTCGGTGATATGCTATATTTCAGTATCCTGCTTTACCTCCTAAGCCTTTTCTGGCAGATGAATATCTACCTACTCTGTTCACAACAGTCTCTAGGAAGGAGATGCAATCTCTCCTGTTACACTCTGCCCGTCCTGAATATACAAAGAATTTCCTATCAGAAAAGTTACAAAGAATGATATTTTTGCCCTGTTATGCCTCTGGTCACTTCAATGGTCCATCATTAAAACACAAGGTTTACTTATGAGTCATTGAAATGCTGGAGGTATAGCCAAGAGTTTTAATTTCAGTTTTAAAGTTATGGTTAATTGTTTCCCCCCTGCTTAAAATCTAACTAATGCATCATTGGTTTTTGTCACATAGGACTGAGAGCTGAGAATATAACTACAGAGGCAACTACAAGAGATTCAGTCTCTTTCCCTGTTTCAAAAGAAAAAAGCACAGAAATTTTAGGATGACAATCCCCCCAAAATCATCTCAAGCATACAAATACAGACATTTATTAAAATAGGAAAAATCATCAGCAACTAAATGTAAAAATTTTGAGGATTTTATGTTCTAACACTGGATTTTTGAATCAACATGTACATGAAATTTTGAAAAAGACTTCCTATAGGCGAGAGAGAGAGATTTAGAGACAGAGAGACAGACAGAAACAGAGAAAGACAGAGAGACAGACAGAGAAACACAGAGACAGAGGGAGAGATAAACAATATGGGAAATTCATAGCCTTCATATAACTATGTAAGGATTCTAATGTTATTTTAATAAAATAATGTTTATGCTCAAAACCAATTTCACTGAAAATGAAAAGAAGTTATCCCCCTTGGAGATTTACTTAAGAGAATAGCAGTTTTAGTGAGGCATACTAAGACTATCCCATCCCTTGCAAGGGAGTTGTTAGTCTATAATTTCAATTCAACAAACATTTATCGAGTAAATATATGCCTAGCATAGTGTACTGGATAGAGAATTGACCTCAAAGCCAGGAAGGTTGGGTTCAAATTCTGATTCTGACATATACTGATTGGGTGGCAAGGAGCAAATAACTTTTCAGCACTCCTGGCAACTCTGTCAGATTCTATCAGTTGCAAAGAGGATGCCCATCTACATCGGTAGAATAAGTACTTCATTGGCTGCTCCCTACAATAATGAAGTCATTTGTTAAGTTCCTATCCCTATTCCTATGTGCCAGGAACTGAGATTGGGGCCTGAGGATATAAAGATGAAAAATGATAGTCTCTGATTTCAAAAGGCTCACATCTAACTAGGAATGGCGAGGAAGTGATACACCACGTACATGAATATGACACATAAATGGAATGTGATACAGGAAAAAGAGAGATCCAAGCAAAGTATTCCAAGAAAATCTAAACGAGATCATTATTAGCTAAGAGGGTTGAGGGAAGGTTTAGTGGAAGATGGTACTTCAGCTGGGCTTTGAAAAATTAAGATTTCAAAAGACAGGAAAACACAGAGGGAGCATGTTCCAGGCACAGACTTGTTTAAACCATACATAGTTCATGCTAATATACAGGTGATGGTAGACAGGATATAACTGGAGAATGTGTATCTAGTCAGCCCAGTTAGCTCAAATGTAATGAATATAAAGAGGACTAATGTGAAATAAGAATGGAAGAGAAAGCAAGAAAACAGGTTTTAGAGGGCCTTAAATTCCAGACTAAGGAGTTTGTATTTTATTCTAGAGGAAATAAGCAATCACTGAAGATTTTTGAGCCGGGAATAACAAGGTCAGATTGGAGCTTTAAGGAAGAAATTCCACTTTCTTCTGATACTCAACCAATCCTTCCTCCTCTATGCTCCCTTGCCCTTTTATTAGTTTCACAGACCTGTGCTGACCATATGACCAGCTTTGGCGGATTCTGAATCACCAGGCACACTGGGGAAAGAAGGTCACAAGGGTGGGATCTTCAATCACACAATCAGGGAACTACTGGTCACAGCATAAAATACCTTCCCAAGAAAGTTAAAGGAAGGCTCAGTCTGAAATAGAAATTGTGTTTCACTCAAATAACAAGAGTCATATGACATGTTTTCCAGTCACAAAAGAGTCCTCACACTGACACTGAAAAAGTCAGATAGTACTGCCATGAAGACTTACAAACATCTAACTTCCAAGTGTCCTGGGAAGACATTCCATCTCTTGGCCTTTTCTCTGGCTGTCTCCCATACCCAAGTGCCTTCCCTCCTCATTTCTGCCTCCTGAGATTTTCCCAGTCCCTCTTCATTCTAATGTCTTCCCTTTGTTGATTATTTCCTATTTATCCTATATGTAACTTGCTTATACATAGTTGTCTGCATGTTGTTTTCCCCTATTAGACTGTGAGCTCTTTGAGGGCAGGGACTGTCTTTTGTCCTTCTTTAAACACTTACCTGGCAAACAGTAGATGCTGAATAAATGCTTACTGATGGATTAACTAGAAAAAACTAAATAGACCAATTGTGGGCCCATCACCTCTACTTAGCAGTTAGGTTCTTCTAATAACTCCTGATGACAAGTAAAAGGACTGTCTCACCCATATCTTCATCATCACTTTTCCCCCTACTCTGATGGACAAAGAACACGCCATTCCCACTCATATGCCACAGCCACTTTTTTTTTCTTCTTTCCTGGTGAAGTTAGGACCTATAATTTCATTGGTGTAGAGTACTCCCCAAATAGGAACCTCCCTTTGCTGATGCAGAACCACACTTGTTTGTAGCTTATAATATAATCATAGACCTACAGCTGGAAGGGGTCTTAGAAGTTCAACCCCCTCATTTTACAGATGAGGAAACTGAGGCCCAGTGAGGTTAAGTGACTTCACGGTATAATAAGATTCAAAGATCTAGAGATGAAGGGAGCCTTGAAGGTCACCTAGTCCAACTTCCTTGTTTCACAGATAAAGATGGTAAAGGTCAGGAAGGTTAACCAATTTGTCCAAGGTCACATGGCTAGCAAGTATTTGGGGTTCAAACATATATCATCTCTATATACAATACCATACAATAAAACTTATGGGTTGATAGTTGTTGCCTGGGGCACTAAGAACTTAAGTGAAGTTCTCAAGGTCACACAATCAGGGACAGGATTTCAAAGGTCTTTCTGATTCCAGAGTCAGAAATTAGCCACCTATCCAGTAAACCAAATTATAACACTCCTCTATTACTTACAATTCAGTTAATTCTTCCAGAGGCAATCTTTTTCTCACAGGTCCACATACCCACTCTCCTTAACACTCTTCTTCTTTCCAGTCTCTATTCCATTTCTTGGCCCAATAACTTTAGGAAAATCTCCCCTCTTCCCCAGTCCATTCCACTTATGAGTCACAAGTGACTATAGCCATACCTAACATGTAAATTACTGAGACACCAGTATCAAGGAAAAGGGCAGCAATTAAGCACATTATACACAATACATATTTGAAAGATTACTTGGAAGAGGAATAGGACCAATGTGAATAAAGATTTTATTTTTGTTGTGGCGAAGAACCTGAAACTTTAAGGTGATGCCCATCAGCTGGAGGATAACTAAACAAGCTATGATGCATGAATATAATGGAATACCATCACTTTGGAAGAAAAGATAAAACTGGGTGATTTCTGAGAAACTTGGGATGACTTCCACAAATTGAGTAAAGTAGAACCAGGAGATAACCTATGCAATAAGAATATTGCAAAGACAAACAACTTTGAAACACTTAAAAAATACAACCAGCAGGGCAGAGCCATGATGGTGGAGTAAAAGCAGGAAATTCTGTGAGCTCTGCCCACAGTGACCTCCAATACTTTTAAAAATGACTCTAAACAAATTTTAGAGTTACAGAACCCACCAAGTGACAGAGAGAAACAAATTTCCTGCTGAAGCCAGCTGGGCAGGTCAACAGGGTCTATGGCACTGGACTTGGAGCCGAGAGCAGTCCCATGCGAGCTACCGTTCCAGCCCTAGGGTGGTGCTGACCAGTGGCCCAGACTGGCCAGAGCAAACTTCATGAGAGTGAATCACCAGCAGTGTGGTGGTTTCCAGACTTGTCAACCCATAAAAGTCAAAGAGAAAGTATAAGATCAGTGGGGGACTCTGTTGAAACCAAGTGAAGAAAGAGCACAGTCTGGCCCCTGCCCCCAGGGCAAGAGGTAGAGGAGGCACAGCTGCTGCAGCTGCTGCCGCATAACTGCCTCCACAGCTACTGGCCTACATATTTTAGGGGTACCAAGAGACCATTTGGAGGGTAATTGCTTTTGCTTTGACTTGCTTGGATCTGGGTTGCTGTCTTGGGTGGTGGTCTTGGGGTGTGTGGCAGTGTGGCAGAGTTTGGGGTGTCTGCAGAGAGGGTACCCTCCTCAGACCTCTGACAACATTTGTGAAAACCCCAGCAATTTGGGACAAAGCTCTCCACTCTGAAAGCAGAGCTCTACCATGGCAAAGAGCTCAAAAGTCAAGTAATTGGTTGAGCAAGCAGAGGAAGCACAATCAGACCATAGAATCCTTTTGGTGGGATAAAAAGGATCAAAACATAGAACTAGAAGAGGTCAACAAAAGCAAAACTCCTGCATCAAAAGCTTCCAAGAAAAATACGAATTGGTTACAGGCCATGGAGGAGCTCAAGAAGGATTTTGAAAATCAAGTAAGAGAAATGGAAGAAAAATTGGGAAGAGAAATGAAAATGATGCAAGAAAATCATGAAAAGCAAATCAACAGCCTGCTAAAGGAAACTCAAAAATACTGAAGAAAATAATGCCTTTAAAAATAGACTAACTCAAATGGCAAAAGAGGTCCAAAAAGTCAATGAGGAGAAGAATGCCTTAAAAAGATGAATTGCCCAGATGGAAAAGGAATCTCAAAAACTTAATGAAGAGAATAATTCCTTCAAAATTAGATTGGAGCAAATGGAAGCTAATGACTTTATGAGAAATTAAGATAGTATAAAACAGATCCAAACAAATGAAAAAATAGAAGGCAATGTGAAATATCTCACTGGAAAAATCACTGACCCGGAAAATAGATCCAGGAGAGATTATTTAAAAACTATTGAACTATCTGAAAGCCATGATCAAAAAAAGAACCTAGAAATCATCCTTCAAGAAATTCTCAAGGAAAATTGCCCTGATATTCTAGAACCAGAGGGCAAAATAGAAATTTAAAAAATTCACCAACTGCCTCTTGAAAAAGATCCCCAAAAGAAAACTCCTAGG
>CM053598.1:92025021-92049801 GCA_028646575.1 Pseudocheirus occidentalis | reverse complement strand
TGAAGGGCTTGAAATATGATATTCCAGAAGTCAAAGGAGCTAGGATTAAAACCAAGAATCACCTACCCAGAAAAACTGAGTATGATGCTTCAGAGGAAAATATGGTCATTTGATGAAATAGAGGATCTTCAAGCATTCTTGATTAAAAAACCAGAGCTAAACAGAAAATCTGACTTTCAAATACAAGAAGGAATAGAAGCATGAGAAGGTAAACAGGAAAAAGAAATCATAAGGAACGTATTAAAGTTGAACTATTTACATTCCTATATGGAAAAATGATCATTGTAACTCATGGGACTTTTCTCAGTATGAAGATAGTTGAAGGGAATACATATGTGTGTGTATGTGTATATGTATGTATGTACACATACATATATATGTTTATATAGGAGGGTGTTTTGTGTGTGTAAATATATATGTGAGTGTGTGTATATATGTGTACATATATACATAGACAGAGGGCACAGGATCAGTTTAACAGGAAGGGATGATATCTAAAAAATAAAATTAAGAGGTGAGAGAGGAATTTAATGAGAGAAGCAGATTGGGAGAGATAGAATAGGGTAAAGTATCTCACATAAAAGAGGCAAGAGGAAACTGTTACAATGGAGGGGAAGAACAGGAAGGTGAATGGGAACGGTTCAAATGTAAATGGATCAACCTTATTCTCATTGAATTTGGCTTAAGGAGGGAATAACATACATACTCAATTGGATACTTTACCCTACAGCAAAGTAGGGAGGAAGGGGATAAGAGGGGTGATGATAGAAGGGAGGGCAGATTGTGGGAGAGGGTAGTTAGAAGTACACACTTTTGAAAAGGGACAGAGTCAAAGTAGAAAATAGAATAAGTGGGGGGTGGGATAAGATGGAGAGAAATATAGTTAGGATTTCACAATATATCCACTATGGAAATGTTTTGCATAACTACACATGTATAACCTATATTGAACTGCTTATCTTCCCAGTGGGGGTGGGTGAGGAGGGAAAAAAAGGAAAGAATCTAGAAATCAAAGATTTAAAAACAGATGTTAAAATGAATTGTTTTTTTTATATGCAACTGGGAAAGAAGATATACAGGCACTGGGGTGTAGAAATCCATCTTGCCCTACCAGAAAGTTAGGGGGTGGGGTGGAGGAGGATATAAGAGAGAGCAGACTGGGGGAAGGGGTACTCAGTAGGCTCGCTATTTTGGGGTGGGAGGTAGGGGAAAGATAGGGAGAAAAATTTGTAATCCAAAATCTTGTGGAAATGAATGTTGAAAATGAAAAATAAACAAATTAAAAAAAGAAATAAACAAACAAAATATAATCAGCATAGTGGTCAACCATGATTAGAGAGTACTCATGATGAAACATGCTACCCAACTCCTGACAGAGAAGAGATAGACTCAGGGTACACAATGAGACATATTCTAGGGGTATGGCCAATGTAGGAATCTGTGTTTCTTGCCTATACATTTTCGCTACAAGGTTTTTTTTTCTCCTCCATGGGGAGCAGGAGGTAGGAGTGAGAAAAGAATATTTTTGTTAAATAAAATGTACAAGTAAGTTTTTAAAAAAAGAAAAGAAATACTGCAGGATTGGAATTCAAGAACCTGTATTAAAATCCCAGTTGTACCTCCTACAACCTGTGTAACTTTGGACAAGTAACTTAAATGTTCAGGATCTGTTTCTTACTTTATAAAATAATAAGGAAAGTGAAATAAACAATATATATTAGGGGGTTATTAACCTGGGGTTCATGAATATTTTAATAAATATTTTGAAAGCTGCATTTCCATGTAGTCCTACAGATTTTATTTAATGCATTTAAAAGCATTATTCTGAGAAGGGGCCTATAGATTTCATCATGCTTCCAAAGGGATCCATGACACAATACGGGTTAAGAGCTCTCAGTCTACATTCTAGAAGATTCCTTTGAGCTCTAAGTCCTAGGTTTCTATGGGTTATAACTGAATTGCTTTTTGTGATAAAAAAGCTACTAAACCCTTTCTTTCAATATATCCCAATGTAACCTTTACTATGTTCATAAAAATTCCCATTTTTCATATCCTTTTAATTAAAACTGCTTTTTCTTAAGCATTAGCATCTAAAAAGAAGGGAAAGGAAAGATATTTAAATTATTTTTTCTGTGGGTTTTTTTAGCTTTTGTTTAATTATTGGTATTATAATAGTATTCTTTACTAATTTTCATTGCAAATATATAGTGCTTCAGCTACATTATGGATTCATCTACTTTCTTTGGGTTAGCCTGGGAATCTAGCAACTACTAGTTAACGTCATTTCTATGGGAAAATTCATTTTATCCTCCAAACAACCTTTTCATCCATGTAAGGATGTATATTTGGAAAATGGAAGCTACCTATTGGGGGGAGTTGTTCTGACTGTCAAGGATTAACAAAGAACCATATTAGACAGTAGAATTGTCACCCCAATGGACTTGCACTGTTTATATTCCACATAGACTCACTAAGATGAACTGCAGGTTTAACTAGTCCCTTGTGAAATGTCCAGAGAAAGGTGCTTTTGTTAAAGAACCCTAATACAAATGTCCCAGAAGAAGGAAGGACTCATGAGAGTTCACACATAAGAAAATTTCCCATATTCTCAAAACGTGTCCTCAATATAATTGATATCATTTCATAGAAAATTTATTTTTAAAATAAGGCAATGAATAGATTACGTTCTGTTCTTGAGATCTGTTCTGTGCAAAGTCAGAGTCCTAAATGAGGGACCAAGGTAAAAAATTAAAAATCAATTGATTTCTATTCTATTTAAAATAAATTGAATAAAATTATACCCAGAATAAATATGCTTTACTCTTCCATTTAGTCCTATACCTAGCTATTCAAACTAATTTCTTCCTGAAAAGTTGCTTAAAAAACAGCTTTTAAAATATCTGTTTTGAAAATTCTCATTACGTTTAACCCATGGGAACATACTCTGACTCCCGCACTCTAAGTAACTGCCCAAGGGGATTAGTAGGATTCTACTTCCCTAGCCACACACCAAACTTCCATAGTGTGAGTACTAATGTATCTATGGGGAGGAAAGGAGAAAGGAGAAGAAAAGAAAAGATAAGGAGGAAAGTATGAAAAAAGATACATTTTTTTCTACTTCCCCCACTAATTACCCTCTTTTCCCCTTTATTACCTGACCTAGGTGTGGTTAGGCTCTAATTTCTTTTTGTTTATTAAATAAAGAAAATTCATAGTTCATTACATTAATAGCTTGGTTCACAGGAAAAAGGTCCTTTTCAATAGCTAGGTTTTCCCCCTTTATGTACTAAATTATGTTTTTCATTTCTATCATATTTTGCACAGAAATCTTTCTAAAATCTATTAAACCTTTCTTTGCCTTCCATGCAGAGTATCAAAGGATTATGAATGTAATTTAACCTTTTCTTGGTGACCAGAGTTACCATGATAAAAACCAGTTATTACAGGGGAATAATTATGAAAGTGCAATGCTTTTAGGAGTTACTCAGGTAGTAATGACAGCAACAACATAGCACTTTAAGATTTATGAAGGGCTTACATATGTTATCCCATTTAATAAATATAGGGATTTTTGTCCCTACAGTGATTGGCTCTAGAATTGTTGTTGTTGTTTTAATTTCTTGTGTCTGCTTTTGATGATCTTTTCCTTGCTGTCTTCTTTTCTTTCTTTTTTTCTTGCCATCTTGCTTCCTGGCTTCTTTTTTCTTAATTTCTCTAATTTCTCTTCTTTTCTGTCTCTTTACTCTTTCTTTCTACTCTCTCTCCCTTCTTTCCTTCCTCTCTCTCCCTCCCTTCCTTCCCTTCCTTTCTTCCTTCCTGATGCTGCCTTCTCATCACTGCCAATAGACTTAAGAGCAGTAGTAGCAGGATCATCAATAAAGGTAACAGAGGTAGGGAAGCATGACTGATAAAAGTTGTGAACTCAAAACTTCTGATTGGGAAACTGAGATAACTGCCCTATTAATTATAACCACCCCATCCCTTTATTTTAATGGATTTTTTTCTTATTTACATTTTAGAGTCGTTTCTGAATAACACATCTCACCATTCACTCCTTTGGAATCGAACCCTTCCTTGAAACAAAGGAAAATGGTTGAGAAAAACAATGGGCTGTTTCTGACGGTGTGTAGTCTTCCCATAGAGTCAGTCCCCCAGCTTTCTGCCCAGAAGAGAGAGAGAGCCATGTTTCCCTAGCTCTTGTCTGGGACCCAAACTCGCTTTTCAACTGCTTGGACTTCAGTCTCCTTTCATTGGCACTGCTGTATCATTTATATTGCTTTTTTGTTTTTTCTGATGATGTTTATTCACTATGAATCAATTCACACAAACCTTCCAATGTTTCTCCAGAGTCCTCATATTTGTCATTTCTTATGGCACTATAATATTCCATTACATTAATATGTCCCAGGATGTTCCTTCTCTCATCGATGGTTGTGTATTTTGTTTTTGTTTTGCTACAACAAAGAGTACTGTTTTAAGTATTTGGGGATATACAAGATCTTTCTATTTCTGACCATTTTGGGGTACATGCCCTCTAGTGGGATTACTTGCTCAAAGCATATGAACAATTTGGTCACTTTTCTCACATAATTCTCAATTGTTTTCCAGAACAGCTGGACCAATTCACAGCTCCACTAATATGCCTATCCTCTTTCAGAAGGCAAAGATGTCAAGCTTAGTCATACTGGGTAAGGCCTTAGCCTAACTCTGGATTTAAGGAGATCACATGTTGCCTCCCTTTTCTCAAAGGGGGAAGAGTTAAAGGTGAAAAGAAATTAATACAAAATGAAAGATAATCCATCTGGGATCTTTCCTTATAATCACAGGAGCTCATGTGTCCCAGAAAAAGAAAGATCAAATAAAATAAAAGACAGAACTAAGACACGGTCTCTTAAAATTCAATTCAATATAGATTTAATAAATATCTGCTATGTGCAAGTCACTGAGGAGACAAACATGAAAGTGTGACATTGTTCCTGCCATTAAGAATTTCACTATCTAGTAGGAGAGATAAGACATTACACAAACTAGTAAAACACTTCTTTGGAAGTGCCACTATTTCATTCACATCAGCACATCCTTCAATTAATGAAGATCAAAGACCTTAATAGATGGTTTTTGCAAGTTGCTATGGTGGCACAGTGGGCAGACTGGAGTCAGGAAGATTCATACTCCTGAGTTCAAATCTGACCTCAGAGAACTTACTGGTTTTGTGATCCTGGGCAAGTCACTTAAGCCTGTCTGTCTACCTCAGTTTCCTCATCTGTTTAAAAAAATGAGCTGGAAAAAGAAATGGCAAACCACTCCATTATCTCTACCTAGAAAACCCCAAATAGGGTCATGAAGAGTCAGACATGACTGAAATGACTGAACAACAACAATGACATGGCCAAAAAAAAATTGCACACCTGGTAAATCAACCTTAAGATGGGGAATGTCTCTGAACTTAGGTATGTTGGTTCTTGAACAGACACACAATCCATTGACAACCTATACTCAAAGTTTTCCAGCTTGGGAAAGCCTACCAAAGCATGGGCTCCTCTGACACCTCCTTCAGGTATACAAGGGCACTTTTTTTTTTGAAGGGGAAAGGCAGGGCAATTGAGATTAAGTGACTTGCCCA
Organism: Pseudocheirus occidentalis; assembly: GCA_028646575.1. Lineage (NCBI taxonomy): Eukaryota > Metazoa > Chordata > Mammalia > Diprotodontia > Pseudocheiridae > Pseudocheirus > Pseudocheirus occidentalis. Next base: position 92,044,178 of record CM053598.1, on the reverse strand, counting down.
AGGTCACACAGCTAGTTTTTGTGTGTGTTGTGTCTGAGGCCATATTTGAACTCAGGTCCTTCTGACTCCAGAGTCAGTGATCTATTCACTGTGCCACCTAGCCATCCCAAGGCTACTTCTATGACACTATGAGCAATATGAGTAGAATTTTAGGAGGGAAATTTTAACAGAAATTAGAATGTTATACTTCATGACTTGGAGCCATAAGGCTGGTGGAAAGTCCCTGAAGAGCAAACAAACACAAATCTTCTTTGCTAGGTGAAGTTTTGCAAGGGCAACACCATGGATCCAGGACCAGTTGAAGTGGCCAGTCAAGCAAACAATGGAAAAGCTGATAGAGGGTCAAAGGCAAAGGATAGGTCTGTCCAAGTTCCAGGAGTCCAAAAATAGGGATGCTGAACACAAATGAATTTTTAAAATTTTCTTTATTTCTAATCTTTTTAATGCCTGTTTTCTGAGTATTCTATTTCTCTTTCAATTTCTTATCAACCACTAGCAGGCAACAATGAGATTGTCAGGAACATATCTACTTAAGTGACAAATGAAACACTTGTCTTGCATAAAGCTGGAGAGACCTGGCAAGATCTGTTGCTATATTCCTCTTTGCTCAAGCAATGTCTCAAGCTAGATAAATATCTGGCAAGCTGACAGTCTACGGCAGGAACTCTTAATGTACATGTGGAGAGGGACACCTTTGGCAGCCTGGTGAAGCTTATAGGTGCTTTCTTGGAATAAGAGTATTTTTTTAATCATAACATAAAAATACATGATATCACAATGGAAACCAATTAAAACCAATTATATCAGAATACAATTATCAAAATATTTTTTAAAAATTCACAGAACCTCTTGTTTATGGTCAATTGCAAATATAATATCCAATCTTTAAAAAGAGGAAACAATTCTAAGAAATAACTGGGGAAATCGCGTTCTAGCCCTCAGTTTCCCCTATTCTTCTCCCAGTCTTCCCTTCCATCCTGCCCACAAAAGAATGGCTGGCAGTCTTATCAGAATGGAATATGATGCTGCCTTGGATACCAGGTCAGAGAGAGCCCAGCAAATGAAACAGAAATTTTGTGCAGAAGGGAAGGGTGGAGACAGAACATGGAGAGCATCTACAGTGAGAAAAATCTGCATATAAAAACTCATGAATTAATTTTATATATTTGTGAATTTGCCTGATATAAAATCTTGGTTTTTGTATGTTCACACCAGGTGATAATTATTGGAAACTTTACCAATAATGGGAATTTTCTTTCCCAAGGGTTAGCAAAACTTCCAGATTTTATTTAAAAGTACTCCCTGTAAATACCAGAAAAGTACATACACGCATTCTAATTCCATATTTTATTTACCTAACTACTCAAGACTTTTTATTAAGCATTTCTTAGCAGAGTTCATTTTGAGATTTTATTTTTTAACAATTGGAAATACTAGTTTTTCTGTAACTCATTTTTTTCTGACATCTGTCATTACTAGATGCTACCTTTCTAGAAGACTCAGGTATTGCCAGTAGTTCAAATTTATAAGTGGAGAAGTCAACCGAATAAAGTAAGACACAATAAAGAGTTTTTCAGTTCTGCCAATAGTTTCTTTTCTTAAAACAAAAGTAAATGGATGATCAGAGCTACTGTAGTTTCCAAATGTAGCTATCTCCAAAAGCAAAGTAACAGGTGGAGTTAAAGTGTTTACATTTTTAGAAATTGACATCTCCCACAATAAAATATCATGGATCCAGGGACCAGACTCCCAAATATCACTTTCATTACTAATGGGGAAAATGCTGACTTTTGTTCCTTTGGTTCTTAGAAACAAAAACAAGCAAGACCTGAGTAAATACTAGTGCTTCCAGCACACTTAAGTTAGGGTTCTTTTAAAAGTTATTGCTTCCCCTGACATCTGCTACCAGACTGTAACACACTGTACTTTCTTAGGTTTTCATTGACTGGATGGAGAAAACCCCAAGTACAAATTATTTGTGTATTCCTCTGAGCATAAAAACAGTCTCCCAAGGTTTCTCATTAGGAAAACTTACAGCCCCTGTTATGACGGGATAGCATTTACAACTCGGTTTGCAACTTAAAAAGTGTCTCTGTATGGTGGCTTCTGAAGCGGAAAAGTGAGCAATCGGTTTGCCGACTGTATTTCTGTAGAGCTCGCCTTCCTAATCCAATTCCCTTTTGTGAATGGAGACGGAGCTATAAAAACAGTGAACTGCAAAGCTGGTGTCAGTTGTGAAGTAAGACAGAAACATCCTGTTCTTGCAACTAACCTCATAGACAATGAAAGATTTTTGGTGGCTTTTTGTTGGGTTGGGGAGGGGAGAAGGTATCGTCTTTAATGTGAAATGAACCTTTTCTTTTTCCTAAAAACATCCCCCACACAAATAAAACCAAACCTCCAAATGATTGTGAAATCCCTGGCTCGTGTGCACACAATAGCAAAAGCCTGAGACAGAGCTGCAAAAAAAAGCCTATTTGAATATATGCTCAAGGAAATTTTCACAAATGCTTGGTGGAAGGGAATGGGATGAGGTAGTGACAGCGAAGAAGGTTTACCTAGACTTGGAGACCCAGCACAGAGGAAGCAGCTCCAGTGATAGCCAGCTTTGGCAACTATCCTCCTCAAACTCATACTTCTTGGGATACCACAGCTAATGGGGCAAGTAGCAAGGTATAACACTAGTTTGGGTTTGGTTTTGTTTCATCATGGGTGCTCACTAGGATAGCTGGAGCGCTGAAGCCGGGAAGAAAACAGATGCTTTGTGGGACTTTTGGAGGAACTGGTAGTCCTTATTGCCTTCCCCAGCTTTATTCTAGCTGGGTGTGAATGGCACCCATTTCTACATACATTCTTTTATAACTGTTAAAAACCTGTATCTGATTAATGTTATGTTTCATAAACACCCAAAGAAAACTCCCCACCCCCACCCCTTCTATGTATTTCCCTTCATTTATGGGAGGAGCTCTGGGAGCCATATAGAAGAAAGTAACCTTTCTTCCCAACTTCCAGTCCATTGTTAAATAGTTTTCTCTCTCTAACTAGCAGCATATGGATGAGCCATTCATACATTTCATAACTAAATTTCCAAGCTGAGTGTTACTATTAATAAATTAGTCTGCCCCCATTAAACCATGAACCTAACCTGATGTGACATGTAGCATATGTATATGTAGAAATGTCACTTCATCTCTCTAGGGCTCAGTTTACTCATCTGTAAAATGAAGTAGTTAACTGTGATGAACTTTGACCCTTCCATCCCTAAATCTTAGATTCAGTGGTTGTGTAAGCAATAAGAGACTTTGAAAATAATTTTGTTTAAGAAAAAGACATTTATTCTGGGATAACCACAATTTGTAACCAAGGTAAAAATCAAGTCTCTTAATTTTTGGAACTCTTTTGATTCTGCCACAAACTACTGAAAATCACATTAAGTTGAAACTCTAATTGATCATTTGTCATTATTCAACTGGCATTTATGAGCTATATGAGTTTAGAATGGTGTAAGATTCCTGTGAGTAAGTAGTCAGGAAAAGCCTGGAGGTTGATGAGATTGGAGTTGAATCTTGAAGGATGAGTAGAAGCTGAACATGTGGGAAAGGGCCAAAGACACTCCAAGTAGAAAAAGAGAAGTCAGAGAAGCTATTTACTTAAATTTGTCTCTCTTACTAGTTTCAAAGCAATCTTATCTCTTCATTAAGAGGCAGAATGGTGTTGCGGATAGGAAGCAGAAGCTAGAAAACCTAGGTTCAAGTTGTGCCTTAAATACATACTAGTTGTGTGACCCTGGGTAAGTCATTTAACTTCCCGTGCTCCTGTTTTCTCATCTATAAAATAAGGGGGTTTGGCTTAATGGACTCTAAGCTGTTTTTTCTAGATCTAAAACTATATAATGTATAGGTGGGACTTTAATTTTTCTAGTAATTAGAAATACTTTAAAGTAACAAGATTACATTTCTCTTCAAATCAATCCATATTGAAGATATATAGATTCTGACTCCACACTAATTTCAACTGATCTCCATCCTTAATGGATGACCTTTTACAATATAATCATGCCCCACAAAAAACAGGGACAAGCTAATGCATAGGGTCACTGAGGTCTGCTAAATAAACATTGACAATGAAAAGAAGCTTATCAACTCTCCCATCCCAATACTACCCCTCCCTCCCCCAATCATGATCCTAAACTCTCTCTGAAAGTGAAATCTCTGCATGTAAACAAATAGTACTGTGTAACTGAGATTTAATAACATCTCACAATCCAATGCAGAGCAGAAAATAAAGAGGAACTGAAGTAAACAATGTCACAAAATGCATTCTTGCCCTTTACTCCGGGAGAGCCACCCAGTTTCCTCACCCAGAGCTGATTTGTGCTTATTTATAATTCTAACAACTGTAGCTATATATGAGCAACTTTATATACATTTTTATATATTATATACACACATATGGATACATGCATATGTATATATATGTATGTGTGTGTGTATTTATATATATATAGCTGCAAATTATAATCAGAGAAGAGAGACTGTTAGTAGAAAGTCTGAAATTAGTAGGTGAAACTGGTAGCTACCAACAAAGACAGAAAAAACTACCAAAAGCAGACATAAGAACAAGGGCAAATAAGTCCTTTATACCTAGGTAGGATCTGCAGGAGTAGAGGAAGAGAAGTATTCATTTTGGTTATACATTCATAATATTCTGCTTAAGAAGATAAGAAAATGTATAATACATATTTTAAGAATTCCCATTCAAAATCATTGACGTTTTATGATTTGGTGCTTAAAAGAATTAAACTCTTGGCCATCCAGAAAATGCAGTTATATAGATGGGCCCATTCCTCAAAGATCTGGAATAGCTAGGGTTTTACTGTATAGAAAAAAAGACTACCTGACCTGGATAGTAAAACTAAGCTGGTTGTTTTAAAGACGATTAGAGGAGTTGAAAAATTAGGCCAAGGAGGATAGCAGGGGGCTGAAATGAACCTAAGAGATACAGGTGGAATGTGCCCTCATGACAAGAGATAGAGGCGAGGATTCTAGGTGGGCCAAATGATTGCTTCCTGGTCTGGGCACTCTTTGCGCCCACAAGAAAGAGTCTGGACTTTGGTCCTGGGCAATGAACAGGAACCTCTACAGGAAGCAATTGTGGCTGGGCCATCACAGAACAGTGATCATAACACAATTAAATCCACTTCCTGCTGGGAAAGGGAAGACCAAAGAAATCCATCACCCAGTTGTTTCACTTCAGAAAAGAGAACTGTTCCTTGAGGCAGGCAGTGATCTAAAGCCGAAAGAAAGTCAGTGACCCATAGGAAGTCTGGAGAGGGACTGAAAATGCCTAATAGAAAGCTGTGGGTAAATGTGCAATGATGGGGAACTTGAACTGGATTACCTCTCACGGTCCATTCAAACTCAAAAACCTATGGTTCTATAAGGTCTATTTTACACCATGAACAGCAAACCAATAAAACTTATTACCTCCAAAAGGTTGCCCTGGCAAACTGAAAATAAAAGTAGCATCTAAACAAATGTGGATAAATTCATACTCAGGACAGGATATTTCAAGAAACTGAATGTTTCAGGGATATCTTTGAGGTATAGCATATTGCAATGAAAAGAACACTCGGGTCTTGGCATCAGAAGATCTGACTTTGGGTTCCCATTCCACTGTTTACTACCTGTGATATGAGGCAGGTCATTGTACTTTGCTGGCCTTGGTTTCTTCATTTTAAAAATGGAGATAATAATATTTGGCACCAGCTGCATTAGAGAATGTTCTGAGGACCACATGGGACAATGTGTGTAATACACTCTGCAAGCTCAAAGTTAACTTCTCAGTGCCACCCAGCAATACCTTAAGGTAGGAGATCTTCCACCTGGAGGCCTTGCTTTCAAAACATTTTTTGATAAATGCTTTTTCAATATAATTGGTTTCCTACATAATCCTAAGTATTTTATTTTAAGCATTTAAAAATTATTTGTGCAGGGTTCTATAGGTTTCACCCAAACTGGCAAGGAGGTCCACAATGCCCCAAAAGCTTAGGAGCCCTTGCTCTAAAGTTATGAGTCGAAGAAGAGCTGCCAAATGCATTAGTGGAGGGAATTTTCTCTACTGTACCTCCCTGTAAGATGAAATCACAGGTCCAATTTCCTCCCAAAAATTATTATTCCTCATTTTATTGGGTATGGCAAGAAAGCAGCTAATAAGAGGAGACTAGGAAATAGGCAGCAATCTAGTTACCTGATTTGTTAACAGGATCTCATTTTTGGTCATGGACTTAGTGTCTTAAAATTATTTAATTATTAATTATTATTATTTAATTTATTTAATTAATTTTATTTAACTATTTAATTATTTAATTATTATTTAATTATTAATTATTAAAGTCTAATATCCAAAATGCATAGGAAATTGACACAACTACAAATACCAAGAGTCAATTCTCAATAGATAAGGAGTTATTGACTTAGAGAATTTCAAACTGGAAAGGAACCTCAGAGGCCTGCTAAAGCAACCTATGGAGAAAAAATAATCTTGTGGGCAACATATCTGATTGTTTATATGAAGGTTTTCCAAGAGCTGAAAGCCCGGTCTCCCGAGGGCCTCCAATCTACCTTTGGACCTTTTTCCATTATATCAAACAGTAGGTAGGAGTCAGATTGGCCCAAATAATATAAAGTTTTCAAAAGAAAAATGGCAAATTATGAATAGATACATGAAATCATTCTCTAAAACACTAATAATGAGAGAAGTACAAATTAAAACAACTTGGAGGTATCACTTCATGTTATGAAAACTAGCAAGGATAACAACAATAGGAAGGGACAGAGTTGGTGAGGCTATAAAGGGACAGGCACACTGATGCTTTGTTGATCAAATTTTGAAGTAATCTAGTCATTTGTTTTTCTTTTTGGTGGGGGGAAGGCAGGGCAATTGGGGGTTAAGTGACTTGTCCAAGGTCACACAATTAGAAAGTGTTAAGTGTCTGAGGCCAGATTTGATTTCAGGTCCACCTGACTCCAGGGCTGGTGCTCTTATTCATTGGGCCACCTAACCACCCCAGTCTAGTCATTTTTTATATCAGTTTGGAATTATACAAGAAAAGTTACTAAATTGTCCATACCCTTTGACCAAGTGACCCCACTACTGGACACACAACACAAGAAAATCAAAGTTATAGAAATAAAAATCCAATAAGTATCAAAGTAACCCTAGTAACACTCACTCCATGCAAGCAAGAAACTGCAAAATAGATGCTCATCTTGGGGAGAGGTTGAAAAAACTATAGTGTATGAATGCAGTGTGATATAATACAATAATAAATAATGAATATAAGGAACTCAGATTCATGGTAAGATTTGTATGAGTGGATGAAGTGTAAAATAAGTGAAACTAAGAGAATTGCATACACAATGACTATATCAATGTAAAGTTGAACTCTGAGTAACTGAAAAAACAATGAAGTTCCCAGAGAACACATAATGCAACAAATCTCTCCACCACAGAGCAGAAGCTCCTGCAGAATACTAAATGGAATGTTATATGCATTGTCAGACTGGGTCACTGTATCCAATGGCTTGGCTTAATTTTTTTTCTTTGTCACAAGGAAGGATTCAGTTTAAAAGAGAAAAGATTTTTGAAATGATATAAAGAAAGGGCATCAATAAACCTTTTTTTTTAAACCTAAACAAATGTTAAATAGTCTGGCTGATGACCACATGTTGGTTAATGACCATAACAAGGAAAAATAATGAACAACCTCATAAATTATAAGTTCATACTTTAATTCCCAAAGAGAAACATTAGCTTAAGGAAAGGTTCTATGCCATGATCAGAGGAATAAGCATTAAGAAAATTAAGTTTAGCTTCGAGGAAGAAATGCAAGACAAGTAAAATTCAAATACACTTGTAACACCAAACACTAGTTTAATTTATTAAGAGACATGAACGCCCTCTAATCAAGGAATGATGCTGGAAAACAAGTCAGTAACTAGCACATTAGTGTGAAATTCAACAGAGGATATTTGGTAATTTTTGTTAACTCTTTTTTCTAGTTGTCAATATACAGAAACATAATTTTTTTAAAAAATTATTGTTTTCTTTTGCTTTTGCACCAGTCATTTCCCCTTAAACACCCAACCCCCACTAAATTCTTCCTTATAACAAAGAAAAACATTTAAGCAAAGCCAAATGACATAATGACCTTGTTTGGTGGTGTATATACCACATTTCATATCCGCCCACCACTCAACAGAGAAGAGGAAGGTGTGTTTCCTTGTCAATTTTCCAGGAACAAGATGGTTCCTTAGCATTAATCAGAATTTCACAGCTTTTTAATGTTGTGGTCGCTTATATTATTGCAATCATCATGCACAATGTTCTCTTGGTTCTGCTTTTTTTCACTCTGCATCCCTTCATGCAAATCTTTCTTTGTTTCTCTGTTTTGTAGTCTCTTACAGTGCAAAAATATTCCATTACATTCATAACCATTGCTCAGCCATTCCCTAAACAATGGGCAACTATTTTGTTTTGAGTGGGTTTTTTTTCCTATCACAAAGCCTGCTGCTATGAATATTTGGTTATATATAGGACCTTTCTTTCTGTCACTGGGAGCAAGATATGGGTCAATGGGTATAAACAGTTTAATGATTCTTCTCCCATAATTCCAAATTGATTTCCAGAAGAGTTGTACCAATTCATACCTCCATCAACAATATATTAGTATGCCTATCTCCCCATAGCTCCCAATTCTATTTCCAGTTTCATCTTCTTTGCTAGTTTATGTGTGGAATGTTTTTATGTTTATTTCTCTTATTTGGGATTTAGACCAATTCCCATTTGATTGTTGATCATTTGCACTTCTTCTGACTACTGCTCATATCCTTTACTCACTTATCTGTTGGGATAGGGTTCTTGATCTGTAATATTTGAACCAATTCCTTACCTATCTTGGATTATCACCCTTCTGTCTGATAGTCATTACAAGGATTTTTACATACACACACAGCAATTACTCTACTCATCCTAGCTTGGTTTTATTCTCGTTGACTACCCCAAAACTCTTCATTTTTATTTAATCGAAATTGTCTGTTTTATCTTTTAGGATCATCTCCATCCCTTCATTGCTTAAGAATTCTTTTCCTAACCATAATTATGAAAGGAATCACCTTTTATTCTCCTCTTTTTTTCTTTTTTTTAATTAGGTCATTCATCCTTTTGATAATGTTGTAAGATGTTAGTAGAAATCTAATTTCTGCCAAACCATTCCAGTTTTCCCATTTGTTCTTGTCAAATGGAGAGTTCTTTCCCAAATAGTTTGTGATCTTAGTTTGTCATACGCTGGACTGCTGAGTTCAATTGCTCCTGAATCTTATCTATATAGTCTGTTCCAGTGAGCAGCTTTTCTATTTTTTAACTTGTTCCAAATGATTTTAAAGATTACTAGTTATAATATAGTTTGAGATCTGGTAATACAAGGCCTCCTTTATCCCTGCTTTATACCTCATTATTTCCCTTGAGATTTTCAACCTTTTGTTGCTCCAAATGAATTTTATTATTTGGTCTTATTCTATAGAGTACAATTTTGATTGGTATATGATCAAATGTGTAAATTAATTTAGGTAATATTGCCATTTTAAATTATATTGATATGGCCTAATCATGATGAAGAATCCACTTGTTGTCAATATTTACATGTTACTTAAATGTTTTTCTTTGTTATAAGAAAAGATTTAGTGGGAATTGGGTGGTTAAGGGGAAATGACTGGTACAAAAGCAAAAGACAATAATAAAACTTTAAAAAATTATAATATTTCCATATATTGACAACTAGAGAAATCCGCTTGCTAAATAAAATCTAGTTATTAAAGATTTATTATTAAAGACTTCCCTTATTTTTATAAAAATTACCTTAAATTTTAGGTAGCATTGCCATTTTAAATTATATTGCTATGGCCTAATCATAAAGGAATCATGTTATCAAATCCATTTCAAAAATAAAATTCAGTTATTGAAGATTTATTATTAAAGACTTCCCTTATTTCTATTAAAAATTACCTTAAAATTTCTATTAAAATTACCTTCAACTGGGGGTCACAACCCATGGTTTAAGAAGCACTGAAGGGGCTGCAAATGGAGAAATTTTAAGAAGCTCTGATATGGAGAACTTATAGTTATCTCAAATAGATTTTATCTATTGTTTCCTCGTTTTCATTACGGTTTTCACCCCGCACTGGACATATTATTTCATTAGTATAAGGAAGTCCTGAAGAGGAACTTCCTTTACCAATGCAGAGTTGGCCTTGGAGTCTCAAATCCCACTTCTGACACATACTGAAGTGTGACCATGGACATCTCACTCTGCTACTACTTGTAGAGAAATGCTGCTGACTTTTGTGGATTTATTCTGTATCTTGCTACTTTTTTTGAAGCTATTAACTTTCTCAATTCATTGTCTCCACTGAGTGATTCCCCAGGTTATAGTAACAGCTATAATAATATTCATAGCAGCTAGCCTTTACATGGTACTTCAAGGTTTGCAAGGTATCTTGTATCGGTTGTCTCACTGGATCCTCACAGTGATATTTATAAAGCAACAGATAAGAAAGCTAAGACTGAGAGAAAAGAAACTTGTGAAGAATTGGAACTCAGGCCTTCCTGACTCCAAGCCCAGTGTTCTGTCCACAACATCACCAAAGTAAACTATCACACTCTTTGCAAACAGGGATTTTCTTTGTTGAAAGAAACCAATGTTGAAACCTTTGTATACAGCTTGCATTTCTAGAGTTACATTAAACAGCAATAGGGAAAGGGGGGGTATCTTTACTTTACCCAACCTTGTATGTATTGGAAAAGTTTCCAAGGTTTCTCCATTGCAGATAATGCTAGCTTTGGGTTTTACATGTTTACTTTTGATCAGTTAACATGTAAATATTGTATAAATGTTTAGTATGCAATACTCTAGCACAGTGGTAACCAACTTTTCTGAGGCCCTTTCAAAAAATCTGCAGAGTTCTTTTTGTGGTGGTAAAGAATTGGAAATTGAGGGGATGCCCATCAATTGGGGAATGGCTAAAAAAGCTGTGGTATGTGAATGTAATGGAGTGCTATTGTGCTATAGGAAATGATGAGCAGACATTTCAGAAAAACCTGAAAAAACTTGCATGAACTAATACTGAGTGAAGTGAGCATAACAAGGAGAACATTGTACACAGTAACAGCCACACTGTGTGATGATCAACTATTACTGACTTAGCTCTTATCAGCAATACAATGATCCAAGACAATTCCAAAAGACTCAGGATGGAAAATCCACATTCAGAGAAAGGATGATGGAGTCTGAATGGAAATCAAAGCATACTATTTTCACTTTTTTGCTTTTTTCAGTGGCTTTTCCCTTTTGTTCTGTTTCTTTTATCACAATATGACTAATGTCAAAATAGGTTTACATGATTGCACGTATATCAGATAGTTTGCCATCTCAGGGAGGGGAAGAAAGGAGAAAAAAACATGGAACTCGAAATCTTATAAAAATGAATGTTGAAAACTCTCTCTACATGTAATTGGAAAAAATAAAATGCTATTTTTAAAAAGTACAGGCCTTCACGTGGGTAATCTTATACTATTACTACTCAGGAACTGAGAAATTACACCAGCAATCTACTACAAATTCAATAGCACTGTTCAATGAGAATTGTATTTTATTGATCACAGCTGTCACTGTGATCACAATTTAAAATAATATTACACCTATATGTTAGTCATTATTTATTAAAGCTACAAAAGGTATGTTTGGCCATTTATTATATAGAGTCAGCCTGGATAGATTTCTGGAGCTAAACAGAGAGAAAAATGGAGATGGCATAATGATTTAGGACTCCTTACAAAAGCTCTTCCTAGCCCCAAGTGTCTGTGGTCCACAGGCTGGGAATCAGTCTCTAGTGAATGATAGGAACTTTTCTCCATTGTCTAAAGTGGACCTAGGAGTAAGAAAAAAAACTAGTGACAAAATGTGTACCCCTACCACTTATTGTCCATGTGGGTGTCAGTAAATCATGTCTCCTCTCTGGAGTTTCCTTACCTATAAAATCAGGGGGCTGGATTCTGATTTCCAAGTCTTCTGTGATTCTATGATTCAAGAAGAATTAAAAGGAAGTTTGTTGTTTTTCACTGTAATCTCTCCCTGTTCTGAACTCTTTGTAACTTCTCTCCACACAATTGATTTGGCAATTAATATTGTATGCCCTTGGAAGTCCTTTCCTACTATTATTTTAACCTATTCCTCTGTGGGGGATTTGTGTAAAGACGTGGATAAGAACCATACAAATAGCACAGAATGAGATTTGAAAGGATTGCCATCTGCCACCATGGGGTCATCAACGTATTAATACATTCATTAAGTTTTAGAGATAGAAATGTTAGTAGCCAAAACAGACAACAGTTACACAAGTGTGCCTTAGGAACAACACAGGGATCCAGACAGGAAGGTGGAAGCCTCTGCGTCATGACACTGCATGAAAAAAATTTAGGAACCTTTAAACCTAGTAACTTTGGTGGCAAAAAGAAAAGGAAAAGTTTTAAGGAAGGATGGAGACAAAATCACACAGGGACACCTACATTCTGGTCAATCTACCTTCTGGTGTCCTAGATCCATGATTTTGATTGTAACAATTTTCTATACTTGGGATCTCTCCCTCCTCCCAATTTTCACTTGCTGAAATCATTGGGGCATTTTTTTTTCCGGTACAGAGAGAATGCCCAGGTGAAGAAACTCCCTCTATCAATGCACATTGATCATCTCTCTGTAATTTATAGCTTTAGAGAGTCAGCCTCTATGCTAAGAAACTAAGTAACTTGTACAGCATCCCACAGCCAGGAACATGCCAAAGGTCTTCCCAGCTCCAACGCCAAGTCTCTATCACATTAGATCTGAAATCATCACTGTATACTTGCTTATCTAGATAAGGCACTTAGTACAAACCCTTTTTCAGAAAAAGAGTCTGAGGTTCAAGCAGGTGTCACCCCACCCAATTCTTCAAGGACCAACTTATTTGTATACATGCCTTCTCTTCCCTATTAAATTAGAAACTCTTTGAGAGTAGGGACTATGTCTTACTAACCTCTCTGCCTTCATCAGCATGTAGAACAGGCCTTGAACAGGGTCTTGCACTCAGGAAATATTTGTTGAATTAAACCTAATTGACTTTGTTGCAGAAAGACATTTAATGTAGCTTTTTCAGTCTCTTCTGCTAAAAGAACTCTCAGAACAGAGACTAGAAAAGCAAACTAAGCCTTCCCTAGGAATAGTATGAAGTACATAAGTGACTACCTGTATTTGAGTCTAGGAGATATTCAACAGATATAATAGATAAGTAGTTCTGGAGTACTTTGACACCATGCAAGGAAAATCTGAGGCTGAGGTCAAATCACTGGCTATTAATTCCAAGGTAAGTTTCTGAGTAACTTGTTAAGAAAAAACTAATCAGTATTTTTTGTCTTTCCTCCACTTCCATGAACTGAGGTTCATGGGCATTAACCCAAATCCATCTCATGATCTTCTGCTTCCATTCTTTTAAGATCACACCATTTCCTACACTTGAATTTCCCTCTCTTCCCCTCCCCACTTCCACTTGCTAAAATCAAAGGGCTAAAAACAGGAACTGAACTGCAATTTCATTAGCAGAGAACTCTAAGGTGAAGAAACTGTCCCCATTACTACCTAAGTGACTCCATTTGTGAGAAACATACCAAATTATACTTCGGCATGTTTCTTTCCGATATTATGCTACAAGAATTGTCCACTCATCAGTTAAAGCTTATTAAGTTTAATTATTTTTATGAAGTTTGATTTTTTAATGATAAAAGAAAGGGTTAGGAAAAACCCCCACACGTTTAGCTGTATTTATATTTAAATATATCTATAATGTATACCTTACTGACTGAGTCATGTGGCCATGGCATATTACCAAGGTCTAAGTTGCAAGCCCAGATTGTGCTGGAATGGACACAGTGGGAGAAGGGTACCAAAGAACAAGCAAAGAGAGAAGGTTGTGACCCAGCTGGCACCAAACGTGTTAAGCAAACACCCGTCCTCCTCCCTCCCTTCCCCTCTAAGCTGACCCTGACCCATACCACATACCAATCACCACCCTGCTTTACCGGAGCTGCAAGACAGTCGGAGTCAGGAAGGGTGGAAGAAAAGGGTGGGCTTTATAGAGCCATCCCAGGGCCAGCTGTAAAGTTCTGATCCCCACTCTGGAACTGCAGAGCCCTGGCCCCACTGGGTGCACGACCACTCTACAAGAAGAAATATTTTGTATCCCAAGTCACACTGGCTCAGCTTTTAAGAGAATGTCTTAGCCAGAACTATTGAGATTTATGCTCTGCATTAGGAATAGTCACTGTAACCTTGGTTAAAAATCCCTATCAGACAAACTAATTTGATTAACCCACTGAAAAAGATATGCAGTGTTGTCCTTTGAAAACACCTTTGCTTAAAACTTCTAATCAAATTCTTTCTCCTTGATTATTTACTTCTATTTTCAAGTTCTAAATTTTTGTAGTCCTATTCTAGTAATATTTGACTAATATGGATAATTATCAGAAAAAAAACTGGTAAAGAAGCATTCCTTCTTGAAAGAATTGTTATTAGATAGGTAGACAGATAGCTAGATAGTTACATATCTATAGATATTCAGTCAATTCACTAGGGAGTAAACAGAAGAACATAGTGAAATATTGATATTTTATCTTTTCAAAAATTAGGTGTTGACTTTTCTCTAAACATATGCTTCTTATGTTTCCAGTTGTGCATCCATCATTCACTTTTCAGATGATTTCCAAATCTACATCTCTAGCCCTCAGCTCCTCATCATCAACTATCTATGTGACATTTTTCTCCTGGACGCATATCAAATTCACCACGTCTAAAACAGAATTCATTATCTTTGCCCCAAACGTACTCCTAAAGTCCTCCTTTCTGTCTAGAGGACCACCGAGGAATCATCCACAACTCTTCACTCTCCTTCACCCTTGCTCATATTGAATCACTTGCACTTCTAAGAGATCTCTTGCATCCAATTCCATTCTTTCTAGTGACAATACACACCCTGGTCCAATCCCTTATCCCCTCGACGGGATCATTGCAGAAGGCTCTCTCTATATCCAGGGCTTCCTCCTCTACAGTCTAGCCACCACACAACTGATAAATGGGCATCCCTAAGGCACAAGTCTCACTATGTGACTCCACTGTTCAAGAAGCTTCAGTAGCTCCCTATTACTCTCAAGATAAAATGCTAACTATTCTATTTGGCATTTAAAAACCCTTCACAATCTGGCTCCAGTCAATCTTTGTGAGCTGATTATATACATCACTCTTCTTTCACACAGAAATGTTGACTCTATGCTCTAGGCCAGTGGTTCTCAACCTGTGGGTTATGTTCAATTTGTAACAATGAAAATACAGCCCGCATATCAGATATTTACATTACAATTCATAACAGTAGCAAAATTACAGTTATGAAGTAGCAACAAAAATAATTTTATGGTTGGGGGGTCACCAAAACATGAGGAACTGTATTACAGGGTCGCGGCATTAGGAAGGTTGAGAATCACTGCTGTAGGCAATCTAGCTTCTTCATTGTTCTGCACATGTGAAAGTCCATCTGCTCATTATGTGCCTTTGTACAAGTCGTCCCCCATTCCCAGAATGGTTTCCCTCTTCACCTCTGCTTCTTGAAACCTCTCCTTGAACTTTCAGGAATCAGATCAAATGCCATCATTTCATAATTTAACCAGTGACAAATTATTATTAATTTATTTTGTATATGTTCTGAACTGAAATTATATGTGAACATCTACCTCATAGAACTTAAGCTCCTTGAGAACAGGAACTTTCTTACCTTTATATGTGTATCACCAGCATAATGTAAGAACTTAACAAATGCTGGCTTGATGGCTGATTGTTAATGCAGAGAATTGTAGAATCTCATTTGTATGAGACTGTATTGTATCTTAATTGTAGAGTTGAAAGGGATCTCAGAGGTTATCTACTCCAATCTTTTCCTTAATGTTATCCAAAAATGGGCATCCAGCTCTCCTTAAAGGCCTCTAGTAATGGGAAACTCACAGCCTTTCAAGGCAGCCTATTCCATTTTTGGAGAGCACTAATTGTTTTTCCATTCGTCCTCCTGATAACCCTCAGCTGAACACATGCCAGCCTGTTAATGCCCTTCCTAAAATGTCCTACCCGGAACTGAATATAATATTCCATATTGCAATCTGACCAGGGCAGAGGGCTATAGGACTGTAGAGTCCCTGTTCTGGACACCTGTTTCTTCTGGTAATGCAAACCTACCTTCCAATTCATACATAAAAGACACAGTGTTGGGAGGGAGAGTATGGGAATATGAACAGATTTCAAATGATGATGGTATGTCATGGTATGGTAACACCTCACCTATCCAAAATTCAGCTACTAGGCATCCTCAGCTACCCAGAACACTGCTAGGAAACATAAAACAAAAAACAAAATGAAACAACAACAAGCAAAACAAAACAACAATGTCTCAGAGCAACCAAAATAGATTCCAATGCCCAGGCACCAAAGTTTAAGCATTATGCCCTTAAGAGTGTCCCTCAGACTCTCATTCCCAGTCTAATTATTCTTATTTCATGCATATTTCTAATAAGTTTGGCTATTTGATTGCCATAGCCATAGTCAACTTAAACCTGCTCTTTAGAAGAGGGAAGAAGGATTGATATAGAGATCATTAATAGCAGTGCTGAGTGACAGTTGATAAATAGACATCAAGGAGGAAAGAGAAAAACTAAAGATCACACATACACACATTTAAGAAGCACGGCAGTCTAGGGTCATTATTGATCCCAAGGTCATCCCTGTATTATACTTACTCGGGGCTCAAAATATGGACTCTGAGACTTGCAGAAAAAGCTGAAATGTGCTCAGTATCCTCTAGAAATAAACAAGGAAAGAGTGGAATACATTTGGTGATTTTCCATCAGAAGTGGTTAAAGATTTTAAACTGCATTGGTATTTGAATGGGTAGACCATCAGCCATCCTAAAATCTCAGCCCTCTAGCATAGTTCATTCCCCAAGGGATCTAGAGAGCCACAATCTTACTAGACTTTCCCACTAACCACAAGGCCCTTTTCTTCTTCTCTTCAGAGCTGTACAACAACAGCTCAAGTCAGTTTGATTTATTTGTTTGTTTGTTTACTCCAGTTTTTTTTAAATTTAGTTTTCTCCCTGCCAGGATTTCTGATGCCATGAACTCTTTGCATACTTGCTGACATGAATAAATGTGACCTGCCGTGCAGCCAGTATTTTGTCATAAATGACACCCCCCCCCATAGCCAAGGAGTTATGGAAAACATTAAGCGATAGACACAAGGCAGATTTGTGTACTTAATTATCTTTCTCTAAAGAAATATTTGAAAGAGTTAGATTACAGAGAAACTGACAAACAAGGCCAAACTTCTGACCATTGTCTAGTGAGACTAAGAGACTCAAGAAGCATTTTTTAAAAATGGCTTTAATCTGCACATTCCTTTTTACTTTTTCTTTTTTTTTGTTGGGGGTGGGAAGCCAAAGCAATTAGGGTTAAGTGACTTGCTCAAGGTCACACAGCTAGTAAGTGTTAAGTGTCCAAGGTCGAATTTGAACTCAGGTCCTCCTGACTCCAGGGCCAGTACTCTATTCACTGTGCCACTTAGCTGCCATTCCTTTTTTTTTTTTTTTAAGAAAAGTAAGTTTAATAGTTCAAAATCAAGTGAGTCAAGACAAGCATCTGTTCAGCACCTCCTGTATGTTAAGCATGATGCTAAGCAGTGGAGATACAAAGAAAAGCAAAAATATTTTATTCACTGAAGGAGCACTCAAGGAGTCAACATACTAACGATATGTACATACAAACCTATGGCTAACCGGAGTTAATGGCAGAGGGAAGGCACCAGCATCAAGGAGAACTGGCAAAGGCTTCCTGCAGAAGGCGGGGTTTTAGCTGAGATCTGAAGAGAGCCAGGCAAGCAAAGTGGCAGAGACAAGGAGAGAGTGCATTCCAGGCACATAGTGGACATCCAAGTAGATGGCAGTATTCCTAAACCTCCTGCGGGTGGGGAGAGGATTATGTTCTAAAAGGTACAAGTGGAAGCATCAAAATATGGAGGGAGAAGAAGTGGAATGAGAAGAAACAGATTTGGGTCCCAAGCTTAAGTTTACTACTAAATGACTGTGTCACCTTGGGCGAAGCATCTCCCTACTCTGGGACTTTCCTCCTCTATAAAATGGAGAAGGGTGGATTAGAAGTCACTGAAGTCCCTTCCAGATCTGCTATCTAGGAAAGTTTAAGCAAAATTCAGACAGTATGCACACAACTATGCACATACAAGGTAGATATACACATATGTGTATGAAAATATGTATATGCATGCATAAACAAGATATAAATATATGTATGTAGATAAGGATAGAGATATAAAATTGAAAATAATCAAAAGAGGGAAGGCCTTAAGAAAGACTGAGAAAGGCTTCTTGCAGTAGAATTTTAGTTGAAACTTGAAGGAAGCCAGGGGATCCAGGAGGTAGAGAAAATGAGGGAGAGAATTTTAGGCATGGGAAGGACAGTCAGGGAAAATGAACTGACTTGGGAAGTGGAGGGTCCTGTGTGAAGATTGGTAACTGGGCCACTATCACTGGATCACAGAACAAGTAGAGAGTAATAAAACGCATAAGAAGGGAAAGCTAAGAGGGACACAGGATGATTTTTCTCTGAGAAAAGATACCTGTCCCATATAGGGAATAAGATAGTGTATTATTATTATTACTAATTAATAAAGACTTTAAAGAAAAATAATTATTCTAGGTATGGTGACACATGCCTGTAATCTCTGCCACAGGGGAGGCTGAGGTTGGCAGATATCTTGAGCATGGGCGTTCCGTGCTGCAATAGCTAAGCTGATTGAGAATGTCCACACTTAGTGTCCACACTAATCCCAGCACTAAGATAGTGAGTTCTGGGGAGTGGGGTATCACAGGGCATTTTAAGGACAGATAAACCAGGTCAGAAACATAGCACGTTAAAGTTCCCAGGCTAATGAATAATCAAATAGGGCTTATGAGTTGCTCCTG
>CM053598.1:91885814-92024921 GCA_028646575.1 Pseudocheirus occidentalis | reverse complement strand
GGAAGGAAGGACGGAAGGAAGGAAGGAGGGAAGGAAGGAAAGGAAATAAGAAAGAGGAAGGAAGGAAGGAAGAAAGGAAGGAAGGAAGGAAGGAAGGAAGGAAGGAAAGAAGGAAGGGAGGGAGGAAGGAAAGAAGGGAGGAAGGAAGGAAGGAAAGGAAGGAAGGGAGGAAGGAAGGAAAGGAAGGAAGGAAGGAAGGAAGGAAGGAAGGAAGGAAGGAAGGAAGGAAGGAAGGAAGGAAGGAAGGAAAGGAGCGTGAAAGATAATTATGTGCTGTTAAGAGTTAAGTTGTCTTTCACATTATAAAATGTCACTGGCTATGTCCACAGAAAGGTAGCCAGGATGGTGAAAACCCTTGAGATTATACCCTATTAGTATCAGCTGGAGGGACAGATGCTTGTTAGCCTAAAGAAGAAAAGACTCAACAGGGAAACCCTAGATATCATTAAGAATTTGAAGGGCTGTCACACAGTAGAGGAATCTTGCTCTCTTCGTCTCCTGTGGGCATAATCAGGCACACTGAGGGGAAGTTGGGAAGAGGCAAATTCACATTGTGGGGAAAATGCCCTAATCATTGCCACCTCCCCCCCTGAAATGCAATGCTTCTGCAGGTAATGGGTTCACTCTTTTTGGGGATCTTCATGCAAATACCAGGAGACTACCATGCTGTAGAGAGGATTCTCTACAACAGTGAGTCAGTCTGGCCTAGAGAGTATCTGATGATCTTTGCAACTCTCAAAATTCCAGGGTTCCTGGAATTCTCTACTAAATGCCAGTACCACATTTCCAAAAATCCCTGAATGTCCCACTGATACCTCCAGTTCAAGGTATCTAAAACCAAATGCATCAGTGTAACCTCCCTATCCCCAATCAAGCCATCTTCCTCTTGTCCTTGTTCGAGCTGATATGCTCACCATTCTCCCAGATGGGAAATGTCATGGTCATCTTAGCCATCCCCCATCTCTCTTGTTCCTCACACCAAGTTCTATTAATTTTACATATATGTTGTCTCTTGCATTTATACCTTTCTATTCCAAATGAACCTGGTTCAGGGCCTAATTATCTCTCATCTGGACTAGGGACACAGCTTCCTAAATGACCATCCCAACTGATTTCTTTTCTTTTTAATCTATCATGAACACTTCTACTTTATGGTTCTTCTTAAAGAACCATCTTGACCAATGTCACTCAGCTGTTCAAAAACCTTCCATGGCTCACTATTGCCTTTATAGTAATATCTACACTGTTAAGTCCGTGCCATTTAACTTCCTCATTGACTTGACCCCACCCTACCTTTCTTAGCCTTGCCTTCTGTTTCTCCCCTATCCATGTACTCTATACTTCAGTTAAAACTGTCTTTCGTAGAATTCACTCTGAACTTTGTTGCCCTCCTTCCCTTAATGACACCACTCCCAGAGCTAGGATTGTCCTCCTCTATCTAGCCTGTCTAAATCCTACCTGTCCTTCAAGACTTTCTTAAACTTCTACCTTCTCTAGTACTAGTCTTCCCTAATTCCTCTCGCCTGAAAGTAATCTCTCAAGCTCTCCTGGAATTCATATATCTATGTATATACGCATATATGTATATATATATATATACACACAGATATAGATAGATAGATAGATAGACAGACAGACAGACAGATAGATGTAAACGTATACACATCTATAAATTCAGGCTTCCCATTCTTTACTAGTTAGGGCTGCCCTGTCTCTTTCTTTGTATCCATCACAGCACCCTGATTACAATGAGTTCTCAATAAATATTTGTTGAATGAATGAATGAATGAATGAACAAGCTATCCTGTCACTAAAAATCAGAATGTTCTTTATCACTTTATCTGGGATGGCATGTAGCACAGTAACCTGTATACCTTAGACACTTAGGAAATGTTTTATGAATGAATACAGAAGCTGCTTGTTAGCTTTCAACAGCTAAGTCTCACTGAATGCATTTTTTCCTCCTTGTGTCATAGAACAACAGATTATAAATTTAGATCTGAAAAGGGCGTTAAGAGATCACCTAGTTTAAGCCCCTCATTTTACAGATTGGGAAACTGAGGTCCAAAGAAGAATAAGTGACCTGATAATGACCACACAGGTAATGAGGGGGCAGAACTGAGTCTCACACCTGACCCTCTGCCTCTGGGTGCACCGTTTCCCACTACACCATACTGTCCTCTTTAGTGGCTGAAGTCAGAAACTTAAATTCTTCTACACCCTGCTGGTCATTATTATGGTTGCCCCATTCTAGTCTGCCATAGAGTGCTGAGGCTGCTGTCAGTTCATTACCTACATGTGTTCAGTCTAATGACCCTCAGTTCTACAGGGGCTTTAAAGTTCATACTTTGATGGGTGCTAACAAAAACAAACAGAGCCTTATCGTCAGTACTGGACTTCCCAGTCAGTGGCCACAAATATTGTAAAGCTGAAATCCTCATCCTCAGGGGACAGGGGGCTACAAGCCCTCCAAGAGATAAGAAGTCAATATGCCAAGAGCTTGTGATTTTCACGTACCAATAAACAAAATAACAGCTTGCTTTAATACGGTGCTCATATTTTATCTACTTGCTCTTCATTACAACCCCAGAAGGTCAGAACAGGTTTTGATTATTATCCCCAATTTTCAGATGAGGGAATGGCAGTCACACTGCTATTAAGGGCTGGAGTCAGAACTAGAACCCAGGTCTTCTGATGTCTTGTCTAGGATTCTTCTCTATTATACCACAGCCCTTCCAAACAGGGCATTCCCCAGCATTTGGGAACAGGGTCCAGAAGGGTCACTCTAAAGGACAACGATAACAAGGATTTACAGACAAGAGATGAGATTAGCTACTGGTAGAAATTTTCTCCACACTGGCTCACCCTAAGGGATGATTTATAAATATGCTGCCACCAAGGGTTCATAGTACGTCCTTGTGACATCATCAGAAATACTCCAATCACAAGCATAACTAGGAAAAAGCTCCTATTAACAAAGAAGATGTATTCGAGAGATCTTCATCAGAAAGTTTGCTTATCAGAGATAAAAGTTATATAGAGGGAAGAGGGTCATGGTGCAGGTTCTGGTACAAAAATACCACTGGATAACAAGTTTAAACAGCAAATGTGTCAGAAAATATAAAACACGCATCTAAGATACTGACAGGAGTGGGGTGGTGGAGACTGAGAACATGAACCCATTCTGTACAGGATGAGGGATGGGAAAGTGGAGCAAATCAGAAGCTGGAAACAAGGCATAAATACTTCTGCATCCTTGGTAACATGATTAGCCCAAGACTAGGTAAGAGAGGAAGGGAAGAGGCAGCAACCACACATATGTGATTTTAAAGTCTCCCTGACCCTTCAAATTTTTGCACGTACACACACACAGACACACACAGACACACACACACACACACACATACCCCTCCAGTGACTGAAATTCCTTTGGGAAAAGAAGTCTTCTCCTCCACTGGGAGAGATAAAAAGTTTAAAATGCAAATGCTATTTCAAATTCCTCATAAACTAATCATACTGAAATGCTCCCTAATGAGATGTAGAGGGTACTCATGGTTGAGGGCTAACACTGTGGAAAGAGGGAGGCAATATGAAGGAAGCACATACCCAAAGTGGGGAGAAGGGTCACAACTTGGGGAAAAATGAAGGTCGAGGAAAAGGGGGTGCCTTGGAATGGAAAAAATTAAATATGTGAACATTACCTTTAGCTCTCATTAAACAGCCTAGGCTTAGAAAAGAAAAACATGAGTTCAAAACCCAGTTCTGACATTTACTACCTATATGACCTGAGCCAAATCATTTAACCTTTCTGAGACTCTACTTCCCTCTCTGAAAAATAAGGGAAACAATACTCACACTATCCACGTCTCAGGGCTGCTGTGGGGAAATCACTCTAGCTAAAGCTTGAAATCCTATGGAAATGTTCATTGTAATTATTATTTGGTAACTCTCTCAAGCATTTTCATACTTCACTAATTCATTCAAAAAACATTTATTCAAGGCATAGTCTTATCTCCCCTACTGGCTTGTGAACTCCTAGGAGCCCCGTGCATGTTTTATTCATATTTTTATTCCCCACAATGCTCAGCACAGTACCTTATGACTAAGAGGAGGTTAATAAATGCTTGCAAGTTGAACTGACTTCCCAGTTCTGCCTAGAGTGTGCCCTGCTTATGTTCTAGAGGACAGAGATAACAGAAAATATGTGCAAAGAAATGTCTGTCCCATTGGGGCTACGTGTGCTCAATGCTCTGGTCCTACCACACTGTAGACCATTTATCTATTTTTTTTTAAATCTGGCTACTGTGAGCAATGGCTACAGTGGCAGAAGAATTCTAATGTTGGAATTGTGTGCCCCAAAGAACACTGGTGGCTCCAAGGAGGGTCTTTGCATCAGAGCCGAAGAGTAACACTTTGGCAAAGTAGGATTTCTAGCCTTGGCCAGAGAAGAGAATGCTCTGACTAATGCCTAACTCCAGCTAAAGACACTTTATTTTCTTCACAGTACAGGTCAGCTCTATAGTCTGATCCAAAGATACTCTAGGCAAGATCAAATTCTCTTATTCTGAATCTAAGATTTCTAAGCAAGTTTCCCATCTGTCATTTGGCCTCCAGACTGAATCTACCCACACTGGGAGGAATAACTCTGGGAAAACTGGAACTAGCTATCGAGTTAGGCATAGCTCCCATTATAGATCCAAAAGGGAATATCATGGTTTACCAATCAACCCATTACTTCCTGTGAGTTTGGTGAGCATGAGTTAGCCCTCCAGAGGCAGACCAATTCAATTCAACAAGCAGTTATCAAAAATCTGATATGTACAAGGCATTGTTGCAATTGATGAGGCAAATACAAAGATAAATAAGAGAGGGCCCTCCTGCAGATGAGTACAGTCTAGTCAGATACATAAAGAATGAGCATGATGTGTGCATGACAGATTCAGTTATAGCACCAGAAGTTTATGGAAGGGTGGCATCACTTCTAGCTGGGTAACCATAGAAGGCTCAGAGAAGGGAAGATTGAACAATAGATAAAAGTTCACTTGGTACAGATGAGAAGGAGACTATTCCAGGTACTGGGAACATCGTGAACAAAGATATAGGGGCAAGAAAACAGAGTGAGAGATCCAGTTTAGATGAGATGAAGACCCTCTATGAAGGAGATGAAACTTGAAAGGGTAGAGCCAGATTATGAAAGATCCTAATGTTAGATGAAGCAATTTTGACTTTCTTTGGTAGGTAGCGGATAAACCCAGAAGGACTTTGGACAGTAAAGTGACATACTTTGTATACCAATGTACACTAAGAGTAACTCAGCATCAGTATGTAGGATGGAACTGAGGCAGATGAAGGATACTTGAGACAAGACGGCCAGGTAGGAGGTAAATGAAATAGTCCAGAGAAGATGTACGAAGGCCCCAACTAGGGTCATGGCAGTAATCACCCTGTCATCACAGGATTATAGATTCAGAACTAGAAAAGGCCATCTATGGGCTTCTTAAACTTTTTTCACTCGTGACTCCTTCAACACTTCTTAAACTGTGGGCCATGACCCCGTATGGATCTAGTCTAGTCCAGTTCCCTTATAGAACAGATGAAGAAGCTAAGGCCCAGAAAGAGTAACTGACTTATCCAAGGTGACGCAATCTCAAACTTGTGCAATCCACAAATCCATTTCAGCCTACTCTCCCATCAAATCTCTCTCAAGACTTTCTAACACAGATCAAAATAGGAGGGTTTTAATTCCAACTCTTTTTATTTTCCTTGGCAAATCTCTCGTGTCTCCATTGTATCAGTGAAACGATAAGTGGAGTGGTTAAACATCTGGAAGATTGTAGGGGAGAAGAAGAAAGGTGGTCTCAAAAATCCACAAAAAGAATAATCAGCCATAGCCTAAGCAAGACTTGGTTACTGACATCAGAAATAAGTTCAATAGCCGTTTGACCTTGGGCAAGTCACTTAACCCCAATTATCCTGCCCTCCCTCCTCCAAAAATTTTTTTTAAAAAGAAAGAAGTTCAAAATTGGCCCAGTTTGTCATGCTGACCATGTCTCAAATTAATTGCAGCAGTCAACAACAACAACAAAACATTTCTACATTGCAGAATGATTGAGAATGTCACAAATCTACCCTGAAGATATGCAGGGTGTCCAAAAGGCTTAGTTAGTTCAATTTTTTTAGTTTTAAAGCTTAAAAACAGAACCAAAACTTTTGGAACACTAGACAGACAGACAGACAGATAGACAGACAGATGATAGATAGACAGATGATAGAGATAGATAGATAGATAGATAGATAGATAGATAGATAGATAGAGATAGATACCATGTAGGTCAATGCCCTTTACCTTACATTCAATATAAACAAATTGAATTCTGTGACAATCTTTGACAACTTATCTCTAGAAGAGTCGATGTGTATCCTTAAAGAAGTTCTCTGCTGGTCCCTGGATTTTTAAGTGATACTCCTTCTGGTTGCTCTATTGCTAAAATAAGCTTTTCCTCTACTTGGTTCTGGAATCTTGCTTCCCATAGGCTCTATCTTCCTTTCTTTCTGCTCTTCAGCACAAGTCAAACAAATTCAAAGGATGATTAAAGAAAATTTGCAGAAACCAGCTATTGAGGCAGAAATCTACATTTCCACCAAGTTCAGGTTGTCAATTTTTGTCAAAGTTGTTGCAACAAGTGGTCTGTCCTGCAGTTCCGTCAAAAGTAAATTTAGAAAGGAGCAGACTTCCATTAGGGTCAGAATTCCATGTCTACAGGTTTGCTGGGCACCAGATTCTACTCTTTAAAGAGAACGCACCTGCTCTGTCCATCTAAGTGCACAGGCTGGCACTTCCACAACTAGACCACCCATGTTAAGGTTCCCCCCAAAAAACCTCATTCTGAGAATAAAATTGTACTGGCAGAAAAATGGATCAAATCACCATTCTTTCAATGCATTTTTATAAAACAAGTCCTGAACACTCTTTCAAGATAAGACCTCTCATTTTTTACATCTCACTCCAATTTCTAAGAATGAAAAATTTTATTTTCTGTTTGGTATTTAACATGTTGAGGGAAAGGGAGAATTTGAAGAGAATAGTGTTTTATAAAACACATATACACACACACATACATATGCACATCTTAGATTTGGAAATTTCCCCAATAAACTTATCATGTATCATGTATTAAAATTATCTGTGTTTGCATCTTATCCCCCTGCTAGACTGTAGGCTCCAGGAGGGTAGAGACTGATGGTTTCTTAACTGAATTTTCTATCTTACCCAGTTTCAAGTAGAGAGCTCTCAAAAGAGTAGGCATTCAATAAATGTTTGTGGAAATGAAAGAAATAAAGGAAGAAGAAAGCCACTAATCTGAACCAAGATTTTACCTGATAGACAATTACTGACATTAATCTTAAAGGCCAAAGAATCCCAAAATACCCTCCACGGACATTATCTTTTACATTTTCATTCTTTCTCCTGACATGAGATTTCCCCGCGTCTCCAGAACCTCTCCTTCAGTAACAACATTCCTCTCCCCCTGATGCATCCCCCAAATTCCTTAGAGGCAGCTGGGTAGCACAGTGGATAGAGTACGGGGCCTGGAGTCAGGAAGACCTGGGTTCAAATCCTGCATCAGAAAACTACTAGTTGTGTGACCCTGAGTAAGTCACCTAATTCTTCTGTCTGCCTCCATTTTCTTAACTATAGAGTGGGGATAGTAATAGCACTTACCTCTCAGGGTTGTTGCAAAAATAAAATGAGATATTTGTAAAGTACTTAGTGCAGGGCCTGGAGTATTATAGGTGTTTAATAAATGCTTGGTTGTTTTTCCCTTTCTTTCCAGGGACAGCACTATGCACCAAAAAAGACATTGAACCAGGAATCAGAGAACCTGGGATAAATAGAGGTTACAAGAGAAATGCCCAATTTGGAGAACAAATTGTTTTTGATCATGTTAGAGCCCACTTACAAGTATGCTGTGAACATTCCATATGCCTGTGCATTCCTCATATGCTGAAAGACACCATGCAGGAATCGATGCTGCCACTGATGTGACCTGGGTGACCTCTCTGGGCCTGAGTGTCCTCACCTGTAAATGAGGAAGGTGGACTAGGTGCCCTTTGAGATGTCTTCCAGCTTCAGACAGAGGTATGATAATGATAACAACTAGAATTTACATCACATTTTAAGATTTGTAAAGCAGTTTACAGGGGCGGCTAGGTAGTGCAATGAATAGAGCACCGGCCCTGGAGTTACCAGGACCTGAGTTCAAATCCAACCTCAGACACTTAACACTTACTAGCCGTGTGACCATGAGCAAGTCACTTAACCCCAATTGCCCTGCCTTTCCCCCTGCAAAAAGCAAAAAAAAGAGTTTACAAATATCATGTTATTTGATCTTCACAACAAAACCCCTCCTTCCAAGAAATCCTATATTGAAAGTATGAACAAACTGACATAACATGGAATGTGAGAAGGGTCTCCACCATGGTTTTCTTTCTGATGCCTCATCTTACCCTGGAAGTGGTTTCTTGAAGCCTCAGCCTACTAGTGGAGAAGAAGTTCTAGCAGGTTCTATTATTCCCAGAATACAGAAAAGGAAGCTGACAGAGGTTAAGTGACTTGCCCAGGGTCTCACAATTAGTAAGCATCTGAGGCTGGATTTGAACCCCAGGTTTTTCCTGACTCCAGGCCCAGTACTCTATCTGCTATAGTGCCTAGTTTCCTCTGGGGTCTTTTGAAAAGAAGGCAGAAGTTAAAACAGCAGAAGTTAAAATGAGGAGTAACAGAGGGATAGCCTGAGTGCTGCCTGCTGGTGCCCATGGAACATCAGGAGGGCTACAGGAAGGTCCGTAGAACATTGTGGAGATCTTCCATGGAGGTTTCATCGGAGGACCCTCGAAAATTATCAGGCTTGTGCTGCAGCTTGTCTCTTTGGAGGAAGTATGCACGTTGGTCCTCACGGCACCACTGAAAACAACCAGGGATCCTAGTTGCAGATCCTAATGTCAATTTACATTTATATCATGCCTTATAAAGTGTTTGCCTAATATTAACTCCATGAGGTAGGTGATATAAGCATTATCATCATCCCTCTATTACTGAGGAAGAAATCATAGTTCAGAGAGTGAATTTCCTGTGGTCACCAGATCAGTATTAAGGCTGGGATGTGAATGGAGGTCTTTGGAATAAAAGGCTTTTGGAAATTCCAAGTACAGCGTTCTTTCCACTACATCCTGTTGCCTCACAAAGCACGTATCCTGGTCTTCCCCCTCAATTATTTCACAGTAATGAGGGTTTTGTATTTGTTTCGCTTTTCACTGTATACTTATAGATCTTTCTGCACATCCATTTAAATGAAAGCATATGGCTGCTTAAGTTGCTGTGACCAAAAGACTTTTGCACAATTGTCTGGCTCTTAACTTTGAAAATGCACTTTGAAAAAATAAATTCTACTTTGAGAATTTTTGTGATTGAAAGACATTGAAAATGAGGCTAGACATCTTTTTAAAATAACCGTCAACATAAAATCGTAACACATTAAAACAGACACATAACTGTGCATCATAGCTTTGTTTGATAAATGAAAAAATTAATAAATAGGAAGCATAAATTTAAAATTGTGACTTTAGGAGAGTGGGGAAGGAGACATCTCCCTATCTTAAGTGATGGAAAATGTTTGATTTAACTTAGGCAAACACATTCCACTGCTGATTTACCCTGAGAATTATAGCTAATAATATTAATAGCCACCACACCCATCTATGTAATCCTTTATGGCTACAAAGTACTTTGCCATCCATCCTCTTAATTGAGCTTTGTGATAACCCTGTAAGACTGCAAGGAGTAGCTCTGAGGAAATGATTTGTCCACCGTAACCTTTCTCGCAAAAGGTCGACCAGGGAGTAGAACTCAGGTCTTCTAACTACAAATCCACTGGTCATTTCTCTACAAAACCATTTCTTGATTATCATAAATATTTATTTTTCATATGACATGTGAGAACCAGACCTTAAAGAACACTGGACCTGGAGTCAGGAAGACCTGAGTTCAAAGACAGCTTCAGACGCTTACTAGCTGTGTGAGCCTGCGTAAGCCACTTAACCTCTATCTGCCTTGGTTGTCTCATTTGCAAAATAGAAATAATAAAAGCACCTACCTCCCAGAGTTGTTGTGTGGATAAAGTAAGTTAATATTTGTAAAGCTCTTAGCACCATGTCTAACATATGGTAGGTGCCTAACATATTTTCTCCTTCCTTCCTCCCTCCTTCCCTCCCTCCCTTCCTTCCTTCCTTCCTTCCTTCCTTCCTTCCTTCCTTCCTTTCTTCTCCTTCCTTCCTTTCTTCTTTCATTCCTGGATCCTATAGCTGAAAATGTGAACAAACTGAAACAACATGGGGTGTGAGAAGGGCCTCTGCCATAGTATTCCTTCTGATGTCTCATCTTGGCATGGAAGTGGTTTCTTGAAGGCTCCACCTACTAGTGAAGAGGAAGCTTGAGCAGGTTCAACAAAACCCAGCAACAGACAAGGGCCATCATTTGAGGGCTGGCCTAAGTGCTGAGAAATTCATAACCTGAAGGTTAAGCACCGGTGACTTTGTTTGTTTGTTTTTGGCCCCTGGCAACTTATTAAATGTAAAAAGGTTGCAGTCTGTGCAGATGATGGAAATTGCCTACAAGGATGAAATCACAGCTTATTGCAGGAAGTATGGAAGATGCTTATAGAAGATTATAGATGTGGAGCTGGGATGTACCTTGGAGTCCATCTAGACTAGCCTCCTCATTTTGCAGATGAGGAAAGTCAGGCATAGAGAAACTGGAAGATACAGTTAGGGTCACATAAGCACTAAAGAGCAAAGCTCAGGTCCTCTGACACTAAAGCCAGATGCATTTTTCTCTCACTGTACTATGCTGCTGCCTCAAAGGGTAAGGCCAAACAAAAG
Organism: Pseudocheirus occidentalis; assembly: GCA_028646575.1. NCBI lineage: Eukaryota > Metazoa > Chordata > Mammalia > Diprotodontia > Pseudocheiridae > Pseudocheirus > Pseudocheirus occidentalis. Next base: position 92,013,986 of record CM053598.1, on the reverse strand, counting down.
TTAAGAATGAGTTAACAGTGTCCAGGGAGGCTGGGACTAGTGGATTGCTTAAACTCAGGAATTCTGAGCTACAGTGGGCTAAAGGCAATATGGGTTATAGGAATGGAGAATCTGTGGCTGTGGGTGCAGCCTTTTGACTAAACCCAAGTTTTACAGAACAAATCCTTTTATTAAGGGAATTTGTTCTGTGAAGTTTGGATTCCATTAAAGGGCTGCGCTTGAGGAACTAGAGGGCCACATGTGGCCTCAAGGCTACAGGTTCCCCACTCTTATAGTGTATACTACACTAAGTTTTGTATCAACACAGTGAGTTCCCAGCCAAAGGAGCTGCTGGTCACCACGCTCCCAAAGAAGGAGCATGCCAGCCCAGTTTGGAAACAGTGCAGGTTAAAGCTCCTGCCAATCAACAGTGAGGTTGAACCTGTGAGTGACAGCTGCATAGTATAAGGTCACCAGTGTGACCCTGTATGATCTGGATCATCCCTTAGGACCCACTGACCACTATAGATTTCAGGGGTTCAATAAACTTGGGAGGGAAAATTTATATTTTTATTTTAATACAACTGTTTCCTTTGTAATCCTTTGCAATTTATTTTATGCATTTAAAAACATTATTTTGAGAAGGGATCCATAGGCTTCACCAGACTGTCAAAGGTGTCCATGACAAAAAAAAATTACAAATTCTGGATCTAGTCCAACTTCCTAATTTTGCAGATGAAGGAAATGGAGATTGGGGGAGGTTTAAGTGATTTGCCTAAAGTCATACAAATCTTTAGCAGCAGAATTGTGATTTGAATCTAGGTCCTCTGATTCATTACACTGCCTCTCTAAAGAGAAGAGCCCTAAAGATCCACTGGGAAACAGGAATATTCTAAAGGGGAAGCAGGTTCTAATCTTTGCAACAAGATAAGAGAAGTGATCAATACTCTAGGGGCATCTTGTTAGTACTGAAAGATGTCACAGTATCTGGTCAAGGCAGGTTTGAGAAACTGTCAGTTCTCCAAATGACAACTAGGGAAGGAAAACAACTCTCTTACTCTAAACCTGAAACCTGGAGAGACTAAGTGACCAGTTGAAGGTCAGATGGGTAGGGATTAGTAGAGTCCTTCCAATGCCCAGTCCAGTGCTCTGTCCAGCATGTCATGCTCCCTTCTAAGTAACCTTCAGCAAGCACCCAAGAGCAGTTGTTGAGTAGCTTTTATGAAGCATACAGCATCCTTGAAGCCATTCTCCTATGAAAATCACAAGCATCCTCAGGCTGTCTGGGGCCACACCCTGAGATAACTCAGCAAGTCACAGATGGTCATAGGTGTGTTATACCCAGGAAGGAGTTCACCTCAGCTACAATAGAGCCACACCTCAGAGTAGACCTAGTTGCTGAGTAGACCCATGAGTCATCAAGGGGCCCCCATATATACATGACATAGCTTGTAATGAAGCATTGCCTAGAGTTCACTCCTCCCACAAGCTTTTTGAGTCAATGTTGTAGAAAGAACCCTCTAAAGAGAGATAGGACGACTCTAGCAAGCTCATTCCAGTTCTGCCACTAATTAGCTGTGTGATTGGCCAAGGCCATTTGCCCCTCTTTGACTTGGTTCTCTTATCTAGAAAATAAGGAGATTGGACTGGCTTGTTCCTAAGGCCAGTTCTAACATTCTGATTCTTATTCATGGTTCTTGCAGGCTTGTATGCTTGGCAGAGACCAGACAATAAACTCTATCACAAGAGTCCTGGGCAACATTGATACCTCACCACAAAAAGATCTTGAACCACAGTCCATAGATTTCCAATGAGAAATTGATGCATCGAAAAACTGGGTCTGTCATGACACCTACATAGAATGTTTCAGCCTGAAAGGACTTTAGTGATTCTCATCCCCCTCCATACCATTCTACATTCTGCAAAAATGATCTTCCTTAAGTGACAGTCTGATCACATCAGCCCCCTCAATCCCTCCATTCAACCAATTCCAGTGACTTCTTATTGCTTCTACAGTAAAATACAAATTTCTATTCTGAGCTCATAAAGCCTTATGTGACCTGGCCCTAAACTATCTTTCCAGCCTCCCCCTCTTACACTTGGCCATCCATCCAAACTGACCTTTCTGCTTCTCACTCACAAAACTCTGTCTCTTATCTTGGCACCTTTGCACAGCATCCAGTCCCATGCATGGAATTTACTCCCTCCTTACCTCATGGAGTCTCTCCCTTCATTTAAGATACAGCTTGGGCACCATCTTCTGCATGAAATCTTTCCTGCTCTCCCCTCCCCTAGCTAATGCTCTCCCTCCCAAACAGCCTTGTATTTAACTGTGTATGTATGTATTAACTTTATAATTATGTTACATATGCTTACTTGTTGTCCCTCTCCTTAAGAATAAAACAATTCCTACAATGCAGTGAGCTTAAATTTTAGTTTTTTCTCCCTCAATACTATTGTTCCATAAGAAATGACAAGCAGGCAGATTTCAGAAAAACCTGGAAAGACTTACATGAACGCTGAGTGAAAAGAGCAGAACCAGGAGAACATTGTACATAGTAACAGCAACATTGTACAATGACCAACTTTGACAGATTTAGTTCTTCTCAGCAATATAATGCTCTAAAACAATTCCAAGGGACTTGTGATAGAAAATGCCGTCCACAGCCAGAGAGAGAACTATGGAGTCTAAATATAGACTGAAACATGCTCTTTTCTTTTTTTTTCTTCCTCATGGTTTTTCCCTTTTGTTCTGATTCTTCTTTCACAACATGAATAATGTGGAAATATGTTTAAAATAATTGTATATGTATAACCAATATCAGATTACTTTCTGTCTTGGTGAAGGAGGAAAGAAGGGAAGGGGAAAAACTTAGAACTCAATAACTTACAAAAGTGAATGTTGAAAATGAAAAATAAATAGATGCATTTAAAAAAAGGTTTTCTCATCCCCCCATTAGAATGTATTGCATGTAGAGATGATTTTCAGTTTTTATACTTATATCAGCACCTACCATGGTGCCCAGCACATGATAAAACTATTTTTAAATTTTTTGTCTGACATTCTTCTCCTACAGATGTGGAGACTGAGGCCCATTGTAAGGGAATGCCTTCCCAACGTGATGGGAAGAGTAAGAGTGGGGAGCCAGGACTCAGGGACAGAGACCAAGTTTGTCCCTTCCTTTGTCCACAGCTTCTAGCGCTATATGTACTTAAAAGGTACCAAGGAAATCCAATAACCATATTTGGCAAAACAAGTCAGGCCTCATTGTATGGATGACAAAGTCCATTCATTTCTCTTTTAAAAGTCTCATCTCTTTTTCTTGAAATTGGGCCTGTCCCACTAATGACTATGTGCATCATGGTACACAAAGAACAGGACCCATGGTCTCTCCCATACTCAAAGGTTCCAGTTTAAAGTGAAAAATGATTTATTATAATTCAAACCCCCAGATAATTGCTTAACTCTGCACTTGACTTGGCCTGTGTGGACAGGGCCTTGGGCAGATACGACCATGACTCACTAATTACACCAGAAGAAAACAGATTCTTCCTGTCTTTGATAGAATTCTGTTAGAATCTGCCATTGCCTTCCCTTATCAAAACGAAGAAATAAATCATAGCAAAGGGCCCCAGTTGTTCTTTTCATCAAAGGACGAAAAAAAAAAAGGGAGCTCTTCTTTCAAAGTTTGATGACAGTTACCTTTTAACTCTGAATCCCTCCTCACTGAGGCGAGGTCGTTAATGGATTTACTATCCCTGCCATAATTCTGGGTGCGTCTGCAGTTAATTACTTTGGGAAGTGCAAGAATTCTTGGCCACATCTAATGTCACTTCAAGGGTCCGAATCACATTCACTGGCGACAGACACTATGACAAGAATCCCAGACCACAGAAGTTAGAGGGATTTAATGTATAGAAGGCCAGCTTTGGAGCCCCAGAAAAACCTGGATGATACAGTGTTGACGGTACAACTCTGAGCAAGTTTCTTCTCTGCTCCAAGCTGCAGGATGCTCTCTAACCCAAGCTAAAGATGAGTTGTTTAAGAAATTTTCCTAGGAAGCAAGAAATAGAAACAGGGTTGATAGATGTCCATTAGTGAGAAATAACTAAGCAAACCAAGGGACCTTGAGATGATAGAATATTACTGTGCCATTAGAAATTATTAATGTGAAAAACACAGAGGGGTGTGAAAACTTTTGAACTGATGCAAAGTGAAGTCAGTAGAATCAGCAAAATGACACACACGATAAATACAGCAATGTAAAAAGAAATAACAGAAGGGAAGGTTGTGTAATTATAATGACCAGGCTTGATCAAGATGAGAAGAAAATGCTCCTTCCCATCCTGGAAGCAGCTGGTGATACAGCAGATAAAGCAGTTAGGCCTGGAGTCAGGAAGACCTGAGGTCAAATCCACCATCACACACTTCCTAGTTGTGTGACCCTGGGCAAGTCCCTTCACCTCTGTTTGCCTCAGTTTCCTCAACTGTAAAACAGAGAAAAGAATAGCACCTACCTCATAGTAGTTGTAAGGTTCAAATGAGCTAATATTTGTAAAGCATTTGGTTTAGCACAGTACCAAGCACAAAGCAGCTGCTATATAAATGTTTATTCCCTTCTTTGCAGAGGTGGAGGACTACAAGTATGGAACAGAGCATTCATTGTCAGACTCAGTTGATATATTGGTTAGTTTTGCTGAATTGCTCCCCAGTCCCTTTTAAAATTCTGTTACAAGAGAAGGCTCAAAGAAGGACATATTTGGAGATAAAAGGTGACGTCAAAACAAAAGCTGTCAACACAAATTTTAAAATGAAAATAAAAAATAATCATTTCTGATCTGCACCTACTGCAGATATATATCTAAGGAATTTCCATACCAGGAATTCCCCACACTTGATTTTTAACAATCACAACAGCAATAACAAAAACACAGTTTGAACAGATGCAGCATCAGCTTCAGGGCAGCCTTTTCAAAGTACTGGTTTAAATTCTTTTTAATCCTTCCTTACTGCTTTCTGGATGTTTCAGCACAGAACTCCAGCCACTTTGGTCAGACAATCATAGGTTTGACTGATTTTTCATGGAAATTGCTGGTCGCTTGGCTGAACTCAATCCCACTGTCCCTTGAAGACCTCCTCAATCAAAGGAAATTGCTTCAGCACGCTGCAGTCCTGGCTAAGCAAACAATCTTGCATTTTCAAATGGATGTTTGAAGTAAGCGAACAGCCATGCTGGATTGTCTAGTCATGAAGCCCAAGAAAGTCCTGGCTGGGAGGAACCTTAGAGATCACCTAACTATTCCAGCTCTTGGTTTTACAGAGGTTCTCCTCCCTCTCCACCTCCCCACCCCCACCCCAGGCTCAGAAAAGTGACTTGCCCAGAGTTAACAGCCAAGAACCGGAGCCCAGGTCTCCTGTTTCCCTAACCGATAATCTTTCTTTGCCTCTTCTCCAAACAGGAAGTGATATAACTAACCCACCAAGAGCAGGATTTGTGGAGAAGGATGCACGCAGCTCGGTCCTCACTCCACCCAATTACATTCAACTACAATTGAGTAAAGGGTTCTTTTTAAAGAAAAGTCCTGAGAAGTTAATGTTTCAAGCTGACATTTACTGGGATATCACTATTATTGTACTGATTGATTTGATTGCTTCAAATATTCTTTCCCAAACATGCTTCGAAAATAAAATCAGAAAAATGATTTCTCCGTAATTTCTTCTCACGAGCCCTGCACTAACCTCTTTGCTGACTTTAAAAAGCCAGGTAATAGCAGAGGCTTCTCTCAAGAGATTGTTCTTTGCTTCAGAAAGGAAAGAGAAGGGTTAAATTAATGACACAGCCAGCTGTTTTTATTGGATGGGGTGAAGAGAAAAGAGTTGGTGAGCTTTCACCCTTTTATCCTTGCTCAAACAGCTACCTTTCACCTCCTCTCCCCTAAACTGGGGGTGTGATCAATTCCCTAAAGTACTTCCAACCCAATGGAAATAATGGAAATTATTTAAACCCCAAATCTCAAACTTGAAAGCAAAGAGAATTCTAAATACACACTTATACAGGCAAGAAAAAAAAATACGCCAGGATACTAGGAGGTGTAGAATCCAATTCACTTTGCCACTGACTGTCACATTAACAAATTATTGTTCTTCAGTAATTGACCTAAGACTGTCAAAACCAAAGGGAAGACTTGTATAAACTGATTCAAAGTTTAAAAAAATAGAACCAAGGAAACAATGTACAGGACCACAAAAGGCCTAAAATTCAGTGGTTCTCAACCTTCCTAATGCCGCAACCCTTTAACACAGCTCCTCGTGCTGTGGTGACCCCCCCCCCGACCATAAAATTATTTTTGTTGCTATTTCATAACTGTAATTTTGCTACTGTTATGAATCTATCTGATATGCAGGATGTATTTTCATTGTTACAAATTGAACATAACCCACAGGTTGAGAACCTTCATTTAGGCCCTAAATGAAAACAACACTGAAAAACAAAGATATCTGAAATAACGTTAAATGCAATGACCAATCTTGGTTCCAGACAGCTGGATGATGAAACAGTCTTCCCTCTCCTTGGTAGAGAGGAGGGGGACTTCGCTGGGTGTGGAACATTGCGTAAGTGCCAGACACCACGGCTGTGTCACTTGGTTTTACTTAATGGGTTTTCTTTGTTACATGAGAGGGAGGGTTGTCTTGGTGGGACAGGGAATGGAGTGTATGATTGGAAAGTGCCTGCACATCAATAAAACTTAAAAAGTAAATTGGCTGTGCTGCTGAAGGATGGGACTGCAGCCTTTCCAAACATAACTGCCTTATTCCAGGGGATGCAGAGATGACAAGGTACACATGGGAGCAGCCACCCATTGGAACCAGGCAAGCAGAGCTGATCCCAAGTCACCTAGCTTAAAAGGGAGGCCGCTGCTCTCGGTTGACTGAGAGTGACAAATCACATGGAAAACTCTGGAACACCTTAGGACCTTCCCTTCCATCTACCTGTTAACTATTTTGTTAGCCCCGGATCGCTATTTCTGTAGTTACCTCCCCACCTCATTCCTCCCCTGCTGCCAATGGCTTTGCTCTGTATGTAGGTACCTGCCCACAGGAGCAGGTAGGCGGCACAGAGCCTGACAGGTGTTGAGCCTAGAGTTAAGAAGACCAGAGTTCAAATATAGCCTTAGGCACTTAGTAGCTGCAAGACCCTGTGCAAGTCACTTGATTTCTGTTTGCTTTAGTTTCCTCCTCCATCAAAAGGGAGTTAATAGTAGCCCCTATCTCCCAGGGTGGTTTTGAGGATCCAATGAGATAATATTAGTAAAAAGCACTTAGCTCAGTGCCTGGCAGCTGTATGCACTATATAAATTCTAGCTATTATTATTATTAATTGCCCTTTGCCTCTGGCCTTTGAAGAACTCTATTTTACCTTCCCTGTAGCATTTGGGGTCCACTTTGATCAGGCCCTTCACAGCCTCAGCCAGTGGCTTGGAAGGTTCCCAGCCATCAACTCCTCCAATCCCATCCCTGGACCAAGTCCAAGAGGGCAAAAGGCTGTGGACCAGAACTCAGACTCTCTACAGTCTCCTCCTCCTTCTTCCTGGTTTGGGATGAAGATCAGAGTGGGGGAAATTATTGTTAGTGTTTTAGTCTTATGATGTTGCTAATTTCTCACTCCCTCATTAAGATTATTTGTTTTAGATTATTTGAGACCTGATGTGGGCTTTCGTAAGTACGTGGAACTCCCAATGAGTAAACTCTCTTTACTAAAGCAGATGAACAATTGCCCTACAACTTATTCTTTGCAGGATTCTTAACCTAGGGCCCACGAACTTTTTTATATTTTGAACATTTTGATAATTGCATTTCAATATAATTGGTTTCCTTTGTACTCCTAAACATTTTATTTTATACATTTAAAAACATTATTCTGAAAAGGGATCCATATACTTCACCAAACTGTCAAAGGGGACCCTAACACAGACACATTAAGAATTCCTGTCTTAGAGAGTTGCCTAGGGCACTTAGCAGTTAAGTGACTTACCCAAGGTCACACAACCAGTATGTGTCAGAGGAAGGACTGGAACACAGGTCAGCCTGACTCTGTTACATTCTGTCTCAGGTCATTCCTGTTCTCTGCCCCCAATATAGGCTGCTTCTCTTAAGATTTCTCATAATCATCAAAATATCTTCTAAGTGAGTTCCTTAAAAGAAAATCCCAACAAACCTAATTTTTATAGTATAGTATATATAGTTCTCACCAGAGCCCTACTTCGATGCCTTATTGTAGTGGGGAGGTTCTCAAAAGTTCAGCCTTCTAAAGAGGGCAAGCTCTGGCAAGTGCTTCAAGCCAGGGTCTGGCAGAAGACTTTGCAGTCCAAGGATCATCTACAAAAACTCATCACCACAAAACTAGTTAACAGGTGATTCAGATATGGCAGTTCATGAAAACAAGAGCACTGTGATCCATATCAACAAAGGGAACGTCCACGCCAGTGACATCGCCAATCCTTAAAGCACTGAGAGCAAGTACTATATAGCACATGATAAAATGTATGTCTTTGGGAACAAGCTGTATTTCAGCTTTTAGAGGCAATAAACAATTTAAATGAAGCAAAAATAAATTTTATAGAACCAATCCCTCTAACTCCGCCCCTCCACAAAGAAGAAAAGGGAGGAAAGAAATTGGATTTGGCAAGACAGTATGCTAAGTTTGGGATCAGAAGTTCTGGTTTCAAATCATGGTTCTATTACTTATTACCTGGGTGACTTTGGGCAATTGATTTAGCACCTCGAGACCATTTGAAGAAAATGAAGGAGAGAAATAGGAGTGGGAAGAGGACATGAGAGAGGAAGCATCATAGAGTTGATAGAAAAAGCCAGCCTTAGAGCCAGGAATATTTGGGTTCCCATTCTTCTTTGGACACCTACTAGTTGTATGATTCTGGACACATTCTTAACTTCTCCATGTTCTAGGAAAGCATCTAAAACTATAAATTTCAGAGAAGGTGCCAATTTCTTCATCCAGAAATCCTCTGTAGTATGAAATCACAGGTCTAGTAACTATCTGTATCCCTAATAACAAATGACGAAAACTACACATTGGAGGTTCATTATTCTCTAACAAATTACTAATTTTCTCTAACAAATTCTCTAACTAAATTACTAATTAAAATTCTCTAACAAATTACAAATCTCTATAATATAAATGCAAACCACCAAATGTTCCTAAGGAGTCAACAAATAAACTGTACTAGAACTCAAGCATTGTTGTAGGTGGAACTGTTTCCCACAATTGCTTATTTGGGACATCATGCCATGAAACTTTAGGTACAATGTTTTAATAGCTATTATTGTACCAAATACTCATAATTTCAAAACCACATGGAATGAAAAGCTTCCAAAATATAGAAATGGAGTAGAAGAAATTAAAGTGATATGAGAACAGGATGAAGTAGGTACATATCATCCTGAGTGTTCACTGGAGTTGTCCAAAGGATACTTTCAGTGAATCTGCAAAAGATGAGTAGAAATCCCAATACTCGTACCCAATTATTTAAAAAAGCAGTCATTTAATATTTCCACACAATAGTCTATAGAACACCAACCATAAAAGAATGATAACATGATTGCAAATTGTCCTTGAACTGTTTCTATCAGAATCCCAGAAAAAATATGAGAACAATGAGGTAATAATAATAATGGTGAAGATGATGATGGTGGTGGTAGTGCTGATGATGAGGATGGTGATGATGATGACAGTGAAGATGGAGCTGATGCTAATTTACTTTTATGTGGTTTATCAAACACTTTCCCTATGTTATTTGTAGAAAAACCCAGGGGTTGAAACTGCCTCTCCAACTCCCTCTACCTATGCTGACAGTCATCTGCAACCTGCAGGCTTGGAAAGTTGCTGGGAGGCACTGAGGTGGTTGTTGTTGTTCAGTCTTTTTCAGCACATAGATTCTCTATGACCCCTTCTGGGGTTTTCTTGGCAAAGATACTGGAGCAGTTTGCCATTTCCTTCTCCAGCTCATTTTACAGATGAGGAAACTGAGGGAAACAGGGTTAAATGACTTGCCCAGTGTCACACAGTTGAATTTCCACAAACCAGCTACCAACTCATACAGCAGACCTCTGATCCCCCAAGAATTAGGGCTTTACTCCCTGCCCTCTCCATCCCCGCAACCACCTTGCATTCACTCCAAATATGTTTTGTATATACTAATCTATGTACATATTGCTTTCTCCCAGTAGAATGTAAACTTCTTAAGGGCGGGACTGGCTCCATTTCAGTCCTTATATCCTCAGCACTTAGCACTGGAACCTAGGAAGAACTCAAAAATGCTTGTCAATTCAAATTGAATTGCACTCTCAGGCCCAGAATATTCAGAGGCCCAGTTTAGAATGCTGAGGGAAAAAAATCCTGCCAATTTTTGCATCCAGTGGAAAAAAATTGAAAGTGGGATTCAGAGAAAAATCACCGTAAGAGGAAGTTCAAGCAGCTTTCAGTTCTATTTCCAAGAAGAATTTCAGAAAAGGGGGGGGAGGGGGCCTAAATCAAACCAAGAATTGGAGACTAATGAAAGAAAAAGGAAATAAAGATTCTGGAAACTAACTTACAGAAGATATTTCTCAGACTCAAAATAGATCTGACCTTAGGATTGTCTTCGGAAAGGCCAGAACAAATGAAGTCATCATATATAAATTGTTCAGTCTCATGAATGTGACTCTGCGCTGTGGCAAGGGACACTAATTAGCCAATAAAATTTGCTTTTTCCTCCTTTAGCTGAACATTTTGCTACAAGTTAGATTTTTGAGCTCTCAAATTCACTACAGTCTTGTAGTTATTCATTATTTTTCAATTATGTATGTATTTATGGGTATATATGTTGTCTGTTGATCTGTTTCCTTTTCTATGTCTCTGCCCACCCTTTCTGCCTTTATGTCTCTCTCTCCCCATTCATTACAGATTAGGCTAAATGCTCATCTTTGATTGTCCATATCCCAGTACCCTATATATTACTAAGGCCATCTTTCCAGACCTTTTCCCCACAGTCATCCTGTTCTTATGAAATGTTATTGGATTAAATTCACTATAAATTTATGATGTACTAAGTATCTAATCCTGCCTGTAGGAGATATAAGAAAAGTAGAAGCAGCCTCTCCCTAAAGAAGCTGACAATGGCACCAGACCTCCATCTGAGAACAACGTAAGTGACTGGCATTTTGCACCAAATTGAGACTGGTATAAACTGTAGGAATTCTGAGACGGGGAGAGATCAAATGGGGGAGGGGAACAGAACACTTCATGGAGCAGAAGAGAATTGTGAGAGGCCCTAAAGGATGGGATTGTGTCTAGAGAGACAGAGAGGTGGGGACTATGAGCACAAAGGGCTGGAGGGGGCAGGGGAGAGCAGTGTGGCTTCAGTGGAACATTCATTTTGGGGAACGCATCCGGATTAAGATGAAAATGTTGGTTTCCATATAAAATAGATCCAAATGACATTATCCATCGAAGTAAACATAAGTAAATAATATGTAATTTGCTTAATCAGTTGCAAGATCAGTTATTTCAGTCATGATTTTTCAGAAGAGTAAAGCAAAAGCCTCATAGAATCCTAGGATATATAGAATACTGGGAGTTAAAAGGGACCTTTGAGATCTAAGGCCTCCATTTCATAGAGAAAAAAGCTAAATTCCAGAAAAAATAAGTGATTTGTTTTAAATCAGATAGTTTATTCACTAGTCACCAAAAAAAAGTGTAGGGGGAAAAATAGGCTGCGTGCAAATTTCTGTTCAAGTGGAATCTATCTTTTCATTTTGCAGATAGGCTAGGCTGGCCTGCCAGAATGCAAAGAAAATGTCAGTGGTGGTTTTGGTTCTGCCACAGGCTGAGGAACCTCACTGGGAAGCAATAGATTGCAACAGAAAGAATTCTGAGCTTGGAGTCACAGGATCTGAATTCAAATAGTAGCTCTCCTACTTACTACCTATGTGACTTTGATTTAAATCACTCAACAGCACTGGGTCTCAGATTTTAGGCCTTTGGGGCACCAAGAGAAAAGCAGAACTGATTCCTATCCAAATTCTTTGCCACTCTTTTGTTCTGAGAAAGCAGTTAAGTGGTGCAGGGGATAGAATCCTGGATTTGGGGTGCAGAAGACCTAACTTTAAACCCTGTTTCAGCCACTTACCAGCTATGTGACCCTAAACAAGTCATCCTCTCCCATTCCCCATCTGTGAAATGGGTATAACATTTATATATCTACCTCACAGGATTGTTGTGAAGGTCAAATGAAAGCATGTCTCTAAATCAAAACTTAAAAGGCAATATAAATGCTAACCATGATTATTCATTACTACCCTGTGAGGATGATCCTTGAAATAAATTCCTATTGCTCAAATTTCACTACCAAAAGCCACTGTGGAAGATTAGTGACCTTTAGCAAGGAAATACTTTTACCTGTCACATTTTCCTACTTTTGCACATGTTTTCTGGGACTGTCAGGGATTTTATAGAGAGAAAAGTATTTAATATTTGGGTTTTTTTTAACTCAAACTCATTCACCTGCTTACCAAGGCAGCCACCTGTGTCTTTGAAGAATGAGACAGACATGAGACTAAGGCACTGGAAACCAGTGGAGTGAGGAGGAGAACATTTTCCTCTGGTGACTTAGGTAAGCAGAATTAACCTGAAGAGAAAGATTAAAATCTTGGCTTTCACTGCAATTTGCTCAGGTAGAGAAAGCTGAAATCACAGAAGCAGAAGGAAATAAAGCTTCAGAAGCACAGGGGAAATGCTAGGTATTTCTAAAACAAACCTTGAGCAGAAAAGAAAGTTCAAGTAATTTTTCAGATTCTGCTGAAACGGGCCATTCAAAATATTTGTGACTACTGTTAGGCTTTGCTGTTATGAAAATGCAAATTTGCTTTTGTCTCACTCAACTGGATTTAGAAGATTATAGACTTTTGAAGAGGCAAAAAAAAAAACAGATGGGAAAATTATTTGATTAGTTCTTAACGAAAGATGACCTCTATGAGACTTACTTGGGTGGCAGCCTTAGAAATCCTTTACACAAAATATTTCTCACTTTCCAACCAAAAGACCCTTCTGGGCTCTGAGCCACTTAAGCAGAGGTGAAAACAACAGGGCAGTGGTTTGAGACAACTTGGAACTAACAAAGGAATATCTACATTCACAGAGCAGTTTTAGGGCTTATTTTGGAGAATTTTTTGAAGAAAGACAAAATAGACATTCAAGAACAAGATGATTTTATTTTAAAACACTGAAAGCTAGAAATAACAATTTGTCTGAGACATCTCCAAAAGACCCTGGTTATTTCTGATGTGATCTTCCTAATCCTAGCATTTAGATTTTCTTCAAATCCTGGTCAGTTGGCCTGGCCCTTTTGCAAATGGGCAAGCCAGTTTGCATTTGGACCAAAGTTCACATTCTAACTGTGACAGATGTAATAGTTAAGCTAATGCAAATAAATAATGGAAGACAAAGTGAATTACTTCCCTATCTCCCCTAACAGCAAAGGCTCAACCCTATTTCCATCTGGCTGTTCTTACGGTTTCTTCCACCTGAGATGCCAATTCCCCCACTTCTGTGCTGATTCAGACCTTCCTTCAAGGACCAACTCAAAACATAGATTCCCCACAATATGGCAAAATGATGGGCATGAGATTAATAATGAGTTACTAAAGTAAATTAGGATGTTCTGAGGTATGCTCCTCACTTATGAGCGAAAACTGGTGGCCTTCTGGACACAGAGAGAAAAGCAGTATTGATTCCTAGCCAAACTCTTTTACCACCCTTTTGTTCTGAGATGGCAGTTAAGTGTGTGTGGGGGTATGGAATGCTGGATTTGGGGTGCAAAAGACCTGAATTCAAACTCTGCTTCAGCCACTTACTAACTATGCAACCCTAAACAAGTCATCCTTTCCTGTTCCCCATCTGTGCCCCCCAAATCTAGTGTCATGGACAGAGAGGGCCCTGCACTTAAAGTCAGAACACCTAGATGGCTGATCCACCTTGGACACTCACTAGCCTTGTGACTATAAGCAAGTCACTAAACTACTCTGCCTCAAGCTCCCCAACTGGGGGCCTCATTGGGTGGGGATGAGGTTAAGTGCTTTGTAAATAGAAATGTACCACATAAATGTGAACTAATTGCTTCAGTCACCGGGATGAGACAAGAATGCATCAGAAAGCTAAGAAATTCCCTCTATTAAGTCAGCTTCCTTATGATTACATTTAAAGCACGGGTTCTTAACCTGGAGTCCATGGTTAGATTGGGGAGGACCCCGAGGGAGGGGAAGGAGAGAAAATCACAAGTTTATTTTCACTAACCTTTAATTGAAATTTCTCATTTCTTTCCATTATTTAAAAACATATTTCTGAGAAGGGGTTCATAGGCTTCACCAGATTGCCAAAGGGGTCCAAGATGTGTCTTCACGTGCGCACACACACACACACACACACACACACACAGATTAAGAACCGCTAGAAGATAACTCCTGACAATTATCTATGGAAATTAGCAAGTAAGAAAAAAAAAAAAGGTCTGGTTTGGGGTTAAAAAAAAATTTTTTTTAAAGCTTAAATTTTCTTACAAACTTCTTATTCAAAAAATACTTACCACCGGCCCTGGAGTCAAGAGGAACTGAGCCCAAATCCAGCCTCAGACACTTAACACAGAAAACTTGTGTGACCTTGGGCAAGTCACTTAACCCTAATTGCCCTACCTTCCCCCTCCAAAAAAGCAAAAAACAAACAAAAAGTACTTACCGAGGCTCTGTGCAAGATTCTATGCTAGGTGTTAAGTAAGATATAATGATGAACAAGACCCCTAAATCTGGAATTGAGAGATAAGAGGGAAGAAGAAGGAAACATGGATTTATTAAGCACCTACTATGTGCCAGGCAGAGACAGTTAGGTTGCTCAGTGGATAGAGTGCTGGGCCTCCAATCAGGAAGACCCAAGTTAAAATCTGACCTCAGACACCCAGTGGCTGTGTGACCCTAGACAAGTCACTTAACCTCTGTTTGCCTTAATGCACTAGAGAAGGAAATGGCAAACCACTTCAGTATCTCTGCCAAGAAAACCCCAAACAGGATCAGAGTCAGACAGGACTAAACAGACTAATCAACAAATGCCCTCAGGGATTTTACAAACCTGATCTCATTAGAGCCTCATAACAATCATGGGAGCCAGGTGCTATTATTATCCCCATTCTACAGTTGAAGAAACTGAATCAGAGATTAAGTGACTTGCCTAAGTATACACAGCCAGTAAATGTTTGAGGCTGGATTTGAACTCAAGTCTTCCCAACTCTAGGAAAAAATCTCACCTTTGCTAATTATCACTAGTTATGAACTTGAGCAAGTAAGTCACTTCCCTCCCTGAGCCTCAGCTTTCTCGTCTGCAGGAGGGGGAGGTTAGTTTAGACAAGGGTGAGGAACCTGTGGCCTCAAGGCCACATGTGGCCCTCTAAGTCCTCAAGTGCATGAGTGGCCTTGAGGCCCCAGATTCAGGGTTAGAGTTAGGGATTCCCCACCTTGAACTAGATGATTCCTAAAAATCCCTTCTCCATCTAACATTCCATGACCTCATGGCACAGTCCTTTCCTGCCCTTGTCAGGGAGAGAGAAGACATTGGCAAAAATGAGCCGAACAACAAGGATAAATTCTACTTTCACAGAACTTCGTATCTCTCTCATCCACCCCTCACAGCCTAAGAGGTTCCAGGGACTGGCCTTTTGAAATTATGGGAAGGGACCTTAAAATTCAATATAAGCCCAACAAAGAGTCCTACAATGTCCACACTTCCCTTGTTAAAGGGAAGAGACAAGAGGCAGAGAAACAGAAAGTGAGTCATTGACAGATGACAAGAAGAAACCCAGAGAGGTGGAGAGAGATGACGGGGACATTCAGAGGGAGTTTAGAGAAGTCTGTGATTTGGGTGGCAATCAATGGAGCCGTCTGCTCCCACCCTGCCATTCATGTCAGATGCTAATTAACCCCACAGCACACCAAGCCCTTCTAAATGGAGAGTCGACCTGAAGCTGAAGTTTTCCTATTTGAAGGCTTACTTTTCCATTTTCAGAATTCAAGTTTAAATAAAGGTATATTTTCCCATGGAATTCTGAAAACGGTTTCCACCTGTGTGAGTCTTCCTTCAACAAACATCCAGTAAGGACGGCAGCTAGAACACCTGTCCCTTCTTTTTCTTTCCCATTACCACCACCCTCATTTACAAAGTCTTTTATCACCTCACACCCAGGTTATTACAATGACTTCCTATGTAATAAGCCTACTTTAATCCCCACTGTCTAGTTAGACTTCACCAGTCAGAGGATTTAATATAAATCTCTGCCTTCTGGCCTTGTGAATAAGTAACAGAAAACTCTGCATTTCTCAGGTAGGTGAGGTCCCTCATCCCAAGTAGTAAGGCTTTGGTTTGGCTTCTGGCAAAAATAGCTGAGGCACCATCTTTGTGGAGGTCTTCCTCCCCAAGACTTCCCCCTACCCCCTTCCTCAGGAGAAGGCCAGTATCAAGGCTGGCTTCTGGCCAACTCTGACCTTTTGCCACCCTCCTCCCTGGGATCTCCACAGCTGACTTCAGTCCTCTTGATGGAGCACAGAAGCAAAATATGGTCACTCCCATGACACCCTGACACTCCCAAATGGACTCCCTGACCCCAGCCAGGGGTGGGGAACTTGAGGTCGTGTGTGGCCCTCTGGTCCTCAAGTAGGGCCTTTTGACTAAGTCCAAGTTTTACAGAACAAATCCTTTTATTAATAAAAGGCTACAGGTTTCCCATCCCTTTGGGCCCAGACTCTCCCTCTTCCTACCACTCTATCCAACTCCTCACACAACCACCAGATTTATCTTCCTATCCGAAAAGTTCTGATTCTGTCACCTCTTGGTTCATAATTCTTTAGTGGAAACAGGATGAACTCCAAATACCTCAGCCTGGAAGGCACTGAAGGCTCTCTACAATCTAATGCCAACCTGCCTATCCCTATTTATTTTCATAAATCTTCTGTTCTAGTCATGCTGATCTCTTCATCTTCCACCTGACATACCTTATACTTTCCTACCTGCCCTCCTCCTTTACGCCATTCTCTTCGGCCCTTCCCTGCCCCTACCTCATCTCTACCTATAGAAATCTCTCTCACTCTTATCCACCTTCTGCAGGAACCTCCCTTAGATCAGGGAGGAAGCCTGGTACAAGGGAAAGGCATTGGTCAAATTCCAGCTCCGCCACTCAGACAAGACACTTCATTCTCTGGGTACTCCTCTCTTGTAAAATGAAAAGATTGGACTAGTCCATTCCAACGCCAAGTCAATGACCCTATAATAGCCGTCTTTGTCTGGTCTGTACTTGTCATTCAGCACTTAGCACCCATATTTCACTCTCTTAAAAAATATATATATACATACATGTGTGTATACATGTATATAACACACATACACATGTTCAAGTGTGCATCTACATTTATGTGTGCATATGTGGGGGTGTGACCCTCACTAGAATGTAAACTCCTTGCACTTCTTTCTTTATAGCCTGATGCTTAGCACAGTGCCTAAAACATAGCAAGTCTTTAATAAATACCTGATTGACTATCACTGTAGGTTAGGTACTTTTTTATGTGTGTCTCGTCCCTCCTGTACAGTTGACTTGAAGTTAGAATGTTGTTGTTCAGCCATTTCAGTTGTATACAACTCTTCATCACCCCACTTAGGATTTCCTTGGGAAAGATATTAGAATATCACCATTTCCTTCTCCAGTTCATTTTATAGATAAGGAAACTGAAGCAAACAGGGTTAAGTGACTTGCCCAGGGTCACACAGCTAGTAACTATCTGAGGCCAGATTTGAACTCACAAAGATAAGTCTTCCTGACTTCAGGCCCGGTCCTCTATCTACTGCACAACCGTGCTACCCTGGCGTCTGAATATCTGAATTCAAATTCCAACTTTGCCACTTACTGCTGGTATAAATTTGGCCAAGTCAATCAGCCTCTCTTGGGCATCTGTTTTCTCATTTATATAATAAAGGGACTGGACAAGAAGGTGTCCAATGTGCCTTCCAGTTCTCGAGTCTATGCATGTTTCTATGATCTATACACACAGATATTAAATCCAATCACCCAAACTAGATTAGAAGCTCCTGGAAGGGAGGGACTGTACCTTCTTCTCCTTGGTATCTCTCCCAGAATCTAGAACAGGCAACAATGGAGTAAAGAGCTTTGTGTAATGCTTATGGCAATCAATAAATACCTGTTAATTGATGTATCATGGATCATTGATTTAGAAACAGATGGAAGGAACTTTACATTGGGGTCATTTGATCCATTCTCTTCTCTTTTGCGCAAGGTCACAGAGATGGTACATGGAAGAGCTGAACTCCAAACTGGTCCCTGGACTCCAAATTTTGCTCCTTTCTATTGTACTATGCTGCCTGGACTTAATCCTATCAGATGATTTAAGTGATAGTCAAAAAATGCCTTTAGGTTTTTTTCATTTTTATTTTGGAATTTTCAGGACCCTAGTTCCACTGTCCAAGTCTTTGATACCCCAAAGCTAATGAATTGCCTCACTATCACCAAAAGACTACAACTATTTCATTCTACTGTGCTTGAAATCTATAGGGAAACTAGCATTCACTTCATGATTCTGAGTCTTTTTTTTTTAACCTCCTCCTGGGTCTGCCACTGAATCGATGTTACACTGAACCTAGTGAGCTTTCCCTCCCTTGTCCTCCATTTCTTCTTCTGTAGAATATAAGGGAAAGGAGTTATACTGCAGGGTGTCTAAGGGCCTTCCCAACTCTTATTTTCTAAAATTCTGATACTTTGAAAAGGCTGCTAAAAATGTGAATACAATTTTCTATTGCTGGTGTATATCATCCAGATGAAAAGCAGCAGAACTATCACTGTAGTCTACACTGGTCACACCACACCTGAGATCAGATCCAAGTCCTGCATTGGGACCAGATAAAATGAAATCAAGGGTCGCATCCAGCCCAGGGGACAAAGATTCCCTCTACCCTTGTATTCTGCTGCCTTCAGGACTTTTTATCCTAGAGTGAAAAGTAGAAAAATGAAGGAATGAATAACTATAAGAAGTCATGCAGCAGAAACCAGACCTATAAATAACAAGGGCAGCCTACTCATTTGGGCAGGCTGAAAAGGCCTCCCCCTCCAGGGCCACCCCATACACACAGTTTTTCTCTCCCAAGTTAAGTTGTTGACTCTGCCTTGTCCCAATGGCTGTGAAAATGACATCAGAAGAAACCACTCAGCATGAAAGAGGGAGTTCTAACCACATATTCAAGAATACAGAAGTATTCTTCCCCAACCAAGCTCCTAACAGAGGATCAGTAATCTGGTAGAGAAGTTTAACAAAATCATGAGACCCTCAACAACCTAGTGTTTGCTGAGTTCCATTTAGTCTTTTTTTTTTTTAACATAAGCCACTTTGGAATGAATGACATTTTTGGAAATAAATGATTCTGATTTCTGGTTAAGATGACCACATGAAAAGTTGTACATGATAACCACATGCACTCCAGCCAAAATCTAAAAGGGGTTCCAGATCAAATAATGATAGAGAAATCCAAAGAGGAACAACAGCAAAAGAACTCCTGTAGCTAAGGACAGCACAAATGGGCAGTTAGAAAACTGTGCGACCCTGCTATGAGGGAAGCCAAGGTAAGTGCAGTAAAGAAACTAGCACTCTGACCAAAGAACCTTGAGGAGTTATCTTTGTAACAGCCCTATGGCAAGGCCTGGACTAGCTACAAGACCCTGAGAGTTCTATTTCGTCCAAACTTAGGAAGAGAAGCTAACTTGATATCAGGACTGGAGGGCCAGGGTTTTTCCTCCATATAGAATTCCTAGGTTTGACTCCCAGAGAGGGAATTTTTAGAATCTCTCAAGAGGGAAATGGAACTCCTAAGGTTGCTCATTGTTTGGGGTCTGGCTCAGAGTGAGTATAAACAGCAATTGTTTCTGTTCTGGCCAGAAATTCTGAGGGTCTTCCCCTCCCAGACTGATTCTTTTGTGAAGGCAAACTAGGTCATCTTCTGCCTCAATTCTTACCTAGTCATGAGTGTTGCCTCAGACAAACTGAGAACTGGGAAAGACCTTAGCTTACAGCGGCCAAGATCTCCCATTGCATCCAGGGCTATACTGACCTATGACAGGTCTTACTGACCTATGTCTTGCTACTGGATTCTAATGACTGGAGGAGAGAGTGAGGATGCTAACTTTGCACAGTCTCACTTAAACCCAATTCACTTTCAAGTCAAGACATTACCCTCCTGATGTCACTGGTCCTCTTAAAGAACAAAGGACAAACAACAAGAGGGATATTAAACCTGAAAACCTTCAGAACTCTTTTTTGGGGGGGAGTGGGGAAGGAAGGGAAGTCACAGGAAGTACAGAATTCCTGGTTAGGGAAACTCTGTGAAATTATTATTATATATTATCATATATTGTCATAGATTATGTTATATTATGTATGATATTATACAATATATTAATTTATTATGCATTAATATGCTATATTGTTTATTATGCATAATATACACATATTATATTAATATATTATTACATAATTTAAATATTACATATTTCTTATATAGGTTAAATAAGAGTTTTGAAGAAAATAGTTAAAAGGAGAATAAATAGTTTAATACTGAAGATGAAAACTCTTACTTAAGGAACTTCTAGGAAATCTGGAAACCAGTCTAGAAGAAATTGGGCTTAGATTAACACCTCATACCATACAGTATAATAAGTTCCAAATGGTTACATGATCTGATAAATAAGGTCATCACCAAACTGGAGTCCCATAAAGGAGATACCTTTCACAATTATGGATAAGGGAAGAGTGCTTGATTAATAAGAGATAACATCACAGGAGATAAGCTGGACAATTCTGATTACATAAAAAGAAAACTTCTCTTAAAAACAAAAATAATGCTGTTAGAATCATAAAGGAAATAACAGCAAAGGGGAGAAATCATGATTACAAACAAGAAATATAAAGAACTGATTGTCAATAAGTATTTATTAAGCATGTCCTATGTCCCAGGCACTGTGCTAAATGCTGGGGATATAAAAAGGGACAAAAGATTGCCCCTGCCCTAAAGGAGCTTACAATGGAATGGAACTGATTTAAATATACAAGAACAAGAACCATTCCCCAAAAGACAAATGATCAAAGTATCTAGTCAGTTCTTAACATGAAAAGCAAGCTATCAACAACCATATGGGGGGAAAATACTACAAATGCTAAAATACAAATTGCAACTCTAAGTTCCTCTTTGCACATATCAGAAAGATGACCACAGTCTTCTAACTGCCCATTTGTGCTGCCCTGACCTACAGGAGAGCATTGGCTGTTGTTCCTCTTTGGAGTTCTCTATCATTATTTGATCTGGAACCCCTTTTAGATTTTGGCTGGAGTGCATGTGGTTATCCTGTACAACTTTTCATGTGGTCATCTTAACCAGAAGTCATGGAAATGACCATTTTTGGAGGGAATGTGCAAAGATAGGCACATTAATGTACTGTTAGTGGAACTGTTAAAACTGTTTACAATCTGGAAAACAATTTTGAACTATATATATATATTTAAATCACCAGCTAAAAGTACAAACTTTTTGATTCACAGAAACATATACTAGGCATGTATCCTAATAAAGTTAAAGAAAGAAAGGAATTTGCTCAAATGTACAAACATATTTATAGCTAGAAATTAAAGGAGTGAGTGCCCATCAATTGGAGGATGGCCAAACAATGATGGAATATGAATTGAGGAAAGGGACAGGGTCTGGATCTGTAATTTCATTGG
Organism: Pseudocheirus occidentalis; assembly: GCA_028646575.1. Classification (NCBI taxonomy): domain Eukaryota; kingdom Metazoa; phylum Chordata; class Mammalia; order Diprotodontia; family Pseudocheiridae; genus Pseudocheirus; species Pseudocheirus occidentalis. The sequence continues at coordinate 91,992,142 of CM053598.1, read as the reverse complement.
GATAGGGAACTCCTATAAGGAAACTCCCTCTATCAATGCAAGCTAACACCTTTTAATCTATAATTTGCAATCTTAGAGAGTTATCTAGAACATCAAAAAGGTAAATTAGATAATAGAATCAGAATTAAATGAAAAGATGTCAATAGGGTACACAAAATAGGATGAACAGGATGAAATTTTGACAGGGTTAATATAAAATCTTGCCCTTAGGTAAAAGAAAGGCTGGACAAGGATGGGGAAAACCTCGTTTAAGCAGTAGCTGGTGTGGAAAAAAAAATCTAGGGCTTTAATTGACTGCTAATTCAATATGACTCAAGAGTAAGGTGGCTGCCAAAAAAAAGTAAGGTCAACCTCAGGCTGAATTAATGTAAATTGTGTGTCCAGACAAAGCAAGAAATAGTCGCAATGTAATCTATGCTACCAAGACCACATCTGGAGAACTGGGTGCCATTCTAGGAATTACATATTAAGACAATTTTGACAAAATGACACTCAAACTATAAAGTTGCCAAACACCTGTCAAAGTACATTGGTAGAGAAAGTTTCCTCACCCAAGGTTTCCTGTGCCAAGGAAATCACAAGACCAAACTAAAACAAAATTAACAAATTGGAGTTTGTCTAGAGGAAAGTGACCAGCAAGGTAAGAGTATGCAAAATCATGTCATATATTAGGATTAGCTGAAGATATTGGGAGGAGAGGGGTTAGCCTGAAGAGGAGGCTTAGATGCTACATGACAACTATCTCCAAATATGGAAAGGCTGGTCACATGGTGTTAGACTTTTGACTCTAGAGAAAAAAAACAACTAGGCTCAATGGGTGGAAGTCACAGGGAAGCAAATTTCAGCTCAGCATAAAGGGAGAACTTCCTAGTAATTAGAGTTGTCCAAAAATAGAATGAATGGGCTCTGCCTCAAGTAGTGAGTTCCCCTATACCTTGTGCAGAGAACCTCTGGCAGAAGATATTCTCCAGGGAACTGATATACCCAAGAGTATTAGACTTGATGGCCTCTAAGGACCCTTCCAAGTTTGGGATTCTAGGGAAATTTGATGCTAAGAAGTTTCTGCTTACCTTAATTGCCAAAATCTGGACCAATTTTTGAATATTTTCTAGAGATTAATAGAGTCAATGTTTTTTAAAGTGATCATTTGTGAATCAAGAAGAAAAAATATTGTACCCTTATCTAGAAAAAGCATATTTCTATCAATCAATATTTTATTTCATAAAGTATGTATATATTATCATATAGAATATATGTTCTATGTTATCATATAGAATACATGTTCTATATTATTACATACAATATAGACGCTATATGCTCTATATTATTACATAAATATATACAATATGTTCTCTATTACATATAACACACAATATATGTTTTATTTTATTACATATAGTATATATAATGTGTTTCATATTATATATATGCTGCATATCCTATATACAATATATGTGATGTTATTATATATTATTTCACAAAGTATGAGTAAAGTATATGTATATTAGTAACATCATAATACACAAAAAAGATGACTAGAAAAGACAAGTCATGGAAACTGCTAAAAACATGAATTCTGGCCCTGAATTTCTCATCCTAAGAAACAACCTACAACAAACTAAAAGCAGAATTGTTTTTTAAAAACACAATATAGACTCAATCAACATCAGAGCTATTAAAACATATATAAAAATCGCCTTGCGGAAATAGATTTTAATATCCCAGCTTAATATCAGCTCATCTGTTACAGACAAAATCAAAAAAGTCATCTGAGGGCCTACAAAGACAAAAACCATGCACACTAAGTAAAGTATAGCAGAATGGATGTATATCTGCATATAAAGAGGTAGTCTGAGAGACAACACAGAAAGGCCTGAGTTCAAGGAAAGGCAAAGCACTCAACCTCTCAGCCTCCCCTGCCCCCTTCCCCAGAACCTCTCCATTCCCATTAGTTGCTAGGAGTTGCCAAGCTCTTATCAGCATGAATAAAAGAACTCACCCAATGACTTCTGTGTGTGAAGTAAACACATGTTAAGGTAAAGATACCACTCTGAGATGCAGAGACTCTCTTGAGTCTTTTGTACAAAAGTTGATCACTCCTCATTTATGTCCATGATTGCCTTAATCCCACCTCCTCAGAGCTTAGAACTCAAGGGAAATGAGAACGGACAAGGAGTATGTGGGAGAGGAGGAACACTCAGGAATAAAAAGGAAGGATGGTTAGATAGAAAAGAATTGGAATCACTCCAAAGAAGAACCAAAAGACAGGTCTGTGATGGGCCAAAAGGAGATCTAAAAATAGATTAGGCCTCGCTCCTTTCGTATGAAATTGAATACCAGTAATAACTATTACTATGAGATTTTAACACTTCTGTTCTTTTTTAAACACATCTATTGCTCTATGGTTGCTGCTAGGTTAGAAAAAACAACAACCACCACCACCTCAAAAACCTCCAAAGGGAAGCTTAGAGACCGGAGGGTGGAACAAAGCAGGGAAACTACAGCCTATTTCACACTGGGGCTGGGAAGGGAAGAAGCCTAAGTACAAGAAAAGAAGGTGGCAGCAAGGTGAGGAGCAGGAAGGCCAAGCTCTGGTACTCAAAGGTTAAAGAGAAGAGTGAGATGGGGCCAGAAGAGGCTGTGTCTTGGGTCCTGGAAATCAGTCCAAGGAACCTTACTGAAAGGACTTTCCCAACACTTGTTCAGATGATATATGTGTTTGAAATATTGGTTCTTTTATCATGTCCATGTAGTCTACTGAGAAACCTAATTACTGAGAACTTCAGGCAAAGGCAATCATGAAAAAACAAACAAACAAGCAACCTTCCTTAAATCCCAGGCCTTAAGCATCTGGTCTGACTCAAGAGTGTAACTCACCTGAGATTTTTAATAAGACAAAACAAAAAATGAAACTCATTAGCTCACAGACAAAAAAAACAAAAAACAAAACCTAGGAAGCCCCTTAGGTCCTAACCATCTGAAATTTCTGACTATGTAGCCAAGCATTTCAATCTACCTGGCTTTGTAAAAGAGAATTCTTTTTCAAGAAAGGTGTGAAATTAAGGTTGAAAAGCACCTTGATGATCATATCCTGGAGTCAGAATTTTGAGATTTGCTCTGACTATGCAACTTTCCCTCTTCTCTTTCCCTTAACCCCTCGCTTATTTCCTAGAATAATTTGGTTTGGTAACTAGCAGTATTCTCATTGATTTGATCCCCAGTGATCAAGGAGAAGCACTAGGTCTATAACAAGATACTTTTGTATTCATCAGTCAACAAGTATTTATCAGACACCTACTATGTGCCAGTCATAATACTGTAGGTTCCATGTTGGACTTCTTGTTATTATTGTTGTTATCAAATAGTTTTCAGTTGTGTCTAGCTATTCAACTGGAGTTTTCTTGTCAAAGATACAGGAGTGATTTGCCATTTACTTCTCTAGCTCATTTTACAGATGAAGAAACTGAGGCAAACTGGGTTAAGTGACTTGCCTAGGGTCACATAGCTAGTTAAGTGTCTGAGGTCAAATTTGAACTCAAGTCTTCCTGACTCCAAGTACAGCATCTATCTACTGGACTAACTAGCTGCCCTAGTAGGCACAATTGAGGACCTTCAAAAGAAATAGTTAAACGGTGAAATCCATTAAAATTTCATCAATTTCCCACTTGTCTAGAAATTACTAGGCAAGAAAAATATTTATTAACCAATTGCATATCTTTCTCATGATGCTCTTTTCCAAGTCCTTGTTAACTCTTCAGGAAAGAGAGGAAAAATCAGTTATAGCTGAATATATATATACATATATATGCATATATATAGTTATATACTGTACATTTACAGTATAATCTCTTGAGAAGAGAAACGAAACATTTTGCTGTTACAAGTGATTCTTTTAAAGACAAATTCATTCCTTTTTTTTTTTAAGGACAGATAACCCTAAATTGCTCAATTTATTTAAGGCAAAAGGCTGTATTTTCCACAAAAGATCTCTGGCACATATCTTGGCCCAATACGCAGTCAAATGACTCATCAAAAGCAAAACTTGGATTTAGAATGCCATATTTTCGTAAGATCCACAAAGAGAAAGAAGCAATCTAGAGTAGAGGGCTAGTGTTAATCCGTGACATGTATCAAGGCATGAATGGAATCACAGGATCTGAAAGAAAGGCAGATCTTCCCTGTCTTTCTCAGGACCCTCACATACTTAAAATAAAGCCCATATAAAAAGGAAGGAAAGTTTTTATTCCTTTAGTGTTGTTAATTCTCAATTTTCCTCCCACTCTAAATGGCCAGTTTGTATCCCTAATTCATAATTTATTTTTTATTTTTTGCTTTTTGGAGGGCAACTGGGGTTAAGTGACTTGCCCAAAGTCACACAGCTAGTTTTTGTGTCAAGTGTCTGAGGCCGGATTTGAACTCAGGTCCTCCTGACTTCAGGGTCTGTGCTCTATTCACTGGGCCACCTAGCAGCCCCTCCTAATTCATAATTCAAAGTAAACTTGTTAAATGAGCTAAGGACAAAATACTCTTTCTTTCTATTTAAAAAATAAGCTAATCAGATTTTAAATTTATTAACTAGCAGCACTGTAGTGTGCTGAACACCAGCTGGTATCTAATGTCAGTAAACACTTATTAAACACCTACTATCACTGAGGAGATAAAGAAGAAACAGAAAGATTGTCCCTGCCCTTGGGGAGCTTACAAGTGAAGGTGGAAGGAAAGAACAAAAGAAAGCCAAAAAATGGTAGGACGTATTGGGGATTCCAGGGTGTACTCCCATAATAGTAAATTAAATTAGCCAGAAAAGTCTGAGCCCTATGTAAAGGGAGACCTTGGGAAGAGGCCTGCCTCCACTCTCATTGCTCTACTCTCCAGCCCTCCAATTAGAAGGGAGGAGCAGGTGAGGGTGCTGAGCAGGTGTTGACTATCAAAGGTGAGAAAAATCGCCAAGATTATGAGATGTCAGGTGATGAGCTTATCCTGGGGGAGGCATGAGGGTTATGGAGTCAAAACCAAGCAGAGCAGCTAAGGATAAATGATGATCCCATTTTAGCTAAAGCATTCACTCACTGGGTTTCACATCCCTGGGTATAGTAGTACCTCTGATGGGTGAACAAGTAGTAGTCAGTTAGCAAGCACTTATTATGCACTAATTATGTGCTAGACACTGTGCAGTAAAGGCTAGGAATACAAAGACAAAAACCTTCAAGGAGCACATATCCTAATGCAGCAAATAAGAGAACAATACAAAATGTAAATCTCCAGAATCATAAGTATGCAGAGGAATAAAGGAACCCAATGGCTACTCTAGAGAGCTAGAACAGGCAGGAAGACCATTTGATTTCAAGAATTCATTCCCCCTCCCTCCATTGTCATTCCAGGATTCATTATCTCATGTCTGGATCACAGCATTGGGTCATTGCCAGATACATCTTCCTAATACAGAGTTCTAATTATGTCATTCCATTGCTCAATAACTTTCAATGGATCCCCAGCGCCCATCCAATAAATTCCAGCATCCTTACTCTGTTACTCAAGGTCCTCAGTGATATCCCTTCCCCTACCCACCAATCTGCCTTTCCAACTTGAACTCAAGCTATACTCTCTCTAACATTCTGTACTCCAGATGAACTGGTAGGCTCACTATCCCCCAAATGCATCTAAAATTCTTGCCCCCTCCCTATGTATTTGCTCAGTATTCCCTGTAATCTTAGTCCTAGCAAACTTGCTAGGACTAAGTACTTGGGTGCAGAAGGGGAAAGGGTTACCTAGTTGCACCCCACCACAGCAGAAAACTGCCTATAGCAGGGCAATGAAGCCCAAGGGTTATGGAGAGAGCACCTGTACCATCCTGCCTGAGAAAGTCTTTGCTGGAGCTCTCAGGCTAGACAAGCACAAGCCCTATTCAAATTTAGTGCCTGAGGGAATGCTACTGCATGCAGCTTAAAGTCTGATGGAAGTAGTTCCCTGAGAGCAGAGAGGGTGACATCACTCAGGGCTGGCAGCGAGCGGAGCAGTCAATCAGTATGATGACCTCAGCAGAGAAGTACTCACAGACTGCAATGACTCAGGCAGTCCAGACTCTGTCCTCAGTGAAGCTCAGAAAATTCAGCTTCTCCAAAAACTAAGTGTTCAGGCCCTCTGCAGAGTCCATCATGGTAACCAGGAAAAGCCAACCATCGCTGTCAACTTTCCAGGCCAGCCTACCTCATTTATGAGGATGAGCAGCAGTTGCAAGCACACAAGGCCTCCAGCCCAGGCTGGCAGTTCTGGAGAAGAATTTCCTCCTCCTGAAGGTACAAAACAGATGGAGAGCATGATCGAAGTGACCCATAGTTCTGCCCAACTCGGGAGATGGATAGAAAGGCAAGGCAGCTGAAAGGAAGAGCAGAGAATTCTGGACAGGGATTCCAGTGACATAGGCCATGAAGCTAAGCCACTCACTCAAAAGAGGGCAATGGTCCAGGAGTGACAACGTCCGGCTAGTCTCCTCCCACCCAGCAGTACCTGGAGAGGCTGGTTCACTATTCCTACAACTATTCCTAGGAAGAGGCATGGGGGCTGGGCGGAGGAGGCCTTAGATTTGTCAACGTGACAATAATGGAAGAAAACTGTTGGCTAGGCAGAAAGAAAACAAATATATCAACACAGTATTGGTGAAGTACATTGGTGTAACTATTCTAGAAAGCATTTTGAACTATCCCCTTCAAGGCACATATTATTTGACCCAGGGGTACCACTACAAGGACTATAGCCCAAAGAAATCAAAGAAAGAAGGAAAGGACCCAGATTGCAATAAAATGATAGCCCTTTTTGTAGTGGCAAAGAACTGGAAACTAATGAAGTGCCTATCAACTGGAGAATGGCTGAACAAATCATAGCATTATAGATGTATCAGAATATTATTGGGTCATGAGAAATAATGAAAAGGGATGAGCTCAGAGAAACTACAGAAGACTTTATGATCCGAAGCAGAGTGAAGTGAGCAGAACCAAAAGAATAATTTATACAAAAACGGCACATTGAGAACACAGTGTCTGGCATGTAACAAGCACTTAATAAATATCTGTTAACAATAATGACACTTTAAAGACAAACATCAAAAGACTTTAGAACTTTCTGATTAATGCAATGAATACCCACAGTTCCAGAGGATGACAATCTTTGCTACCCCCCTCCTGACAGAGAGGTGATGGATTCAAGATGTAGGAGGAGACATATATTTATGGTGCCTGGCATACAACAGATGCTAATGAATGCTTATAGACCAACTGATTGATCCTCTTAATTAAAAGTTCTCTTTGACTGGTTTCTTATAATTAAATTCTTAGAAACATTTTTACATTTGGATAGCAAACAAATATTTGGGAGATTCTTACTTTGGACCACTTAAATGGTTCACAATGATATACTGAACTAGATCGTGTTCATATCCCTTTCCTGGATCTTCCCAAAGATCATTTCATTGATTATTTTATGGGGCACAGTCCTCCTGCTGTTCATCTACACCATTAGGCTACAGAACAAAGCATTCTCCTCTAAGACGAAGAAGTATTTATAATATAGTACAATAAAAAAGATAAATACAAATGAGTGCCATCTGGGCAGTGTGGTTTATTTGTTCAAACGATACAATATCATTTCTGTATAGGGGATGGGAAAGCTTCATGAAGAAAGTGGCATTTGAACCAAACCTTGAAGGACGCTTATTTCAAGAGGTAAAGACATGGGGAGAGAGGGCAAGATATGAGAAAAGTTGTAGAAGTGGGTAATACTAACCTCACTACATCAGTTCCTGTCAATTAATTTTCACTTACTATTTTTACTCATTGTTCATCTCACAAATTGGGATTGTGCTGTAATTATCATGAAATGTAATGGTAATGGTTTGTGTATTATTAGTGATAAGTCAAACATCAGCTGCTTCTGTCAAAGGAAGAGAGTAACACTTACATGAGCTGCCGCTTGGGGACATTGTGAGGAATGCAATCTATAAAGCTTCATAGAATCACAAGATTTAGAACTAAAAGAAGTTTGAAAGATCATCTAACACTTGCAATCTTCCTCCTTTTAGAAATAAACATATCAAGGTCCAAAGTTAACCAGGGACAAAGGAAAAGGAATATATGATGAGTTTTGCAACAGTAGTATTTGCCCATCAAAGTGCATCAATATTGACTTTATAAATCCCATTCAACACATAAGTACTTTCTGTAGCAGGTATTCTGAGTTTTATTCTTGGTTATTTATACAAGTCATATCATTTTCCCATGCCTCAATTTCCCTATGTGGAAAAGGGAGAAACTCAACATCTCCTTCATATTAACTATATTATAAGAACTGCAGAGAAGATCTGGATTTTAAGAGTAAGATGACGCAGTTTGGTTTAGGATTTTAATGTCAACAAGCATTGGACACTATCAAACGTTAGAATGGTAGATTTGGTAGTAACCTTGGAGAGCATCTCAGCTACTCTTCTTCCTTTACAACTGAAGAAACAAATCCACAGAGATTAAGTGATTGAAGCAACTTCAAGCAGCCATTTAGTAAAAGAGTCTAGATTAGAACCCAGTCTCCAGATTCTTAATCCAATGTTTCTCTCATTCTATCTCACTACCTCCCCTTACAATGTTACTGCTAAATTGTATTATTAGTTTGCCAACAGCAACAAAACATTTCTTGTAAGCCAGAATCTCTAGATATCTGGAAAAAAAAACAACTCAATTGGATTCCCCTTTTTTTGTTTCATCACCAAAACTTAGGTTTACTCAGTTTGAACCATACAGATTCTCTTACTGGTCTTACTGGTCATAAGGTCTCTAAAAAAGTAAACTTCCCAATCTACCCCACCCCAATTATCTGAAAGAACAATTAGAAGAGAAAAGTGTCAGGGTGACTAGGTGGCACAGTGAATAGAGCACTAGCCCTGGAGTCAGGAGGACTTGAGTTCAAATCTGGCCTCAGACACTTAACACAAAAAAAAAACTAGCCCTGGGACCTTGGGCAATTCACTTAGCCCCAATTGCCCTACCTTCCTCCCCCCTACAAAAAAAAGAAGAGAAAAGTGTCCCTTTGTCTTGTGAGTGGCACAAGTACAAAAATTAAAGAGGATAAGAAGCTTTTTTTTAAAAATTCCCCATTTCAATGGTGAGAGTAACAAGTTGAAAAGAAGAAAATAAAAGCAAATCTTACAATTTAGCAAATTGTTCCTATGTGCACAGGAGTTAGAAGTTTATATAATTTCATTCCTTTATGTTGCTTTTTACCTTTTTGAAATGTAGAATTTTTTTTAAAGACATAGATCTCTAAGAAAAATGCTAAACCTTCCCAGATAATCAAGGCCACAAAAGAACTATGCTGTCTACCTAACGGCAGAGAGGTTAGGCCCTCAGCATGAACTCCTTCCTAGTCTATCCACAAAGATCTCTAACTTCTTCCTATATGAACTATTTGCAATTAGGAAATAGCTCCTTTTCAAAAAAAATTATTATTATTTATTGTTAAATATTTTCCAATTACATGTAAAATATTTTAAGAATCATTTTTAAAAATTTGAGTTCTACATTCTCTCCCTCCCTCTCGCCATGCTCCCTTTCGTGAGAAGGCAAGCAATTTGATTTTGATTATACACATGAGGTCATGCAAAACATATTTTCATATTGGCTAAGTTGTAAAAGAAAGTACAAACAGAATAAAACAATAAAGACGAAGAAATTTTTTAAAAGTATGCTTCAACCTGCATTCATGGTTCAAGGAGGTAGATATCATTTTTCACCAGGGGTCCTTTGGAATTGTCTTGAATCATTAGCTTGATCAGAATAACTAAGTCTTTCGCAGTTGACCATCCTTATAATACTACTGTTACCATGTACAATGTTCTGCTGCTTTTGGCTCATTTCACTCTGCATGAGTTCATATAAGTTTTCACAGGTTTTTCTGAAACCATTCTGATTGTTGTTTCTTAAAGCACAACAGTATTCCATCACAATCATATACCATAACTTGTTCAGCCTTTCCCTGACTGATGGACATCCCCCTCAATTTCCAATTCTTTGTCACCACAAAAAAAAAGCTGCTACAAATATTTTGTACAAATAGGTATTTTCCCCTTTACTTTGATCTTTTTGAGATACAGACCTAGTAGTGGTATTGTTGGGTAAAAGGGTATATACAGTTGTATAGCCCTTTGGGCATATTTCCAAATTGTTCTGAAGAATGGTTAGACTTAGTTCACAACTAAATCAGCAGTGAATTAGCGTCCCAATTTTTCCACATCCACTCAAGCATTTATTTGTGATTTTCCTTTTGTGTCATGTTAGCCAGTATGCTAAGTATGAGGTGGTATCTCAGAGTTATTTGCATTTTTCTAATCAGTAGTGATTTAAGCATTTTTCTTCTTCTGAAAACTGCCTGTTCATATCCTTTGATCATTTACCAGCTGGGGAATGGCTCTTAATTTTATAAATTGGGCTCAGCTCCCCATATCTGAGAAATGAGACTTTTATTAAAGAAACTTGCTGCAAATTTCCCCCCAGTTTCCTGTTTTCCTTCGAATTTGGGCTGCATTAGTTTTGTTTGTGCAAAAGCTTTTTAATTTCAGGTAATCAAAACTATCTGTTTTACTTCCTGTAATTTGTTCTGTCTCTTCTTTGGTTATAAACTCGTTTCTTACCCACAAGTTCTTAGAGGTACATTTTTCCATGCTCTCCTAATTTACTTATGATATAACTTTTTATGTCTAAAACATTAATCCATTTTGACCTTATCTTGGTATGCAGAGTGAGGTATTGGTCTGTGCCTAGTTTCTGTCAAATACTTTCCAGTTTTCTCAGCAATTTCTGTCAGATGGTGAGTTCTTACCTCCAACTTTGGGTTTAATCTAACACTAGATTATTATGGTCATTTACTACTGTGTACAAATATATTCCACTGATCCACTGTTGTATTTCTTAGCTGGTATCAGATGGCTTTGATGATTGTTCAATCATTTTTCAGTTGTGCCCAACTCTTTATGACCTCATTTAGGGTTTTCTTGGCAAAGATATTGGAGTGGTTTGTCAGTTCCTTTTCCAGCCCATTTTACAGATGAGGAAACTGAGGCAAGCAGGGTTAAGTGACTTGCCCAGGGTCACATAGCTTAGTGTCTGAGGGAGAGTTTGAACTCAGAAAATGAGTCTTGCTGATTCGAAGCCCAATACTCTATCCATTATATGATCTAACTACATTCCTGTTTCAATGATTACTACTTTGTAAGATATTTTGAAATCTGGAACTTCTTTCTGCCTTCCTTATTTTTTTTCATGGATTCCCTTGATATTCTTGTCCTTTTGTTCTTCCAGACAAATTCTGTTATGGTTTTTTCTAGCTCTATAAAATATTTTTGTTTGTTTAATTTGTATGACACTGAATAAATAACAACTCTAGGTAGAATTGTTATTTTTATTATATTGGCTCAGCCTACCCATAACCAACTAATATTTTGTCAATTGTTTAGATCCGTTTTTATTTGTGTGAAAGCTGTTTTGTAATTGTGTTCAAATAATCCCTGGATTTATCCTGGCAAGTAGAGTCCCAAGTATTTTATATTGTCAGTAGTTATTTTAAATGGAATTTCTCTATCTTTTCCTGCTGGGGGTTGTTGGTAGTATATAGAAATATTGATGATTTTGCATGGTTTTATTTTATATCTTGCTACTTTGCAAAAGTTGTTCATTATGTCAACTAGTTTTTTTTAGCTAACTTTCTTGGGTTCTCTAAGTATACCATCATACCATCTGTAAAGAGGGATAGTTTTGCTTCTTCACTGCCTATACTAATTCCTTCTATTTCTTTGTCTTCTCTTATTGCTACAGCTAACATTTCTAGTACAATATTGAATAATAGTGGTGCTAACAGACATCTTCACACTATTCCTGATCCTACTGAGAAGGCTTCAAGTTTATTCTCATTACAGACTATGCTTGCTGGTTGGTTTTAGAGAGATACTACTTCTCATCTTAAGAAAGGCTCCATTGACTCCTATGCTTTCTAGTGTTTTAATAGGAATAGGTGTTATATTTGTCAAAGACTTTTTCTATATCTATTGGTGCTACGGTTTTGGGGGGTCAGGATGTATAGGTCTCCCCTATACCCTTCCTCAACAGGCTTCGGGCATCCCCGGCTCCTGCTTACTCCGGAACTCAGGACACAGGACTTGCTTCTAGCTACCTTCTCTAAGCCTGGCATGGCTGGAACTCCCTCTGCCTCTGGGTAGCCTGTATTTAAGTTCTTTCTCCAGGGCCCCTTAGGGCCCCTACCTTGGCCATGCCCTCACCACAGCCACAGCGAGTCAATATGCATCACCTTGAAGGTGGAGAGATTATCCTGCTTATTGTTAACAGGTGCAGCCCTCACATTTCGCCCCCAGGTGATCATGTGCACTCCTGTTAGCTGAGGACCAGTTCAACCCATTACTAACAAGAGACCCAACATATTGGTATAATTTTTATTGTTATTGTTACTCATATGGTCAATGATACCAGTATTTTTCCTAATCTTGAACCGGTCTTCCTTCCTTGTCATAGTATATGATCTTTGTGATGTATTGCTCTAATCTTCCTGACAGCATTTTATTTAAAATGTTCATGTTGATATTCATTAAGGAAACTGGTCTATAGTTTTCTTTCTCTATTTTTGCTCTACTTGGTTTAGTTATCTAAACCATATTAGGGTCATAAAAGAAATTTGGTAGGACTCCTTCTTTACCTATATTTTTCAAATAGTTTATAAAGCATTGGGATTTATTGTTCCTTAAATGTTTCATAGAATTCATTTGTGAATCCATCAGGTCCTGGGGATTTTTTTCTTAGAGAGCTCATTGATAGTTTATTCAATTCATTTTGGTTATTTAAGTATTCTATTTCATCTTCTGTTGATCTGGGAAGTTTGCATTTTTGGAAATATTCATCTATTTCATTTAAATGGTAAGCTTTATTGACATATAGCTGGACAAAACAACTTCTAACAATTGCTTTGGAAGCTAAGTGAAGTATGGATTGAAGTAGAGACTAGAGACTGGAGAATGATGTAGAAGGCTATTACAATAATCCAAGCAAGAGGTGATGAGGGTCTGAGCCAGGGTGTTGGCTGTATGAATGGAGGAAAGACATACAAGATGTTGTAAAGGTAGAAATGATAAGACTTGACAACAGATTGGATATGTGGGGTAAGTTTGAGTGTCATGTCAAGACTGACACAGGCTGCAAGTTAGAATGACAGGGAGAGTGATGATGTCCTGAACAATACTGGGAATGTTTGCAAGAGGGGAAGATTTGGGGGAAAGATTCCAAGGCAGCTGATGATGCAGAATTGGAAATATAAATCTGGGAACCATCAGCATAGAGACAATAACTAAACCTATGGCAACTGAGGTCAACAAATGAGATAGCATGGAAAAAGGAGAGAAGAAGACCCAGTACAAAGCCTTGGGAGATACCCAAGGTTTATCAGTGTGACATGGATGTAGATCCAGCAAAGGAGACTGAAAAGTCTTTATATATCCCACGAACAATAGGGGTTCTGATACAAGGGAAAAAAGTAGAATACATGTGACCCATCTAAGAAATTTTTTAATCATTCCCTTTTCCAAAGGAAGGAGGGAGGGAGGGACGGAGAAAGGAAGGAAGGAAGGAAGGAAGGAAGGAAGGAAGGAAGGAAGGAAGGAAGGAAGGAAGGAAGGAAGGAAGAAAATATATTTAGAGTTAACTATGTGTTGAACATTGTGCTCAACACTAGAAACACAAAAACAAAAATGAAGATTCCCTATCTTCAAGGGGATTGTATTATACAGGGGGATGGTGGCCAAGGAAAGGTATTTTAGTTTGTAAAGTTATGGTGATGATAAGTGGGACCTTAAGGGAACAGCCTGACATACCCTTTGCCTAGAAGCAGTTAGGTGGCACATTAGATAGAACCTTGGACCTGGAGTCAGGAGAACTTAGGTGCAAATCTGACCTCAGATACTTACCATCTGCATGACACTAGGCAAGACACTTAACCTCTGTCTCAGGTTCCTCACATGTAAAATGGGGATAATAATAGCTTCTGCCTCCCAGGACTGTTGTAAGGATCAAATGAGATCATATTTGTAAAGCCCTTAGCACAGTGCCTGGCACACCGGTGCCTAATAAATGTTTGTTTGTTTCCTTCCTTTCCAGGAGCAAAGGTAGTACTGACTTGGTTTGGGTTTCAGAACTGGAAATCAGCATCTGGGGGAGGGAGACCACATCTGGTGGGAAGGTGAGCAGAAAGATGGTAGGGGGAACAAAGGGGGCGTGGTTAGAGCAGCTAGCCTCACTGAGCCACTCACGAATTGGGAATTCCAGAGATGAAGTAATTAAGGCCTCTGGACAGCAAGTTACATCCCCCTCCTCCTCCTTCTCCTCCTCCTGTATTAACCAAACGCCACTGTTCCTGAGCTATAGATTCCAAGTTTGAATTTCCCAGGGTAGCCACATTGATGCAACTTGATAAAGGAATATCAGACCCTGTTGTGAAGACAGGAATGCCAGCTACAGTGAAGCCAGAAACCACTTTCATGGTGCCAAAGCCTACTGAGATGACCTCTGAATGCATGAAAAAAATAAACTATTTCAGCTTTACCCAGTGACATTTGCTTGAGGCCACATATAGGAAACACCCCAGCACTTTTATGAAAGGCCCCTGAGTCACAGACTTACTGAATCACAAAATGATGGAGCTGGAAGGGACCTTAGAGGTCTTTGCTGAGGCTGTGATCTAATTAAAACTCCTTCATTTTACTTGGGAGGCAGCAGAGTGGGAGTGAGCCCAAGGTCACAGAGTTCATTTGTGGCAGAGCTGACACTCATCAGGGCTTTCCCTTCTTTGGTCAGAGCTCTCTCCATCACATCAAACCATGACATATAAAATACATGATCAATTAGTAAATCAACTTAGTGTCTACAACATGCTCAGCCACTATACAAGTTCCTGGGGAAGAAGAAGAAAAGGAAATAGTCCAAGCCTTCAAGGATTTTCCATTATATTTGTGGGAAACAGTATGTGTGTATACAAGGCATCCCAAAAGCTGTAATGAGCTTTTATGCTATTAAAACTCTTTAAAGCTTAAAACTTCACTAAGTGATGAATCCAGAGAAGAATGAAGAGAACTACATGAAGTGATGGAGAATAAAAGAAACAGAACCATGAAACAACATACACAGTGACCACAATGATATAAATGGAAAGGGCAATCATACACAAAAAAAATCGAAATCAAATGTAACAAAATTATAAAGATCAAGTATGACTCAAATGAAGAGCAATGAGAAGACTGCCCCAACCCACGCCTTCATGGAGGTGGGAAGACCACAGGTGTTACATGACACATATCTTTGACCTTTATCAATAAATTGATCAGTTGTGTTGACTTTTTTCCTCTCTAAAAATACTATTTCTTAGATGGGATGGCTCTCTGAAAAGTGGAAAAGAAAGGAGTATTTGGGATAATGGCAATGATGAAAAAAAACAGAAGATATTCATAAATAGTTTTTAAAACTCACTAAGACTTTTGGGACACCCCATGCAAGTGCATTGAAAATAAATAACAAAGTAATTTTGGAGTGGAGAAACATGAGGAAATCAGGAAAGGTCTTGTGTTCAAGGTGGGTTGTGCAAATTCTGCTTTATAGGAAGCCAGGGTTTCTAAGAGTTGCAAAAGTAAGGATGGAATTCATTCTAGGCATAGGGAGCAACCAGTGCCAAAGCCTGGAGTCACAAGGGACAAGAGATAATTTACACCACGTAAGTGCAGTGTGAGACCCCGACAGGACCAGAAACATAATCAAGGAAAGGAAGGAATAAATCACATTGCTGGTCCCCTGTTCTTGTACCATCAATGAATAAATAAAGCTAAAGAAACGATATACTCTAAGGTTCCTTCCAGGTCTCTTTCCTAATCCTAATCTTATCCTTTGTCTGAATGACATCCAGTCCTTAGATATGATGACGGAAGTTAATAAGAGGGGAATTGATTGTGCCTATGAGCAATCCCAGAAGCCTGATGCTTAGGAGACATCACCTTCCTTTTCAAAAGGAAAAAAAATGCCTGCCATACATATAGTAACCTGTCCTTGCCCAGAGCCTGCCCCAACCAGGTAATCACTACTAACCTGACAGAAACACCTCTCCCTGTCAAGGGCATTAAATGTGAGAGAGAGAGACTCAGGTTAATCCTGGTGGTCCCAAGAGAGCAAATCTGTGGCAATTTGTCATCCATTTGTCCAAAAGAGGTGGAAAACACTGCCACCACTCCCCCCCCCCCCAAAAACCCCAGTACAACCCTATGATTCTCTAAGATCCTAAATAGCTAAGAAATCCAGATGAGACATATTACCTGCTGGCCTTACTCCTTCCAAAACAATAAAGCTACCTGTTGAAAAGCTTGGGCTCAACTATGACAATACACAGAATGCATTGCCCCAGAATGTCACAGAACCCAAGGCTTCCAGAAGCCAAGTTCCTGCCTTTGCCCCTAGTACATAACCCCCTGAGTTCAGGTGCCTGTATATAAATAGGTTTCTAATACCTTATGACAATTCTCTTTGACAATGATTTAATTGCCTGTTCGGGGCCTTCTAAGTTCACCTGGTTCTTCAACCCTCTGCCAATTATCTACTGGTCTAGCTCTCCTCCAGTCATACTGGGGTTCTTCAGGCAAAAGCTAGATAACCTTCTGTGACCCAGTCTAGACTAACATATCACATTCTAGTTAACAAATCTCAGTTAACAGTACTTGTGACCCACCTGTTCCAGCTTCCCCTTTTGTTAATGCCTCAATCTTGCTTCTGCCTGCCTGCTGGGTCTTAGATCAAAGGGCTTCTGGGTTTGTATTTGTGCTTAGACCAGAGGCTCTGAAACTTTTTGTGCATCACAGACCCCTTTGGAAGTCTGATGACAACTAGGGACTCCTCAGAATAAAGTTTTTGAATACAAAAAATAAAATACATAGGGTTATTAAGGAAATAAATTCTATTGAAATAACCAAAATATTTTAAAAAACAAATTTGTGGACCAAGTTAAGAACCTCTGGCTTAGACCCTAAGTATGTACCTTATCCTTCTGATACATCTGAATCCCCAGTCCTAGACTCCCAACTCTAATACAACCACTTAGTGTCTAAACCTAAGCCCTGGTTTTGACAATATATTAACTTT
Organism: Pseudocheirus occidentalis; assembly: GCA_028646575.1. Lineage (NCBI taxonomy): Eukaryota > Metazoa > Chordata > Mammalia > Diprotodontia > Pseudocheiridae > Pseudocheirus > Pseudocheirus occidentalis. The sequence goes on along the minus strand of CM053598.1, from coordinate 91,974,929 downwards.
ATTGATTGTTCTTATCAAAACTTCAAAGCATTCTGAATGGGATAAAGTAGAGGGAAATTATGCCCCAGAAGTCACTGGGGCTGCCTGAGCAATATCACGTCATCCCTACCTGCTAAGGATCAGTCTAGACTTTTCGCAGGTTTCTGTGGGAGATCAAAGTTCCCCCACCCTTGGCCAAGTAGGTAAAAACCTTTGATAGGCACCTGACTTCCTGGGATCTAGAATGGATGCCTCAAAATTAATACACTTGTCAATACCCATGCATTTTACCTTATAATATGCCTCGTTTTAAAAAGTGGGCTAGAAGGGAAGAGAATGGAATTGGCAGGAGAGGCGAGCTGAGGACAAGAGGGCATTTATAGTGGAAGGAACTTTGGGAGGCAACATTCTGCCAAGAAGCATTGGTTTTGTTTGGAAGAAAAGGCAAGTACACGAGAGAGAAGGAAAATCTGAAAAGTAGGTCCAGGAGAAAAGGAATATTCTGGTGGGACTCAAACCCCTCTACATCAGTTGTAATTTTTAACAGAGGGTTGTCAAGTCTTTTAGGAAGCCTAAATACAAAAGAGCTATAAGACGTAGCATGTTAGTTTAATGTCATTCCTCCACAAATACAGTTTTCAGCTGCGCAAATGTCTTAAAGGGAAATGAATGAAACCTTCATTTTTCCTCTGCCTTTGCCAGGGGCTCTCTGGTTTTTCATTCTTAGTATCTCTTGAACTAACTCATAACCAAGAGGCATGCATTTAATCTTGAACACTCCTATGGAAATTATCCTCACACACTGTACTGAAAAATCCAGCACATTTTTCCTGCTTTGGAGTTCTCAACAATCACAATTACTTTAAATCTTTCTGTTTTTATGTGTCTCTGAGGCATTTTTCTAAGATTAAAAGGCTTTACAATAGCCATTTGCAAACATAAAAGTATGCCATCAAACACCTAGTCTCACAGAGAAGCTCCGTTGATTTGGACTTAAAACCTAATATGAAAGTGCAAATTAAATTAAAAAAAAACAACTAGTCTTTACAAGGTGACTGGGAGTTAAAGGCTAGGCACATGGAGACTGAGAATAAAAGACAGAAATCTACACACTAGAAGAGAATGTATGGTACATTTATTGGAAAGGACCTGGAACCTGAAGCTTGGAAACATAAAACTGCCATGGCACTCAAGTGTCTACTGAAGAAGTAAAGGTCAGTCCCACTCTTGAGCATTCAAAGACATCTACAGTTTAATGTCTTTTACCTTTGCAGTCATATTTCACAGTGCTCCCTTCCAAATGGTCTACAACCTAGCCAAATGAGACTGCTAGGCATCTCCTGTCTGTGCCCTAAACTCATTCCCTCTTTAGTTTTCTTCAATCTGTTCCCCGTGCCAGGATGTTCTTTATTTTCATCTCTGAGGCAGCTCAGTGCCAGGATGGGTAGAGTGCCAGCCAAACACATGAATTTGAATCCTGACTCAGGCATTGTGTGACCTTGGGGAAGTTACTTGGCCTCTCTGATACTCAGTTTCCTCATCTGTAAAACAGGCATAATACCAACATCTAAGATAATACAGAGGTAAGGGTTCCATTAATGTTAGCTATCTTTAGGACTGGATAGAAACTGGACTTGTAATTTTATTGGTATAGAGAACTTTCAGTTAAGCAAAGTCCCTCTCCCAAGATAGACTGATAGATTGATGCTCTGGGACTTGAAGTCTTAGAGAGTCCTCTACCTAGAACACTAAGAGAGTAAATGATTTGACTGGGGTCACGCAGCCAACATGTGTCAAAGCCAAAGCCTATTCCCTACTCTACATCTTTGTTTTTGTTGTTATATAAAGTACTTCGCACACCTTAAAACTATGTAAATATTGGTCGTTATTATTATCATTGCTATCAATAATCATCATCCTGACTTCTTGAATTCTTATCTTTCCTCTAGAGCCCTTCTCTGTGAAGTTCTCTGTGTTCCCAGGAGTCAGGAATGACCTTCCCCTCACTCCCAACCCCCTCCCCAAGTCCTCACAATGCACTGGGTTTTCACCTTTCTAATTCTACATAACAGCTATCTGTCTGTCTGAACACCTCCAATGAAGTCCTCTTCCAATGTCTCCCCATGGCAAGATGCAGACCTGAGTTCTCTTAAGGCTACCCCTGTGGAGAACAGGACCTAGCAGGTCCCACAAAGCTGGAAAGCTGACAAGTATAGTCCCAGTAACCAATCGGCATCTGCCGTCCAAGGAGTGCCCTAGCTAAGTGCGGGGAGATCCGTTATCAGAAAGTAAGCACCAGGTTTAAAAGGTTGGGCCATAGCAATTCACAAACCTTCATCTTCTCCACAAAGTAGCATCAGTAATTAGGAGCCAGAAGAGACCTCTGAGGGCATCTAGTCCAACTTTCTCATTCTAACAGAAGAGGAAAGTAAGGTACAGACATACTGATTTGCCCAAAACTACATTGGTAATTAGAGAGGAAGGACTTGAATCCTGGTCACCTGATTCCAAATTCATTGTTCTTTCCACACTCAGAACCTTCAGAAAACTTTGTGTCCAGCTAATTACTTAAATAACTTATGGCAAGTTTAATTTCTCTAAACCTCAGTTTTTTTCATCTGTCAAATAGGGATATTACCTGCCTCGCAGGTAAAATAATTATATTGCCTTCCTCATGGGGTCACTATGAGTATTGAAGGCAATAATACCCATGAACAAACCTCCTGGACAGCCATGCAAGCTATATAAATATAACTGACTGCTATTCTCCTTACCAAAGTAGGTACACTTTACTCATTTCACATTTTTCTTAAGTTTTACAGTTTAGTAGTCAACAAACACTCACTAAACTGCAAACATCCAAAAGGGCCAATCAAAATCTCACTCTGCTTCTAAATACTGAAACATTCCTACAGGCACTAAATGTCATCAATGGAGCTATTTTAAGAATTCGAGGGGTTAAGAAATCGCTGAAGGACATTTTCCATAATTCCCATAATGAGAAGGTTCTCTTAATACTCTGGGAAGTTCTGGCACTTGGACCTGTACTCTCCCTCTCTGCTGTAAACGTTTTCATCTCATGCCCTTGGTTCCTCCCAGAAAATGAGATCAAAGGCCACTGCCTACTAGTCTCCCAGATGCCTTCTGAATAGATTTATATGACTTGCTCTCTCTCTTTTTCTTCTAAAAACAAGTTGCTTGTTACTTTAATGAAAAATGGGGGTTGGGGTGAGAGTGGAATCAACCATTTTGAATGTTTTAGAATAATTTATTTTAAAATCTCCAGTGGCCAAGGAGCACAAGAAATAAATGTAATATTTTATGGTTCATCCAGTTCAATAAACATCTAGCCATACGGCCTTTTTACTGTTTCTCACAAATGGCACTCCATCTCCTACCTTAATGCCTTTACCCTGGCTGTGTCCTATGTGCTTCCTACTCACCTCAATGCTATCACTTCCCATAAGTATCTTGTGTTCATTTTGTAGATATATACATATGAATATGTGGAGTGTTTACATGTTTGGCTCTTCCATTAGAATGTAAGCTCTTTGAAGGAAGGAACTTTTAATTTTGTCTTAATATCCCTAGCACAATGCTTGCTATGTAATATATCTTTAACAAAGGCATATGGATTGATTTAAGTGTCTATTATGAACAAGGCATTAGTGAATAAAAAAAAGTCAAAAATAAAACTGACTCTACCATCAAGGAATTTACATTCTAATGGCAGGGGGCAGGGGGAAGGAGACAATTAAAAAAAACAAATTATATGTAATAGTTAACTAGTCTATGTTGGTTAAAATAGGAAACTAAATAAAATTTCAAAAATGCGCTGCATAAATATATTACTAAGTTCCACTCGTAGCCAAAAGGAATTGGAGGTGGCTAAGGGAACAAGAGAGACATTTGTAAAAAGATCAATAAAAAGAGAATATATATGTGTGTGATAGGAAAACAGAATTTGAGATGTAAATTTCTCCTTAACTTCAACCTCACTTTATCTTGACCTTGGAATAATGAACTGACCGATGTGTGATATGGAACAAGTGTGCTGTACCCATTCCCTGTTTGTTTACTAAAACATACCGGGACAGTTAGGTGGTCCAGGGGACAGAGCACTGGCCCCAGGAGGACCTGAGTTCAAATGTGGCCTAAGATACTTGACACTTACTAACTGTGTGACCTTGGGCAAGTCACTTAACTCTGATTGCCTTACTCTGAAAAACAAAAACCAACAAATCCACAACATACCAGAGCTGAGATAAAGAATCCTGTATCAAGGATAGAGATGGTTGCAGGATCATACATTTAGAGACGACCTAGTTCAACTCCTTCATTTTACAGATGAGAAAAGTAAGGCGGGAAAGGCAAAATGACTTTCCCAGGATCATACAGCTAGTAAGGCCCTGCAAGTTTTTGAACCCTGGATTTTAGTTTAGTATTCTGTCATGTCTTGCTGTCTCTCTTCCTCAAAAAAACATTTTAAAACTAAGGAGCCATGAGCCAGCAATGCCCTTACATAATAATACTACGTAGCAGACATGGAAAGAAATGACAATAAATAATTTTGTGATGCCCCAATTATAATAACAGTGTGTTACTGTTCAGTGTGTCTGATTCTTTGTGACCCCATTTGAGGGTTTTCCTGGCAAAGATGCTGGAGGGGTTTGGCATTTCCTTTTCCAGTTCATTTTACAGATGAGGAAACTGAGGCAAACAGGGTTCAGCAACTTACTCAGGGTCACAAAAGTTAGTGTCTGAGGTCTGATTTGAACTCAGGTTTTCCTAGCTGCAGGCCTGGGTACTCTTAATACATTTCACCAACCTAGCTGCCCTATAATAACAATAGCTCCCATTTATAAAGCCCTTTAAGCCTTACAGAGCACTTTTACTTATGAGAACCCCAGGAGGTAGAGAGTACCACTATTATTACCCCCATTTTATAGGTAAGAAAACTGAGGCTCAAAGAGGTGTTCACTTCTGTCTCTGGAGGAGAAAGTAAAGCTGGTAAACTTGCACAGCCCTCCTTCATTTAAATCCAATTCACTCACAAGTCATGGTATCACCTTCCTGATGTCATGATCCTCTTCAAGGACAAAGAACAAACAACAACAATTCAATACAATTCAACAAGAATTCATTAATATTGATTATTAATATAATAATATTAATTATTCATATCAATACTCTGCTAGATATAAGAAGCTGGAATAAATGGTCTGCCTACACTTAGATGGCTAGTAAGTGTTGCCCAGAGCTCCGTCAAGCCCAGATTTTCTGACTCCAAGTCAAGTGTTCTACCAACTACAATGCACTGGTTCCTTTTGTCAGAATTCAGTTGCCTGGTGTCTTTTATGTACAGATATGAACAGTAACAGAAGGATAAAGAAAAGATAGGGAGATGAAAAGTGCACTAGAGAAGGAAGAACACAGCCATGAGAAGTGATAGACATGAGTATAAAGATGGCCAAGAGGAAGAGAATATTCAGTGACAGGGTTAGGAAGTCCTACATATCTCATAGCCACAAAGGCATCACTTTGCCACATTAGGAGACATCCAATAGCCCTCTGAAGCATCACTGGGTCCCATCCTACCCACACAGTTATTGACGTCCATAACAATGAGCCTGATAATTGGAAAAGATTGAATTGTGTCCCCAGGACAACCTTTGTTTACTAAGGCAGGGAAGTGTCTAATTTGTATAACCCGGTAACTGTGGTACAACTCCCAAATAGAACTCTCCCTAGGCTATTTCCCACTGCTGCTTTCTAGCAACTTTCTCCTGCTACTACCCAGAGGAATGGGGAGGGAAGAGCATGACTTTTTCAAAGATAGCACTCCTGGGATTTACAGGATTTTCCCAATACTCTTCTAAGCGGTAAAACTGGATTGGAGTTGTAAAATCCAGGTTCAAGTTTCAATCCACACACTTTATAGTTGTGTGGTCCCAGGCAGATCATTTAACACCTTGGTTCTCAGTTTGACCATCTGTAAAAGAGTGATCATAATATCTGCATTATCTCCCAATGCAGACTAATGAGTGTCTAAGACAACTAGGTGCTTTAAGGGATAGACTGATGAACTTGGGAGTCAGGAAACCCAGAGTTCAGATCCTGCATTATATACTTACTAGCAGCGTGACTCTAAGCAAGTCATTCACCCTCATCTGTAAAACTGAGATAACAATACCACTTAGCTCCCAGAGTGGTTGGGAGGATTGAAAGATACAGATACATAGAGATATATGTAGATGTATACACACATATGTATAGGAAGTGTTTGGCAATCCTTACAAGCTATGTAAATGCTGCTAGCTCTTATTATTATGTGGGAACCATATGAAATAATACATGTGAAAAGGCTTCACCAAACTTACAGCATTATATATACATTATATATACAACTATAATTATTCAAATAGAACATTATGAGGAAGGAATATTGTGAGAAAGGCAGTTTTTAAAACTTAAAGTGTTAAAAAAAAAAGTTATTAACGTTACTACAATCCTGATCATCAGGAGCCAGCTCACAGGGGCTGATTGTTAAATTTTCAGTGTGAGAATTTATTTACACTTCAGAAATTAGCAGATGACCCAAATCAGAGGTTGATTTATTGTACTGCTGATTGTCTAGACTTTAAAAAGTGATGGAGAAATGTATCAGCACACGTTGTTACAGTCTTTCCTCTACCCTGTGGCCCACAGTACAATCAACACATAAAGTACCCAACTATTTTACTATAGTGTGAGAGAATGACGGAAAACAAACTCTACCCATTGGGGTAAATTACAAGAAGCCTCTCATGTGACTCAGTCTGCTTGTCCCAAGAGTAAAACATCATTTCATCTTCTCCATCTTCTCCAGTGAATCTCCTGATTCACTTTTCAGTTCTTAAAGTGCCTTCTCTAATGTCCCGCATCCTTAGAGGGGAGTCACTCTCCTTTCTTATTAGCTCACCAACTTTCACTCTCCAACCCATGGCCAGAGCTATTCATCTAAGTTCCCTTGCTTTCTAGGAAAGTCTATTTTCTTTTCCATATCCCAGGTCAACCCTTCAGAAATGTAGTATGGGGGAAATCTGGAGTTGGAGGGCCTGTGTTCTTTAGACCTGGTGACATCAGGTTAGTTATTTCACTTTGTGGGGCCAGTTTCCTCATCTCTGAAATGCGGTAAGGCAGGATTGAATGACGTCTAATATCTCTTCCAGCTCTAAAATCCACTGATCCTAACCTGTTCTTCAAATCCTAGGTTCCTAACAGATTCCCCCACTTCACTCACAGAAATTCCATTTCCTGTCTCTTCTTGTCCTAAGCAAAAGCCATAAGCTCAGCCACCCTGTGCAAGCCCCTCCCTGGCCCCCAATCTTCATTACTCTATAAAAGGTTCTCTGCTCAGCTCCAGCTTGTCCTTTAATCAAAGCCTGAAAGTCTTTCTCAACTCTTTCCCGTGCCTAGCTTCACAGAGTTCATGCTGCTCATGATGGCAGAGCAATCCTCTTTCAGTCCAAACATACTTCCCTGGCTTATGCCCTTAATGCTATTTCTTCTTATACAGCAGTGTCAAACTCAAATAGAAATGGGGCCACTAGAGAACCCGCTGACCACAGAGACTGACTTAGAAAACCACATGTTAACATTATCTATGTTCTACTATATTTTTAATAATTTTGTTAAATGTTTCCCAATTACATTTTCATCTGGTTCAGGCTGTGGCTGGGAGTGTTGAGATAGCAAAGGGGCCCCTGGGCTGAGTGTAATATCTCTGCCTTACAGGATTGACATGCCCATATTTCTATTTTATCATGTATGTCACTCCATTCTGGAGTCTCATCCTCTCCCTCCCTGTCAGTAATCCACAGTGATGGCTTTGGGGAACATTATGAATTCTAGGAAGATTTCCATGAAAAAAAGTTAAAAATAAAAATGTTTTAACATCTTCAGCGTTCATTTAATCAGAGCCTACCTTTTCTCAGGAATGCTAGGAAAGTGAGATATAATTAGACAGATTTGTATAGCATATTACCTTTTTAAAAAAAAACAAATGAGTTTCTATCTCTATTATCTCATTTCTACCTCATGAAAGTCAGAGCCCACATGAATTAGGGTTGACACTGTACAGTTTAGTTGGATAGAAGACTAACAGCATTAACTTCCTAACTAAATATGCTCGTACCAGCATGAGATTACCATTTAATTGTGAAGTAGACAAAAATTACAATCCCCATTTTTTGTTAAATCAGCATCACTTAGTGGATAATAATGTCATGGGACCTGGGTCTGAATTCTGCCTCAGATAGTTACTAGATATGTGACTGTTGATAAATCACTTAAACTCTCTCAGCCTGAGTTTTCCCCTCTGTAAAATGGGAATAAAAATACTTCTCATCTCATGGGATTGTTGTGAGTGAAGTGTTTCACAAACTTTGAAATATTCTAGAAACATAAGTTTTTGTTCTGAAGAGTAGGAAGAAGAAGGGAAAAGAGGAGGGGGAAGAGGAGAAGGTGAAGAAGGAGGAGGAGGAAAAAGAGAAGAAAGAGGAGGAGGAGGAAGAGGGGGAGGAGGAGGAAGAAGGAGAAGGAGAAGGAGAAAGAAAAGACAGCAACAGTGATGGTGATGGTGGTGAGGTCAATGGAGGAAAGAGAAGGGGGAAAGGAAGAGTAGAAGAATAAAGAATTTCTCCTAAGATTAAACTCCTAGTTCATAACAGAGAGAAGACTGCTGGATCTCAGAATGATGCTCTGCCTATAATATCTCCCTACCTACCACTTACTAATGTTTCTTCTAGCCTATGTGTAGTAGCCTATATGATCCCTACTGTTAGAACAAGCAGGAAGAGAGGGCACAGGGGCTGTGGGAGCAGGAAGGCAACAGCTGTTGCCAATAAACCTAATAAGGACATGAGCTCTATTTCCACCCTAAGGCTGCCCATGAGCAGTACAGTAGGGAGAACTCGAGTCTCTGGGCTTATTTTCCCTAAACTATTCCTTATCCTGTGGCCATAGAGCTAAGTGTGTTGACAGGATGTTGTGTAGAAGAGCTAAATCATAATTATTTGTGGCAAAACAACACAGCTCTGGGGAGTCTGGTTACCTAGGTGGTTTTTCTGTGTGTCTGTGTTTGTATTCCCCTGTGTTGTGTGTATCCTTAGGAAAGTTCAATGCACTGGGCTGTTCTGCAAACTGCCTGAGGTCTTAGGCACAGAATATACCAAAAGACTTGTCAATGACGACCCTGATAGAAGGCTTATAATATTTGTGTCCTAGCCTTTTAAATCCTTTCCTTTTCTCTTGGGAATATCTGCTAAAGGTTACAAAACTCTAACACCCATTGCTGGTGCTAAGGCTCTCATTTGACCTCTTCTCCCCTTCTCATTGAGTGAGACCACTTTGATTCTGTTGGCATTTGTCACTTCTGTCACATGGTATATCCATGACTGGGTTGAGGGGATCTTGTTCTGCAATACTTCTTCTTTTTTTTTTTTTGGAGGGTGTAACATTTCATGAAATCCTTAACTAGGGCTGGAGAGAAGAGGGCATAAGGAGGGAAGTGGGCCAGACGGGTCCCCTCCCCCTGCACCCCCAATCCCAAGAAGCTGTGGCTGTGGGGGGAAGGAAGGAGAGACATAAATATGTCAGGGCCCAGACAGGTGGGGCTCATAGCGGGGGCACGGGCAGGACCGGGCCACACTTGTCAGGGGGCACAGGTCTGCAATACTTCTTAAAGCAATGATCGTCCAACTATGTCAATGGATCACAGAATCACAGAACCTCAAGATCTGGAAGGAACCTCAGAGGCTACCTAATCCAACTTTTCTACAATATCTCCATCCAATGTTTATCCAGGTTTTGCTTAAAAATCTCTAATGGGCAAGAACCAGGGGTATGATGGAATAAAAAGACAACAAGGAGACAGGCCCTGCCCTCAAAAAGTTTATAGTCTTGGCAACAAAACATGTGCATAGATAAATAAATATTACATATGTGTATTTATACATATATGCACATATACATATATAAATTCACAGAGCTAAGACACTAGCAACTAGGGAAATCTAGAAAAGTCTCTTGAAGAAGTTGGCACTTGAACCAAGCCTTGAAGAAAGCTAAAGTTACCAAGAGGCAGAAGTATGGAGGGAAAGGATTTCATGAATGGGGGACACATTGGCATGGCACGAATAGAGAGAAGGGCATAGATGTGAGAAATGTTAAAGAGGAAGAATTGCCTCAACAGCAAATGATTAGAAGAGTAGTGAGCTGAAGACAACTCCTACACGTTGAGCCTGGTAACAAGCAAAATGGTGGCACTCTCAAGAAAAATAGGGAAATCAGTAGGAGAAGCGGGTTTAGGAGGAAAGATAATGAATTATGATTTGAACATGTTGAAATTGAGAGGGCTAGTGGAAATCCAGATGGAGATGTTGAGCAGGCAGTCAGATATTTAGGACTGAACTTCAGGAAACAGATGTGCTGGATATTTAGATACAGGAGTCATCTGCATAGAGATGGGAGTCAAATCCATGGGAATGAATCACATTACTGAGAGAAGTAGTATGGAGAGAGAAGAGGAAAGAGGCCAGGGAAGAGCTTTGGGGTCCAAGTATGTATAGTGGGCAGGATGTGAATGACGAACCTACAAAGGAGATTGAGGAGCAGTCTGAAATGTAGGAAAAGAACAATGCAGAACAGAGTCATGAGAGACCAGGAAAGAGAGATTATCCAGAAGAAGATAATCAACAATGTCCACTGTGGCAGAGAGGACAAGAAGGATGAAGAGCTCAAAAATCCAATGGGATTTAGCAACATAAAGAGATGACTGGTTACCTTGGAGAGAGAAGTTTCAGCCAAGTGGAAGCCAGATTAAAAGAAATTAAGGAGAGATGAAAAAGTGAAGGCAATGAGAGTAGACAGGCTGGATGTGAGAGGGAAAAGAGATATCATTTCAAGGGACTTGTGTTTTGTTTTGTTTTTTCAAGGATAGGGGAAGTCTAGATGTATTAACAGGCAGCAGAGCAGCCAATGAATAAGAAGAGGTTGAAAATAAAGGAGAGAGAGGGTATAATGAAAGGATCAAAGCCTTCCATGGAACAGAATGAGTTAAGATCACAGCCACAAGGCTTACCTATCAACTGAAAAAAAAAATCAGAGCTTGAATTTGAATGCAGGTCTCCTAACTATAGTCTTCTTTGTATGTTTTTCAGTGAAATGACTTGCCCAAAGTCATATACTTGAGTTGGTAGCAGAATTAAGACTAGAGGTCTCAGGTCTCATGAGCTCTTGGTCCAATATTCCTCCCCCTCTACACTAAAGTTCAAAAAAAGCAAATGAGTACAGATCATATTTATTCCAACAACATCCCTAGCATAGCATGAGGGCCTCACCTCCTATTATACCTTTTATTCATAATAAAAGGTGTCCTGGTTTAAACAAAATAAAGTCTTTGTGGACAAATTAGTAAAATAACAAAAGGTAAAGGGGAAAAATCACAAGGGCTACAGTCAATTTATTCCTGGGGAAGATAAACAGAGAACCTCCGAATTTAACTATCAGAGGAACTATTTACTGTTGAATTTTAGTAGGAACACAACCCAAGGGTCAGGAGGAAGGAGAGAGATGAAGAATGTCGTTAGCCTGACTCTGACTTGTGGTTACAATGACTTTGGGAATTTGTTCTGTGTTTAAACAAGGCTAGCAACGTCATTTCAGATCCTTGGATGTTAGTGAAGAGTCCAGAGGATTAAATTAGAGCAATAAAAGGACCCTGAGAGGTCATCTAGCCCATCCTCCAGGCAAGCTACATGTATATACATAAGTAATCCCACACTAATGTATTAGTCAATACTCTATTTTTAATGACCTTGTAAGAGGGAGATTTCAGGTATAAGACTTACCTAGGATTAATCAATGGTTAGAACTGAAAGGAATCTTACATGATCTGTATCTCATAAATATGATCTCATTTTAGAAATAAGGGTCATAAGGGTAAATAATATTGATGACTGTAATAATATCAATGAAAAGTTTAAAAGGGGGATCTTCTTCACAGTCATCCTGTGAGGTAGAGAGAGTTTGTGGAACAATTCGGTCGCTAGAGGTAGGGAACCTGCAACCTCAAGGAGACACATGGCCCTCTAAGTCTTCAAGTGGGGCCCTTTGGCTGAATGCAAACTTTACAGAACAAATCCCTGTAATAAAAGAATTTGTTCTGTAAAACTTGGACCCAGTCAAAAGACCACACCCTAGGACCAAGAAAGCCACCCCTGGTTCAGACCAATGATGTCATGAGGGATGGGAATTCCCGGGGGGTGCTCTTTCCAACTAATATAGATCTGTCATGTAACATATAGTCTTAGAGCTACAGAGATACTAAACGACTTGTCCATGGTCACAAAGCTAATGTGTCAGAGTCTTGACTTGAACCTAGATTTATCTGACTTTAAGTCCTTTCCTCTATCCATGATACTACAGTCTCCCAAAGTGAGCACCAAATATTTATTTTTTCCCAGACTTATAATTTCACCGATGCAGAAAGTTACTAGTTAGGGAAAGTCCCTCCTCCATTGCAGGTTAGCGATTGCTTTTCAATGTACGGTTCCGAAGAGTTGGCTGGATCACCAAAAGGCCAAGTGGCCTGCCCAAGGTAATATAACTAGATTTTGTTCAAGACTTGAACCCAAGTCTTTCAAAGGCCAAGACAATCTCCCTACCCACGATCAAGGCAATCTCTCTACCCATGATGCCATGACTTGCCCAATGTCAGACAAATATTTAGTGGCAGAGCTGAGACCAGAGCTCAGAGTTCATTGTCTTTCAGAACAATAATCTTCATACTATACCTTTAAGCTCAAAGTCACAACCAAGTACAACTTTTGCTATCACTGAGTGAAAGGGGAGTACCCACATCAATGAGATCACAGATCCATTGAGGTAGTTAGTGGCACATGATCCAGCAGAGAGGGTGCTTGACCTGGACTGAGTTCAAATCCAGCTTCAGATACTAGCTGTGTAATGCTAGACAAGTCATTTGAACTCCCTCAGCCTCAGTTTCCTCATCTGTAAAATGGAGATAGTAACAGCACCTATGTCCCAGGGTTCTTTCGAGGATCACATGAAATAATATTTGTCGGGGAAAAAAAGCTCTTAGCACATTGCCTGGTCTATAATAGTCACCACATTCTGATTCTTCCCCTTCTTCCCACTAAAATATCAAAGGTTAACTGAGTGGGAAAAAAGTCCAAGCTGGTAAATACACAGTGAACTGGATTGTTCAGGAATAAGCGCTCTATCTAGTTAATGTTCTGTCTGATTCAGAGTAAAGCGAAAAACTCTTTCAGACTTTGTCAAATGTCATAATAATAGTAATAACAACAACAACAAATACCTCACATTTGTAAAACACTTTTTACAAAGCACTTCACATACATTATCTCATTGGATCCTCACAACAACCCTGACAGGTAGGTGCTATTACCATCGCCCATTTTACAGATGAAGAAACTGAGTCTGAGAGAGGTTAAGTGACTTACCTAGTATCACATAGCTAGAAAGTGATTGAGACAAGGACAGAATCCAGCTCTTCCCAGCTCCCAAATCCAGTACACCATGCACTGTAGCACCCACATAAAAGATATGAACCTACGTTCTTGACCTAGCCAATGGAGCATGCTGAACACTGACCATTTGCTTATTCCAGATCTGCTGTGAATCAAGCAGTAGAAATATGACGGCTACCAGTGTAATGGAAAGAACATTGCACGGGACTGAATCTGTTTTACTATGTGGCCATTGCTTAGCCTTTCAGTCATGACTTCAACTACAGGAATAACTACCTGTAAAATCTTTCTCGTGGGGACTGTGATGAGGAGCAAATAACATTAGACAGGGAGACAAATAGACCCATGGACAGATGGAGAGATAGACATATGGACAGAAGGATAGACAGACAGATAGATGATTGATAGACAAATGATAGTGAGGTCATTGATAGAAAGACATGATGTAGAGAGCTAGATGGATGGATGGAGAGAGAGAGAGAGAGAAAGACAGAGAGGCTCACAGGCTCATGCAAGCTTTGTCAGCCTGATATTCAACAATAACAAGTCAATGACCATAGGCAAAGGCTCATGCCAGGGTCTGGAAAGACTTCTCCAGCTCTCTCAATTCCAGTTCCCAACAAGAAAGAATCTATCTTCCCTTTAGGAACAAGACCATAAATCACTTAGGCCAGTAAGTTGTCAAGCATGATCTAGGAATACCTGGGGGTCTCCTAGGCCCTTTTAGGGAATAAAAATTCTTCATAAAAATACCAAGATGTTTTAATTCTTAATGCAGCAAACATCAATAGATAGAAACCACATCAACAAAAGCATAGGAGTGTTGGTGGTGGGGAGTTCTCAATAACTTTTAAGAGCATAAAAGGGTCCTGAGACCAAAATGTTTGAGAACCACTAACTAGTACCACCTCTTCATTTGACACATAATGAAATGCAAATCTACAGAATTTAAGTGAATTGCCCAAGATCCAACATATTCTCTGGAATTCAAACCCAAATCCCAGGACTCTAAATTCAGAATTATATTTCTCTCAAGGGTCTTATAAAGGAATACTGGTAGTGAAACATCATAATCATGACACATGGGAGAATGTTACAAAGACATAATCAAAGCCCTGAATTAGGCTTTAAAGGAGAGGATAGAGGAAGACTATGTTCTAGGTAGAGGGCATGTCATGAATAAAGGAAGGAAGAAAATGAAGTGCAAAGAGGAGATGAAGAACATTGAGCATATATAGAGAAGAAATTCCAATTAAAGCTGGAGAGGTAAGTTGGAGTCAGATGGCAGAGGGGCTTTGAATGGCAAGAAAGGAGTCAATACTTTGTTCAGGAAGCAGTGAGCAGCCCTGGAAGATCTTAGAGAAGAGGCATCGAGTGATCTTTATATTGTGTTAGAAAAATTATGCAGGCTATGGTGTGAAGGATGAATTAGAAAAGAAATGGACTAGAGGTAAGAAAACCAATTAGAAGGCCATTACAGTAAAGAAGGTTTAAACTAAAGTAGTCACACTGTTGAAGGGAATGTGCTTGAATTACTATAAATGGGGCAACTAATTGGATGGTGGGAAATAGAGTGAGGAAAACAAGAAAAGGGGAAAGGAACTGGTATTTATTTTTTCCCCACTTAACAGTATTGTTTTCCCCAATTGTAGGGAAAGATAGCTTTCAACATTTACTTTTATAAGATTTTGAGTTCCACATTTTTCTCCCTTCCCATCCCCTCCCCTAGATAGCAAACAAGCTGATACAGTCTATGCATGTACAGTCATGTTAAACATATTTCCACATTAGTTGTATTGTGAAAGAAGAATCAGAACAAAAGGGGAAAACCACAAGAAAGAAAAAAGCAAAACAAAACAAAAGGTGAAAACTGTATGCTTCAATCTGCATTCAGACTCCATAGTTCTTTCTTTGGATATAAACAGCATTTTCCATCATGAGTCTTTTAGAATTGTCTTGGATCATTGCATTGCTGAGAAGAGCTAAGTCTGTCCAAGCTGGTCATCACACAATGTTGCTGTTACTATGTATACAGGGTTCTCCTGGTTCTGCTCACTTCACTTAGCATCAGTTTGCGTAGGTCTTTCCAGGTTTTTCTGAAATCTGCCTGCTCATCATTTCTTATAATACAATAGTATTCCATTACATTCATATACCACAGCTTGGAACTGGCATTTATTAAAAGCTTGCTAAGTGCTGGGCATCGTGCTAAGTACATTTTTAAAAACAAATATTTTCTCATTTGATCCTCATGGCAACCTCAGCAGGTAAATGCTATTATTTTCCCCATTCTACAGATGAGGAAACCAGGGCAGACAGAGTTCAAATGATGTGCCGAGGGTCCTGCTGCTAGTAAGTGTGTGAGGTCCGAATTAAACTTAGATCTTGCTGATTCCGGGCCCACACCTCTGCCCTCTGTGCTACCTCTCTGCTGCTAAGAGGCAAATGACTTCGAGGTTATGAGTCTGATGGTGCCTCAGTTATCACTGCTGTTGTTGAGGATGATGAGTCATTTCAGTCATGTCCTACTCTTCCTGACCTCATTTGGGGTTTTTTTGGCAAAGATACTAGAGTGGTTTGCCATTTCCTTCCCCAGCTCATTTTTACAGATGAAGAAACCCAGGTAAAAAGGATGAAGTGACTTGCCCAGAGTCACACAATTAGTGTGTGTCTGAGGTCAGATTTGAACTCAGGTTTTCCTGACTCCAGACCTGGCCCTCTATCCACTGTACCATCTAGGTGCCTCAGTTATAGGGAGAGGTCAGCTCTGGGTTCTCTGTGCTATTAAAAGAAGTGCTCTCCTCAGGCTTTTCTCCTGATTTCAGAATATTATCCAAAGATCCATGATTTGCTCAAGTGTAGCTGCTCCCTTTCATTGATGCAGACTGCATCCCCTCATAACTTACTAAGTGCCTTCTCGGATGTCTGTGAGGGCATGTGAAGGTGCTTCTGTGAATGTAGATATGTTACAGCATCACAGAGTCTCAGAGCTGGAGGCCATCTTACAGGACATCTGATCCATCCTATCCATGACCAAGGCCACTCTCAAAGCCTTCTCAGCTTGCTAGGTCCTGGCAGAACTTCTAGTTCACCAGCATGGCTTCTGAGGGCACTATGGGGTTCATCCTGGGGTGCTGGCCATGCCACAATGAGGCAGGGCCTTCACCAAGAATCCCAAAGATGGGAAGATTCAAAAGCTAAAGGAAGAGCTGGGAAACAGACTCAAGGAAAAGCCCCAGGAAGGAAACGAGAAGGGTTATAACAGATACCCATTTTGCTCTATTCTCTTTGATTCCTACCTTCTATTGGTAGTAGGGTATAGGGAAAACCACCCAGGCCTGGAAACCAGAAACCTCCAGTTTCTGTCTTGCTGTCCCCTCCTGTCCGTGTGAGCTAGGGCAGGCCCCCTAACTTCTCTGGGACTCACTTTCTTCACCTGTAAAATGAGGAGTTTGGGCAGAATGATAATAAGGCCACAGAGTCATGAATGAAGTCAAGGACCTCCCCATTTTATAAACAGAAATGCCAGGAAGGTTAAATGGTTTGCCCAAAGTCATAGCTCTCTTTGAGGTATTTCCAACTTTAGGTCTATTCTGATCACTCTCTCAGGTTGAAACCTATGTGTCCAAGTCATGGGGAATGAACCCCAGAACAGTAAGCTTTTAACAGGGTGTGAATTTTCAATGACAGAGTTCAGAAATGGCCTGATGGGCTCTCTACCTAGAATTCTGGTCAGCCTAAAATTGTTTAGAAGAACATATGATATCATGAGGGAGTTGTCAGATACATGAATTACATTCAACAGCATGTTGTAGTGGAAAAAGTACAGACGGCAAGCTAAAATTAGATACTGATAACAGCCAGACTATTTACTGGCCCCGTGAGCTTAAGAGAGTCACAACTATACTGTGCCTCAGTTTCTTAATCTGTAAGAAAGTCAAACTACCATGACCCTGAACCCAAGAGTGTTAGGAATACCAATGCTTCCAGCTAGGGCTCTGTTGATAAATGTTTAACAAGTAGGTCTTAGAAAGGAAAAAAAAATGTATGCATAGCACATTTCTAAGTTTAATGTATATTATTAACATTTTCTCTGTCATTTTATTAAGTCTAGAGACAATTAAAAAAAATAAATCAAGCTCTGATTTGAAGCATTTGCAGACTTCTGAGGTGTAAATACTCACCATGAAATTTTCCCAACTGGCTTTCCGGAGCCTGTTTGAGCTGGCTCCAGCATATCTCTGCTTCTAGCTCACTGCTTTCAGCCATCATTGTGGGAAGCAGGCCCTGTGGAGATGCATCCTTGTACCTGCAGGTACTAGAACCAGTCACTGAAGACCCAGAGAAGAAAGGTCTCAGCACCAAAATCCTTGGCACCATCAAATGGTTCAGCATCAGAAACGGACATGATTTTAATAAATGGAAATGATAGCAAAGAAGAGGCATGAACATCTGCTTTGCTGCTGTATCCCTAAGGACCACAGGACTTTTCATCTGACTTGCAGCTGAAACCTTCCATCTGTATTGTCTCCCCCTATTAGAACATAAGCACCTTAAAGGGATTTTTCTATTTGGGTCCTCAAGCACAGGGTTTGGCATATATTAAGAGCTTATTAGGGGTTTTATTCATTCATTCATTCATTCAAGATGATGGATAATTAATTCAACCTCAGGAACAATTTCAAAAATTAGATAAGATCTGGGGCAGCTAGGTAGTGCAGTAAATAGAGCATCAGCTCTGGAGTCAGGAGGACCTGAATTCGAATCTGGTCTCAGACATTTAACACTTATTATCCATGTGACCTTGGGCAAGTCACTTAATCCCAATTGCCCTGCCTTGCCCCCTCTAAAAAGGCCAAAAAAAATTAGACGAGATCATATATGTGAAACCAATCAACAAGCATTTATTATATGATTGCTACATGCCAACCCCTAACTAAGATGACCTATTTGACCTTTTATGATCTCTTCTCTCCCCATCCATAATGGTAAAAGATGTAACTTACCTTTCTCTCTCTTTTTTTATGCTTTGGCATATATGCATGTATGCATATAAATATATATTTATGTGTGTATGTCTATATATATACATGTACATATGTATTTATATGTGTATATGTAGTATGTACAGGATGCTCTCCTAATAGAATATAAGCTGCATGAGGGCAGGGGCTCTTCCATTTTTCCATTGTCTTTGTATCTCCATACTATTCTTAGTACAATAATTGGCACAGAAAAGACATTTAATAAATACTTATTGATTGAATGAAGTATCCTGTTCTATTATTAAAAGGTCTTCCTTATATCATGCTCAAATGGGCTTCCCTCTAACTTCCACCAATTAATGCTAATTCTTTTTCTCTAAAGCCACAAAAAATAAGTTACACCTTCCTCCACAAGAAAGACCCTTGGATATTTGGAAAATGGCGACTGCCTCTCAGATTGTTTTCTGTTCTAGGGCAAATGTCCCGAGTTCCTTCAGCTGCTTCGTTTAGACTGCTGTAGGCCAGGACACTAAAATATATTACAGTCATTATTGCCTAACAGTGACACTGAGCCTCATAACCTTCTATGAAACATGACTTCAGTGCTGAAATGTCTTAGGGACCTGTTACACTTAAGGCTAAAATGATTGAATATGAAAACTTCTTTCCATACACACTGAAGCTGCTGCTGAACAAATACTAATTTTCCAAAGAACCTTAAATAACGCATGTGTACACAGATAAGTGAAATGCAAATACCTCTCCCCCCTCTTTGCTCCCTCACTACTGACATGTTTGGATTTTTATAGATACAGTGAATCATATGTGGTACACAACAAGAAACTGTGTTCAAAGAGCACCAAAACATTTGAAAACCAAGGAAACTATAGTAGTTTTCAATGTTACAAACGGGAAGGGGGTGGGGAGACCTAGTTCCTAAAACATGAGGCACTCACTGTCAGGAAAAGGACAAGAATTCATTCATTTCCAATACCTACTATACAAAGAAGACAGTTAGGTGGTCCAGTGGATAGAGTGCCAGGTCTGGAGTCAGGTCCTCACCTTTCATGAGCTCAAATCTGACTTCAGATACTTATTAGCTGTGTGATCCTGGGCAAGTCACTTAACCCTATTTGCCTCAGTTTCCTCATCTGTAAAAATGAATTGGAGAAGGAAATGGCAAGCCACTCCAGTACCTTTGCCAAGAAAACCCTCCAAAAGGGGTCATGAACAGTCAGATACGCCTGAAAATGACTAAACAGGAACAGGACATGACAGTTCTACAGAATACTGTTATAAACTCCAGCGAGTTGCTGCAGATTGAATTTTAAGTCTTGAGGGGTTTTTTTATATAGAAAATACAGCTGCACAATGGGAAAATTAGGCAACCTCCCCAAGATACCTATCATTAGAGAAGATCCGTTTAGGGCCCAATAAGTACACTGCCCCCCTTTCAGCAGGCTGACTCAGCTGCAAATCAAGGCAAGAATTTGATAGACTGATACTTTTAAGTGAAAAGTGGTAGGGGATCATTTACTCCCCACATCCTGGGCCTTGCATACCCAGCTCTTTCTCGAGTTCTCTCTCATCTAGAAAACAATATCCAATCCACAAATTTGTAGAACAAAACTCATCCAGCCCTTCTGGGGTTAGAAAACTTCTACTACACTTAGAGGGGCCACTTTGGGAAACTAAGTCAAGCTATATGTGAATGGGCCACTCAGTATCTTACCAACAAGAGCTGAACCCACTGGCCTCCTAGCTCCTGAGTGGAATCAATAAGTTTCATAAATTTGAGGATCAGAAAGCATTTTATTGCAAAATAGCAAAATCATCCAGCTTTCCTGGGTCATGTAGTAAGAGCCAATGGGAGTTCTGGCTCAGACACTTCAATGGAACTCTGATCTCACTACTAGGGTTCTTTCTTCATGGGGATCACAACCCATCTATACCTGCCCATCTTGTGTGATTCTAGCAAATCTAGCACTTAGCACAGCACCTAGCGTACAATAGGCACTTAATAAATGCTGAATGATTGGTTGATTGATATATCATTCCTGGGAGTTCCACCAAAGTGCCAAAGACATTCCTCCTCCAGATCTCACTGTGTTTGGATATCCACTGGTTATTCCTTGTTCTTACTAGGTCACCACGTTTTTCCAGACGTAAATACATCCAGAAGGATTACTGGGTGTTTGGGATTGATTTTTTTTAATACCAAGCAGAATTTAAGATTCAGACTTCTAAAATTCCCAGAACACAGAACAAGCACTAAGGTATCAAAACCTCTCTCCCTAGGCTATCCAATGAATGAACTGTCATATGGCAGTATTAAAATACAATAGACCTCAATGGCACATCCCCAAACCTTCAGTCCTTGAGGATGGCCATTTGGATTTCACTAAGGCCCTTTCTCAATTCCACCAGGCTTCCACACAGTTTAAAAGAAAAAGAAAATCGACCAGGCCTAGTTTTAGCAGCTCTGGCTGCCCACATGGCACAGAGAGATGGCTCAAGCTGGCTCCTCACATGACCCTATGTTTTGAACCACAGAACCATAGAATGTCGGAGCTGGAAGGCACCCGAGAGAGAGCATTCAGTCCAACCTACTCATTTTTCAGATGAGGAAGCTGTGACCCAGAGAGGAAAAGGTCACACAGAAAAGTCGTTAGCAAGTCACAGAGCCAGGACTTAAAGTGTGGGAAAAGATAAAATATTCTAGCACTATAGGCAGAAGTAGGGGGAAAAGAGGAGGAGGAGGAGACTCCCCAGGTGAAAATTCTCAAAGTTTTAAAGTAACTAAACTTGGGGTTGGGATGGCCATCTGACTGGCTGATCTTTTTACCTAAGGTTCCCTTAAAGGGTCATCAGAACATTGTGCTATAGATAAGAGTTCTCTTCCCTTTGAATCCAGCTTCCTGCAATCTCTATCACAAATTCCAGATATCCCAGAAGTCATTTTACCAATGCCACAATTTCTGCTAAGAAACCCCCTGCTCCTAAGAAATGAAACTAAATCACTCCTAAACTGACGAAAAGATAGCCTATTCTTAAAACATTTCCAAGAGAAAAGTCACCATCATCTCCCTTAGTAACACATTCCAGGATCTCAAAACTCTTACACTTAGGATGTTTTTTCTATCATCTATTACAAATTTAATATCATTGCCTCTTGTTATATACATATGAATATATATATCTGTATATATACATACATGGAATGGAAACAAAACAGTAGTCAAATAATGTCTTTTTCGGCTAGGTAGCACAGTGAATAGAGCAACAGCCCTGGAGTCCGAAGGACCCTGAACCTGGAGTTCAAATACAGCCTCAGACACTTAACACTCACTAGCCATGTGACCGTGGGCAAGTCACTTAACCCCAATTGCCCTGCTTTCTCCCCTACAAAAAAAAAAAAGCAAAAAAAAAAGTCTTTTTTTTAAAATCAAATTAAACAGAAAACCAGAAAGAATGGTCCTACCTTCACCAGAGTCTCCCTCACTTGAACATTGATCTTGAGATGAATGCTCCCTGGATTTCCAAGGAACTTTTAAACACATAATGTCAATATTCGTATAGGAATATACTGGGTTTTTCTGGCCAATGTTTCCATATGCTGACAGAACAGATCTATCAAAAATAAGAATATCTAGATTAGCATAAAGCATCTTTCCAGCTCATGGTGAAGCTAGGAAGAGCACTGGATCTGGAGTCAGAAGACTTGGATTTGAATCTTACTTTTGCCATTTACTTGACCTTGTGACCTTGAGCAAATAAAGTAACCTTTCTAGGTCTCAGTTTCCTCATCTGTGAAATAATGGAGTTAAATATATTACCTTTAATTACATTTACCATTTCAACTCTCTGTTTGGGGCTCCCCTATTTGAATTTAAACGTTCTCTTTCCTCTGTAACTAGACACTGGCACATAGTGAGTTAAACTAAGACTATTCTGTCCTCTGTAGGTTTCCAGCTCATTTCAAAATCTGCTCCTAATTTTTTTAAAGGGTCAGACTGTCAGCTTCTTTTTCCTTCTGATCCTTGTTTTTGTAAAGCCATTAAAAATATGGTTTTTTTAAAACAGATAAAACTGCAATGATTTCCCCACAAGCCAGTCTCCCCCCCCCTTTATTAGACACTAAACTCCTTGAGGAAAAGAGTTCTCTTTTTGTCTTTCACCAATGTCCCTATCTGTGCATAACAGCCACTCAATACCAGTCTGACAAGATACTCTGACATCTTCCTCTCCTTTTGTACTAATGAGAATAGTGTTTTTCCACCCAGGGGTAAGTAACAGAAGAGAGTTCTATTGAAATCCTTTGAGAGCCTTTGAATGTACTGACAGTGGAAAAATAAACAGAAGTAAATATACTGACCGACTAGCATGTAAACCAGAAAAGGGCTTTGAATGCCAAAAGTTCTGCTCGTCATGGGATGCTCAGAAGGTCTTAAGGACACTATCAGATCACAAAAGCTTCCCACAACAGTAATTCTCGAGTTTGACCAGACTTAGGTTTTTTATTAGCTCATACTGGTCTAGATCTACCTTTGCCAAATTATAAATCACACACACACACACACACACACACACACACACACACTCTTTCTTTTCCCTGGTAGAAATAAAGGCAGGATAGAGAAGGTCTCAAGTTGAAGACTCAAGATTCCCAGAGGCGGCATGGGAATTGACTGTTTCCTAATAGAATATAGCCCAGGGATGGACCACATGTGGCCTCAAGGCAACAGTGTCCCCCACCCTTGATGTAGCCACTAGCCAATGAGGGCAGTGTTTCCCACCTGTCAAATGGGACATCCCTGAACATCATAAAGGCCTAGGTGCTAGGTCCCCACAAACAGGGCTCTGGTTCCATTTTAACACCCTAGATAAGGGGAGTAGGAGTTGCCAATCACTTAACAGCTCTATAATCATGGTTAAGCCACTTAGTTTTACCAACCCTTAGTTTCCTTATCAAGGAGGAATGATCCCCACCTGCCTCACAGGATTATGGTGAGGCTCGAATATGATCATGGATATAAAGTGTTTTGCAATCTTTACATGTCAATTATGATTAAGACAATAATCATGGTTGGCCAATGCTTTCTTTGTTTGCTGACTCTCTCTGGCTTTGGAATAACACCTTACCCTAAAGGGGGAGACTAGACCTTTCCCCATCTGAACTAAGTTTCTGAAGTATAACATAAGACCTCAATCATCTGGTATCCAGGAAACCAGAACTTTCAAGCAGTTATTGCAAACCAGGAATTTGCAGGTACCTGAGATTTGGAGTTTCAAAAAGACCAGCTGGAATAATTCATTCTGACCATCAGAAGGCCAGAGCTGTGATTGGGATCATTTAGAGCAAGAAAAGCTCTTAGAAATCATCAAACCCAATCTTCTCATTTTATGTATTGGGCACTCAGGTGAGAGAGGGTTGCCCAAGGTTACACCATTAGTAAATGGAAGGGCTAGGAATTGAATCTGGGTCCACTAACTCCAAGTTCAATGTTCTACCTCATGGCCGAGCAAGGCAAAGGTAAGCCCTAAAGGGCAGACCACAGGGGAGACAACGCCAAGAAAAAAAAGGAAACCTTAAAAGGGCAAAAGGAGACCATTCTGTGCTCCAGCCACACTGGACTACATCATTGCCCCCATCTCCCCACACTCTTCAAAATATGCTTCACATTCTACCACCTTTTTGCCTTTGTCAACATTATTCTTATTCCTGGCGTGCCCTCACTTCCCTTCTTCGCATGGTGAATCACTGCTGTCCATCCTTTAAAACCTAATTCATATGGCTTCTTCCATGATGCCTTTTTTCCTGACTCCTCAGTAGGTATCAGAAAGCCCATTGTGCCTCTAAATCATTCAGCATGTATCCTTGTGTATATTTATCTGTGTATGTATCTGATCCTTCTGCTAGACTATAAGTCCCATGAGGGCAAGGATAGCTTTCAATGAGTCAGTCAATGAGGACAAGGATAAGGTCTTATCTAAACTTTTTTTTCCATTCACCAGCATAGTACCCAGGAGACAGAGTGATCACATAATAAATGCCTGTGGAATGAATGGATGAATGTTTGTTGAATGACTTCCAGACAGACAAGAGGAGAGAAAACAAAATGAGCAGAAAACAAGAGAGAGAAAGAGAGAGGGAGGGAGAGAGGGAGGAGGGAAGGAGGGAGGGAGAGAGGGAGAGGGAGAGACAGAGAGAGACAGATGGAGAGAGAAGATAGACAAAAACTGAGGCACAACGCAGAAAAACCTGAAGGGCAGTAAAGATACGCCACCAGATCCCAAAACCTGCCAGATTCAGCAGGAAATCACAAACAAAAAGCCACTTCACCCATTCACCCACTTCATCCAATAAGACAAGTGTTGACTATGTATAATGCACTTGGGAAATGGTGTAATGGTTTCTATAGCCCTGAGCTGTTCCTTGATTCATAAACCCATCTTTTAAAAACAAACATTCTTCTAATGAGGCTGTGTGGTTCCCATGTTGTCTGAAGAGACAAGTGCAGGTAGTACAAAGGACAACGGAGAGGCCTGTGGGAAAGGAAGGAGGCTGCAGCCGATTACCTGTGATGACTGGGGAACTGGAGTAAAAGATTTTGTCCAGGAAATATATGATTGGAAAAAGACGGTGGGCTGGTCATGGAGCAAGAGGAAAGGTTCATAGACAGACAATCCAAGGACTCTGCCGGTACTCGTTTTTGTTCAGTCGTGTCTGAATCTACATGACGCCCGTGGACAAAGTCCACAGGGCTTTCTTGGCAAAGATACGGGAGTGGTGTAGAATCTCCTTCTCTAATGTGTCCCCAGTTTGCAGATGAGGAACTTAGGCAAATAGAGGTTAAGTGACTTGTCCAAGGTCACACAGCTAGTAAGCATCTGAGGCCACATTTAAACTCAGATCTTTCCAACTCCAAGTTCAGTGCTCTATCCACTGCACTTAGCTGCCCCCTGGCACTCTGAGGATGTCTAAAAAAAGCAACCTTTAAGATCAACTTCCAGTGAGTTGTGAAGATCTTCTTCGGAGAATTCATGGGAGGACATGGATGAGAGTCCTGTAGGATGAGAAGTCAGCGATAGGCTTCCATCTACACTGCTGTAAGGAGTGCTCACATTGAAGAATGGTTGATAGACAACCCAAGCACTGCTGACACTCATAAAATATTTTTTTTGCTTTTTGGAGTAGATGGCAGGGCAATTGGGGTTAAGTGACTTGCCCAGGGTTACACGGCTAATAAGTGTTAAGTGTCTGAGGCTGGATTTGAACTCAGGTCCTCCTGACTCCAGGACCAGTGCTCTATTCACTGCACCACCTAGTTGTCCCTAGAATATTTTTTAAAAACAACTTTAAAGGGTGACCTCCAGTAAGCTGGGTAGACTCCCTCTAGAGAATTCATGGAAGGACATTGATGAGAGTCTTGTAGGGTGAGAAGGCACTGATAGGCTTCCACATGCACTCTTAGAAGGAGTAGCCACATTAGAGATAAGAAATCTCCTGAAGAATAAGTGTTGAAGTGCACGTGTAAGGTGCCACTCTAAGCAGACACATGGGAATAAAGATAACAAAGACAAGGCACCTGCCCCCGATGGGCCTAACCTCTAACAGGGAAGATAATGCAATCATTACAACTGTCAACCCCAATGATATTGCATAAAAGTGAACATACTAAGGCAAAGGTTTGTTTGTCTTTGGGGGGGAAAGAAGGCCCATGCCTGCAGAGAGAACCTGATAGGACAAGAGAACAACAGAATTCCCCAGGGAATCTGTTTGATCCTTGTTTTCCCCAATGTTCTTGGGTCATGAAGGCAAATTTAGCTCATAGGTTCCCAGCCCAGGAATTCACTAAGAAATTCACAGAGCCATTGAAAGGTCATTATGAGAAATGTCAGTTCCCTCCCTCCTCGACTGAGACAGTCCCACAACTAACAACATGATAAAAAGCAATGCCGTCACTAGTCCTATTGCCAATTATTATACATCAATCAGCAAACATTTGTTACTTGTAATAACGTAGCTTAGGTACCACCCTTGGCTGCCTCTCCCCACAAAGGGTGGTACCCAAGCTCCCAGAATCTTAAAAAAGATTCTCTGATAGGCCCTTATATTTGCATGGTCCTTTGGGCTCTCAAAGCACTTTTATTGGATCTTTACAACTCTGTGAGGTAAACAAGTAAGGTAACAATTCTTATCCCTCCACTTTTGTAGATGGGGAACCTGAGGGGAGTTACTTAGCCAAGGTCAAACGGGTGGTAGTAGCAGAACCAGGATTCAAACACAGATCGTCTTATTCCAAAGCCATTGATTTTTCTCCTACGTGATCTGACTTCTAGTAAAGCCATTTTCCATCTCAAGGAACAGGTGAGGCAGTATCTTCCTTCCTGATTCTGATGAAATTATCTCATACAGGCAATTTGCTTACTTCCCTAATTTGGCTTGACTGGGAAAGTCACTTTAAATAAGTGAAAAGTTGAGATATGGATTGCTTTCAAAGAAATGCCATGTGTTATCAGGGGTACAAGGGCACTAGAAATAAGACATACTTACTTAAGAGAGTTCTGTAGGGACCTTCTTCTATGACTAAGGGAAGAATAATGTGTAATTAGCCTATCAATTGTGTATCATATATAAATGGCTGTTTTTAAAGTGCTTAACAGAAATTTCTCTTCATAAGTTTAAATATTTCCCACAGTCTTCTTAGAATACCAATTTGCTTAGTAAATGCTTTCCTTATAGGTAGTATAAAGGCCCAGCCCTGGTTTTGGTACTCAGGGCCAAAGGTAACACCAGAGATAAGGCACCTTGCAGGCAATATATGTCCCCAGGGCCCTCAGCAAAATCACAAAGGAGGCAATTTATCTGTTGGGCCTTTCTATGCTTCTTTCCTTCCCTTCTCCCATTTCCTCCCCTTACGTTTTCTGGCTGTCCAAAGCTCACTTCTGTATCAGTGAACCCAGGTCTGCCCTCCCCTGAAGCCTCTATGCATCAGAACTGCCTTCCCAGTAACCCTGCCCTCCCACACCAAGAATGGTCAGTTATTCAAGAAAGTTAGCAAACATGTATTAAATACTTAACATTTGTTAGGCGCTACACTAAGTAACAGATACAAAAAAAGGTAAAAACAGCCCATGTCCTCAGGTAGCTTCTTGTCTAATGGGGGAAATAAGGTATATAAATCAGAACATAGAAATTTAAATAGAAGGTAGATGGGAGGGGCATGGGGAGATGGCACGAACAGCTGGTAGGGACAAGAAACTTGGCCCCCTACTTTGATGAGGCTGCCAACCCCAGGCCTGACCTCTAACCCAATTTTCAAACATCTCAACTAGTGGAGTCCAGATGAGTGAAGGTTTACTATACTCTGGAGACAACACAGACAAGTGAAGAAAGGTCTAGATCTGATAGCTTCTCTCACACATGGTGCCCAGTACTGTGCTGTGCTCAGTTCAGTGGATTCTAGGAAAACCCTGAAAAATGATTTGCTAACTTGACTTGTTCTCAAACTTTCCTTATATCAGTCATCAGAAATCCAGTACAGTACTTTCAAGGGAGACCATTCTAACAAAAACAGGCAACTTCATAAGTGCATTCTGTCTGTAAATGGGGCCTCAAAAAGTTTCCACTGAATCCCAACAGGGAGGGAAAGGTCACTGCTAACTCCAAGTTAAAAACAATGGCAAGAAGAGAATGTCTCTCTTACATTTACCCAGAGATTCTGTGTTCTCTCTGCAGGGGTTTGCTCAAGAAATGTCCAAATCTAGTTGAAATGATGCAATCATTTCCAAGTTACTATTATTCATTTATACAAATCTGTGTTTTCAATCTGCATTCTAGACTCCTCTGTTTCTTTGAAAATTGTTCTCTTAAAAGGCAAAGCTTGTACTGCCTCAAAATGGGTTGTTTTAGCTTTCCATGAACTGTTGAATGTATCTTTTTTTTCCTATAGAAATTAAAAATTCCTTTGATGACTCAAGGGAGTTTTAAAGTTGAAGAAAAGCTATGTTAAAACGCAAATCCCCATATGATCCAAGAATCTTAATGCCGTCAGAATCCAGAGTAATTTGTCAATTAAATCCATAAGTTCAATACGCTATCAACCTAAGAACTCTCTGCATAAATTGCCAGGGCAATGGTGAACACTCAGGAGTACATGTAAGTGTACATGTAAGTGTGAGCACTGGGCCAAGAACTTCACCAAAGTGAGATCCTGCATCACATAGGCCTCCTAATTAAACAATGACCCCCTCACAACCACAGAAGCCACTCCTCTAAGTCTGCTGAGTTAGATGCAACACCATGGCACCAGGAAAAAGAACAACATTTTTCTATTGGAGAAGTAAGTCTTATGTCATAGAACATATATCACAGGACATCAGAACATAAGGTCAGCCTTGGAAATCATCCCTTTAATTTAAAGGAAAAGAAACTGAGAACTGAGAGATGTGGAGTGAATTACCCAAGGTCACCCATTGTTTCAATCAGTTTGTTCTCATGATTCAGTCTGAGTTTGGGGCTGTTTTTCTCTCTGCTTTAAATATTTTATTTTGGGGGGAGGTTGAAATTTAAATTGTATTTCACAGTTAATTTGGCTCTTAGCTCTCAAGCAAAAACCAAGTTGCTTAGCTGGAAGATAAGTGAGGGCAGGAGCTATGCTAATTCTGAGACACTTCATGAGGCCATAGGTCTCGAGTTGAAAGAGACCAGAGAGATCATCTAATGCAACCCATTTATTTTATAGAAAACTGAGGCACAGGGAAGTTAGACTATCTAGCTAGGAAGCAGGAGAGTTGGAATTCAAATCCAAGTCCTGTGATTCCAAACCTAACACTCTTTCTACAAGAATTCTGCTGCTCCCAGAAAGGAAAAAAACAACAATAGCCTTTGTACAAATTCCCCACACTTCATGTCTTAGAAAAATGCCTCTCAGTGATTGCTTAAGTGATTGCTTTTCCTAGCTTCCAAATCAAAGAATGCAAGAGATCAACTGGTCAAAGCCACTACACAGATGAAATGACTTGTCCAAGGTAACTGAGCCAGGGCACATCAGAGTTCGAATTGTGATGCTCATCTCCTAATGCTAACCTCAGGGCTCATTCTACCACACCACACTGCTGCACATTTCCCTTTAGTTTTTAAAAAATAATTCTGAAACACCAGATGTCATAGTCTTATTGAAACTTGAGCAACTAATGTGATTCTTGGAAACTTTGTATACTCTGAAGTTGTTTTGGCTACACTGAACCTGTGTTTTTAAAAAGGTAAAAAAGAAATTTAATAGATAGTTTATTAATAGCAACTTGTTTTATCAGTCAAGAGGTCTCCAGGGTCAAGTTTTCCTTAATGTTTCACATTCAAACATGGTAATTTTCTTCAAAAGCAAAACTGGTAAACATTTACCACTTCCTCATATAAAATCATTTTAAGGTAATCAAATAGGGGGATGTGTGTAAAGGGAGATGGAAGAATGTGATCAAGGAAGAACCAATTTGTCAAAAGGCCCAGAGTCCAAAGATAGTACTTTATTATTTTCCAAAGTCTGGGAAGTCAGAGGATGTCTTGCCCTTGAGAAAAACAAAAACATTCACAGGTGGGGGGTCATAACTGTTGGTTTACAAAATGAGAAACTTTTTACATAGCACTTAGTGACATATTTACAGATTTCATTAAAAAAAGGAGAGGAGGAAAGGGCCTGGGAGTCTGATTTGAGGCCAAAAACTCTGCTTGGAGCAGTGGGAGATGATCCGGAAGAATGCGCCCTTCAGAGGACTTGTTGTCTAATTATGGTTACTCAGCAATGGTAATGCGATTATTTTAAAATCCTTTCCTGGGTGTTTAATCAGCAAAGTTAATAAACTGATCAGAAGGCACGGCTGGTGGAAGCTGTTGAATATGTAATTTCTAACAATCTGCCATTTACAAACATGTTTAACTGTAGAACTTAATAGTCCATATTTTGCATCAGTTCTGATGGTATAAATATTGTGTGTGATCTCCAGGGACTACTTACAAAAGAAATGGTTACATGTAATTCATTTAGTTGAATACTTTGGGCAAATCATGTCACCCCTCTGAAACTCAGTTTCCCCATCTGTTAAAAAGATCAGCACATTTTTCATATTTCATATGAGAAAGAGGATGGATTTGAAAATGAGCTGAGATTTCATCAGCCAGGGAGCTCCTGGTATGAGCATTCCTTTTCCATCAACCCACATTGCAAGCGCTTTATAACTTAGTAGATGTGCCCTAGGGTATATCTATGTGTTAACACAGAAGTTAAGTGACTTGCCCAAGGCCTCACAGCTAGTCAATGTCAGAGACTACATTCTAACCCAGGTCAGCCTGACTCCAAGTCTAGACTCCATCCAGGCCATTATAGCTCTTCACATAAAGATGTTATCAAAATGTTAGATGAGCAAGAAAAGAGGAGGATTGGTCAGATACTGAAAAGAAACAAAACAGACTGTGAACAGTACGTTGGTATGCCTAAGATGGTAAAAGAATGAAAAATAATTCTACGTTTGAATGGATTTTCTAAAGTCCCTTTTGGCTCTGAACTTTCTGATTCTAATCATGGTCTTCATTACAAGGCACAGAGAGCAGTGTTGTTCACATAGTAATGCAGGGTTTATACAGAATTGTTATTACATTATCTAACAATCCTCACAGCAACCCTACAAGGTATCCAGAAATATCCCCATTTTATAGCTGAAGAAAACAGACTTGAAGTGACTTGCTTGTGGTGACACAAGTAACTGAAGTCTGATCATTAGCAGAACTCTCTGTCATCCTCACATCTCGCTAAGTC
Source organism: Pseudocheirus occidentalis (assembly GCA_028646575.1). NCBI lineage: Eukaryota > Metazoa > Chordata > Mammalia > Diprotodontia > Pseudocheiridae > Pseudocheirus > Pseudocheirus occidentalis. The sequence goes on along the minus strand of CM053598.1, from coordinate 91,943,597 downwards.
CATTTTTTTTTTGCTTTTTGGAGAGGAAAAGGGGGCAATTGGAGTTAAGTGGCTTGCCCAAGGTCACACGGCTAGTGAGTGTTAGGTGTCTGAGTCCGGATTTGAACTCAGACCCTCCTGACTCCAGTATTGGTACTCTATTCACTGCACCACCTACCCACCCCAACAAGCCCATTTTTTAAATGCACTTCAAATCCAAGGTTCTTGCTGCAACAAGAGCATTTCCTGGTTGCCTTTTTTGTAATACTCTAGCCCGTGTTCCTTAAATTCTTCCCTCCTCAATGGCTAATACAGGTTTCTTAGAATCACAGACATGCACAAGATTCTCTTTGTCTTTGACACTGTCCATCACCTGATACCTAAAACATGTGGAGATGTCAGAGTTGTTAACATAAAGATGACACTCTTAGTAAGAGGTTCATATTTGCAATGGTATTCTATTTACTGCTGAAATGTTTTACAGGCCTTTTTTAATCTAAACCTCCCAGCTTCCCCTGTATGGTCATGAGAAGTCTAAAATGACTGAAATAGATATTACAATTCATAGGGCAACTGGTGTTCAGTACTAATAATGAATTTGTACTTTGGTCACAGGCTCTTAGAAGGGACTGCAATTATCAGAACCCCTGCCTAGTCAGTATTCACGAAGTCAGTGACTTGTATCTGAAAGAGAAGTGTAATTTCATATAGAAAAGAAGTTTAAGTAACATTTCATATAAAGAAATTAGGAAGAATTTATATGACTCTGAAATGTGGGTTGGTCACATAAAAGACAATAGATGAACACTCTGAGTGGTACTTTAGTACCTTCCAGAGGCTAAAAAAACAAGAGGAAGACATTGGTCTATTGAGTAGATCCTCTTTGGAGGATTTCTGGGAAAATATGGACAAGAATTAAGAGCATCTAGGTGGCCCAGTGAATAGAGTACCAGACCTGGAGTCAGGAAGATTCATCTTCATGAGTTCAAATTTGACCTTCAAACACTTCCTAGCTGTGTGACCCTGGAAAAGTCACTTACCCTTGTTTGCCTCAGTTTCTTCATCTGTCAAATGAGCTGGAGAAAGAAATGGCAAACCACTCTAATATCTTTGCCCAGAAAACCCCAAATGGAGTCACAGAGAGCCAGACACAACTAGAAAAAGACTAAACAACAAATGACTTACAAAATGTTTTATGTTTTTTGGTCCCCATAATACCCTTATAAGTTATATGTGATGTTATCCACATTTTACAGATAAGGAACCTAAGGTTGTGAAAGTTAAGGGACTTGACCGAGGTCTCAAAGCTAATAAGTACCTACATCAGAATCCCATAACCCAGAGACATTCTATTTTAAAGCTAGAAGAATCCTCAGAAATCACTAGTCCTACCCACTCTTTGCCCAGGAAGAAAAGTGATCCTTGGGTCTCCTGCTCCAGCTCTCTTTCCATGACAACAAAACTGCCTCCCTTCCTGTTTATTAGCAGAAGAAAGTTTTGTGAGAACATTAAAATGGTATCACAGATTTTCTCCAAGGTACAGCAGGTAGAATGTACCGAAATGTGACAAGGGTTGTAATGCCAGCCTTTTGTGTCTCTCCCATTCAAAGAATAAGAAGCATTGAAAGTGACTGCCACAGTTAAGATTAGCAAGGGAAATTCAAAGATTGTGGTGAAACACAAAAAGGATGAAAGACACGGCCATGGGTAGAAAACTGAATAGACCAGAGGAATGTATTTCAGATATACAGAGAATAAAAGCTTTGAATAGTCCTACTAGGGTTAGTCTATTGACATTATGGCCTCTTCAAAGCCCCAAAAGAGTCTATGAGGTGTTCTCATTGACTGTGTTGTGGCCAAACAGTGTACAATGCTTGTAGCTAAGAAATTTCCACACTGAGACTTGTCAAAACAACTCTATAATTATATTCTACCACTCTCCTTACCAAACTCATCCAACCAAAATCAGAACAGATGACACAGACCCTGGAGCACTACTCAACTCAGACATGACCAAAATAAGAGAACAGAAGTTTAATTAATCATCTGATTTCAGGCTTTGAGATAAAAGTTTTTTTTAAACTAATTTATTTATTTTTTAAAAGTTGATCCAGCAGTTTAAACATCTATTTCCCTTGAGAAAAGAAGATGAAGGCTATTCTGGTGATCTCTCAGCCCTGGAAATTTGTAAATGGGACCAAACTCTCAAATGATATTCTGAGTTGAAGGCTTACCATTGACTGAACAGGACTTGAATGGATAAGAAAGGGAAAGTGATCCTTCAGGGATATCATTGGAGTGAGGGGAGGGAAGGACCGAGAGATACTACAGGCCAGCTGACTTCTGCCTTATGTGGGACCAGGAGAAAGAAAAACTATTAAGCTGAGATGGTTTGCCTTACTAAGGAATCTTAAGATTTGAAACTGGAAGAATCTTAGATCTTCCTTATTCTTTTGTTTTAGAAATGAAGGAACTGAGGCGCCAAAAGATAAAGGGTTATTTTGTTTATTTGTTTGTTTACACAAAATCACAAAAGTACTTTGTAGCAGAGCTGCAATTCAAACCCAGCTCTTCAGACTCCAAATCCAATGGTTTTTCCATTGTACCACACAGCCAACAGGAACCTCACTCTGCTAGTGACACAGTCACAAGCTGCCTGTGCAAAGCAAAGCCCAGGTGACTCTGCTTAACATTTTCCCAATGACCCACAGGAAAAAAAAAATTAAGAGTCACATTCCAAAACTACCTTAAGAGTTTTTTCCCCTTTTCATTAAAGTGAAGAATAAACAATTTTCAATTGCTTAAAAAATTTCAAACAGGGAACATAAAACTTTATTATTCAAAAATAAATACCAAAATAATATGGCTTCTTTTCATTTGCTGGCCAGTTAAGGAAAAGGGATGGAGAAAGAAAGAAGGAAGAAGGCCTGGGAGGGAGAAAGGAGTAAGAGAGAAGGAAAGTAGGGAGAAGCAAACAGAAAGAGAGAGAGACCTGGATAAAAAGAGAGACCAAAAATAAGGAATAAGGAAGGAAGGAAGGAAGGAAAGAAAGAAAGAAAGAAAGAAAGAAAGAAAGAAAGAAAGAAAGAAAGAAAGAAAAAAAGAAAGAGGGAAGGAAGGAAGGAAAGAGAAAGGAGAGAGGAAGAAAGGAGAGAGGGAGGAAAGGAAAGAAGGAAGGAAGCAAGGAAGGAAGGAAGGAAGGAAGGGAGGGAGAGAGGGAGGAAGAACATTTGAATTGGTAAATTTTCTCTTGGATTGTAGGTTTTAGTTGGTTATCCACTTCCCTCTGAAATGCAAATTAGCTGATTAATGCTCATTCTCAGCTCTTCACCACCTCCAATCCATAAATTTTAGGGATTCTCTTTTTTTTCTTTTTTTTTCTTTTTGGAGAGGAGAAGGCAGAACAATTGGGGTTAAGTGACTTGTCCAAGATCACACAGTGTCGTGTCTGAGGCTGGATTTGAACTCAGGTCCTCCCGCTTCCAGGGCTGGTGCTCTATTCACTGCACCACCTAGCTGCCCCTGAGATATTCTTTTCAACAGAAAATCCTAACTTGGTGAAAGTTGTTCTTGGTCTGCAGTAACTGTGACCAGAACAATAAAATACCAAGCATAGAATGAAATTCAGGCTGGGTCAGATCTGACTCCTGTGCCTTCAAGCCAGAAGATCCTACAGTATAAAGTCCAAACTCTACATTCTAATTTCTTCAGTCTAGTTCCAATGTCTCTCTAACCTCATTTTCCATTACAGCCAACATAAAAATGCCATTTCCAGGTAGACAGGCCTCCTCAGTGTCTCTGGAATGGGTCATTTCCATGGTGTGCTCATATCACATCCTTCAGCTAACATTCTGCAGTGCCAATCTGACCCTTGAGGGCCCAGGCCAAGTCCCATCTTTTCCATGGAGCCTTCCCTTACAACTCCAGCCCAGCGTGATCTGCCTCTCACTGTCATCACTGTCAGTTCAACTCAGCTGTCATTTAATCTTAGAATGTCAGCTCTGGATAAGAACTGTTGTGATCCTCTAGTCCAAACTGCCAGAGACAGTATGACCCCTAAAGAATGGCCAGTGAAAGGAAATAAAAGCAAATCATCTGCTCTCTGTTACCACTGCATTGACTTTCTGTATATGTGTGTGTGTGTGTGTGTGTGTGTGTGTGTATGTCTTCTTGCTCGATGAGGGCAGGGACTCTTTCTCATACTCCTGTTTTCCCAGTGTTCCTAGCACAGTGTTTTCTACATAAAAATGATTTACAAATGTGCTGAATGAATAGATGAATGAGTGAAAGCATGTCCATAAAGCATATTTCTATAGTGACTAGGGCCTTGGATTTGGATTCAAGATAAATGGGGTTCACATCTTAGCTCAGATACTTGTTGGTTGTATGACCCTGGACAAGTCCCTTAACCTCTTTGAAGCTTGGGATTCTGATCTATAAAACATTAACACCAAAATTCTCACCAATCTCACAGGGTTGTTTTGACAATTAAATGAGGTATATAATCAAATTATTTATGTGATCAAATAATGCACATAAAGAACTTTGCAAACCTTAAATTCCTATATAAATTCAAACTACTATCAAACTTGGAGTATTAGAAACATAGCTGACTTAAAATGTATCATCTGAAGCCAGCATCTGCAGAAAGGACAGAAGAGCAGGAGTTAGCCTGAAGGCTGAAATTTAAATATTAAAATGCTGAAGTGGAGGTAGTCAGTTCTCAGACTAAAATTTGGAAGAATTCTCAAATACTGCTAAAAATCAGGAATGTACAAATGCTTAGTTGTTGTTGTTTTTTATACTGAATTGAGATTCATAACTCTGACCCTGAGGTACTAAAATGTCTTCCCTCTGAATCATCAAGGAATAATGATAAGTCAGATTTTAATGCTATGTGTATTATAATCTTTTAATATTGATAATCCATGTAGCATCCAATTAGTCAGAATAAATAGTTAACTATTTTCTTTCTCCTCCAACATCAGATCTCCATATATATGGGAGATGCCTTAGTTTCTTGGTTTATAGAGCCTGAGAAAAGATATTCCTACTCCAGGTTCTGACATCAATTATCTATTTGACCTTGGGGCAGCTAGGTGGCGCCATAGAGAGTGATGCATCTAGGGTCAGGAAGACTTGAGTTCAAAACCAGCCTCAGTACTTACTAACTGTGTAACCCTGGGCAAGTTACTCAACCTCTGTCTGCCTCAGTTTGCTCAACTGAAAAATGGGCATGAGAATAGTACCTACTTCACAGAACTGCTGTGATGATCAAATGAAGAATGATTTGTAAAGCACTTAGCCCAGTGCCTCGCACACTGAGGGAGCTTAATAAATGCTTATTCTGTGACTTTCCCATTTAACTTCTCTAGGTCTCCATTTGCTCATCCGTTACAAGAAAAGACAAGAAGGCCTCTAAGGCCTAAATCCAACTCTAAACCTATGATTCTGTGATCTTCCATGAAGCTAATCTTTCTCCCTCCTTCTCATGCTACTCCCAAACTCTCTCTTTTTATTCCTCCTTTTCCACTGGTTCCTTTCCATTTGTTTTCTAAATATGCTCAGGCCTCCTCAATTATTCCCATCATCCTCAAAAAAAGCCTTCTCTTGACCCTTCCCCCATCCATCTGCCTCTTATCTCATTCTCTTTCCCTTCAGTGCCAAATTTCATGAAAAAGTGGTCCACATCCAATACGTCCATCTTCTCATCACCCACTCTTTCCTTGGTCCCCTGTGATGAAGCTTCAGATCCCTTCTCTTCTACTGAATGTGGTCTCTCCAAGGTTACCGTTAACCTCTTAATCACTAAATCCTAGTTATCTTCCTGGGCCTCTCTGAAGCCTCAGATATTATTTGATCTAATTCTCCTTTTGGATACTCTTCTCAAGCTTCAAAAACCCCACCTTCTACCAGTTCTCTTACCACCCTCTCTTCTTCACTGGTTCCTTAACGTGGGCATCTGCAAAAGTCCTATCTTTGGTCCTGCACTCTCTCTTTTCTTTCCCTTGGCAAGTTTATTCACTCAGCTGGCCTCAACCACTCCTTTGCCTGGGTGCTGAAGGTGAGAGTGCCAAGGTAAACAATTAACAACTTCTGCAAAGTTGGAGATATAAAATAAACCCACATACATCGTCAGCATTTCTATACACCACCAACAAAACCCAACAGCAAGGGATAGTAAGAGAAATTCCTTTAAAATAACTGCAGGTAGGGGAGGCTAGGTGGCACAGTGAACAGAGCACCAGCCCTAGAATCAGGAGGACCTGAATTCAAATCCGACCTCAGACGCTTAACACAAACACCTTGGGCAAGTCACTTAACCCCAATTGCCTTCCAAAAAGCCAAAAAAAAAAGGAAAATTTAAAATAACTGCAGGAGCAGCTAGCTAGGTGGCACAGTGAATAGAACACCAGCCCAGGAGTCAGGAGGACTTGAGTTCAAACCTGATCTCAGACAATTAACACTTACTAGCTGTGTGACCTTGGGCAAGTCACTTAACCCCAATTGCTCCACCTTCCCCTCTCCAAAAAAAAAAAAAAGACCAAAAAAACCCCAAAATAAAATAATGCAGACAATATAAAATACTTTGGAGTCTATCTGCCAAGACAAAACCAGGAACTATATGAACACAATTATAAATCATTTCTCACACAACTGAAGGCAGACTTAAACAATTGGAGGTATATTAATTGCTTATAAGTAGGCCAAGATGCTATAATAAGGATGACAGTTCTACTTCAATTAATTTTTATTTATTCAGTGCCATACCAATCAAGCTGTCAAAGAATTATTTTATAGAACTAGAAAAATAGTAATAGAATTCATCTGGAAGAACAAAAAGACAAGAAAATCAAGAGACTCAATATAAAAAAGGTAAGGCAGGTGGCATAACTGTTCCAGATTTCAAACTATATTGCAAAGTGATAATCATCAAAACAATCTGGTACCAGCTAAGAAATAGAGTGGTGGATCAGTGGAATACATTAGGTACACAATACACAGTAGTAAGTGACCATAGCACCCTCCTTTTACAAACCCAAAGATTCAAGATTATAGGGGAAAAACTCCCCTTTTGCCAAAAATTGCTGAAAAAACTGGAAATCAGTTTGGCAGAAACTATCCATAGACCAACACTTCACATTATATACCAACATTAGGTCAAAATGGATAAATGATTTAGACATAGAAGTGATACCATAAGTAAATTAAAGAAGCACAGAAAAATGTACCTGTCAGATCTATACATAAGGGGAAAGTTTATGACCAAACAAGAGGATAATGGAAAGTAAAATAAATAATTTTGATTACCTAAAGCTAAAAATGTTTTGCACAAACAAAAGTAACGCAGCTAAAATAGAAGGAAAACAGGAAATTGGAGGGGGGAAAAATCCATCAAGTTTCTCTGTTACAGGTCTCATTCCTCAAATATATAGGGAAAAGAGCCAAGTTTATGAAAATAAGGACCATACCCCCATTGATAAACAGTCAAGGGATATGAGAAGGCAGTTTTCAGAAGAAGTCAAAGTTATCAATAGTCACGTGAAAAATGCTCTAACTCACTACTTATTAGAGAAATGCAAATTAAAACAGCTCTAAGACATTACATCACACCTGTCAGATTGGCTAGCATGACACAAAAGGAAAATGACAAATGTTGGAGGGGATGTCGAAAAATTGAAACATATTCACTATTGGTGGAGTTGTGAAGTAGTCCAACCATTCTAGAGAACAATTTGGAACTATGCCCAAAGGGCTATAAAACTATGCATCATACTCTTTGACCCAGCAATACCTCTATTAGGTGTGTATCCCAAAGAAATCAAAGAAGAGGAAAAAGGCCCTATGTGTACACACACACACACACACACACACACACACACACACAATTTATAGCAGCCCTTTTTGTGGTGGCAAAGAATTGAAAATTGAGGGGATGCCCATCAAGTGGGGAAAGGCTGAACAAGTTGTTTGTGAGGGTTGTGATGATTGTGATGGAATACTATTGTGCTCTAAGAAATGACAAGCAGCACGGTTTCAGAAAAGCCCAGGAAGATTTAGAGTGAACTCATACAAAGTAAAGTAAGAAGAACCAGGAGAACATTGTACACAGTAATGACATTTTGGTAAGAATGATCAACTGTCAGAGATTTAGCTACTCTGATAAGATAATGATTCAAGACAATTCCAAAGGACCCGTGATGAAAAATGCTATCTACCCCCCAGATAGAGAGAATGGATGAACTCTGAATGCAGAGTGAAGCATACTTTTTCCCTTTATTCTTATTTTATTTTGTCCTTTCTTTCATAACATGGCTAATACAGAAATGTTTTGCATGACTCCACTTGTATAAATGATATCAAGTTGTTTTCCTTCTCAAAGAAAGGAAGGAGAATAAGGGAGGTAAAGAATTTGGAACTCAAAATTTTTTAAAATAAGTGTCAAAAATTTTCACATGTAATTGGAAAATATTTGAATAAATAAAAACAATTTTAAAAAAATTTTTAAGAGTTCCAAGGTTGTAGAAAAAATATAGTGAACTTGGAGGCAGGGGATCTGGGTCCCAGGTCTATTACCTCCTAGTTGTATGACTTCAAGTTAGTCACATTACCTTTCAGAGTCCCAGTCTCAAAATCTATAAAATGAGATAAACAGTATGTACGCTACCTTCGTGAAGATTCTATGAGAGCACGTATGTCAAATGACTTGTAATAATAAAATGCTCAATGTCTACTGTTACTGTGAGAGGCAGTATGGCACTGAGCTTAGACCATTAGAGGTGGAGTTCAGAAAACCTTCCATTGTTGTGTTCTAACTGTGTGATCTTGGTAAAGTCACCTGATCACTTTGGTTTCAGTTTTCTCATCTGTAAAAGGAGGGCTGTCCCAGATGTTCTTCTATTTCCAAATTCTCTGATCCCATAAGTCCAGCTCTGATCTCTCTCCCAAGCTCCAGACTGACATATCAAACTATCTATAGACTTCACATTGTACCTAAATGTTCCACCAGAGACATTTCAAATTTACCATGTCCAAAGATGAGCTTATATCCTTCCTCCCCAACGTACTTCTCCTTCTGACTTCATGATTTCTCTTACTGAATTTACTATTTACCATTTCTTTCATGTTCAAAATCTTAGCACTCTCTCTGATTCTCCCCTGTCTCTTACCTCCCATGTTCAATTACCAGCTTCCATCAATTGTCACTTAGCAAGCTCTCTTTTAATAGGCCTCTCCTTTCTAGCCCCACAACTACCACCTTAATATGGGCCTTCGTTACCATCCTCCTGGATCAAGAGTGGGGAACATGCAACCTCAAGGTCAAAGTCTGAATTCAATCAAAGGGACACATGTGGCCTCAAGGCTGCCAGTTCCCCACCCCTGTGGACTATTGCAATAGTCTCCTTAGACAAGTCTTCATTCTCCACAACCTACAATCTACCTCCATAATAATATTCTGCATACGTAGATCTAGTCATTTCCCTCTCCTAAAAGCTTCCTATTGTCTACCAAGTAAGGTTCTGATTCCCTTTCCAAGGTTCTTCAGAAGCTGGTGCCACTGTATTCTAGTCTTATCTCATACCTCTATACATGTGGAATGTTTGGCCCAAATCCCTACTGCATAGAATTTAGGCACTTTCAAATGCTTTAAAAGAAAGCTTTAAACTTAATTAAAATTCTGTTGTAAGAAAAATGTGATGATATCTAAATAATATAGCCATATATAATTATTTTGTTAAAATGCAATAAAGTTTCTAATAATTGCCTCCTCTGAATGTTTATAATAGTTTTACATTCCTAGAAAATATTTGGTATCTTAAATAAATGAGTGTACTAAACTTTAAAGATAGGAATACATCTGGGTTTTCACTGTCATATGGACATCCTTGGTGAGGAAATTCTTTCTATAAATGCAGTCCACCTCTTATATAACTTCTTGCCTAATAAGACTAGTGTTAAAACACAGAGAGGCAAACCTGGACACCTGCTGATGAGGCAAAGTTAAGCCAGGAATCTGAACCCCTGGCTGCCTCTTCTGCTTTGTGTTTCTTTCTCTGAACATAGGTGATTAAACAGTAACCCTCAGGTGGACTGTTCCAGTCTTAGAGGAAACCTGAGTTCAGATGGAAGGAATTTCTGAGTCCCTAAGTAGAAATAAGTTTCACTGAGAAGGTTCCCCTTCCAACTTCTGCAATGGAAAAGAAAAGAAAGAATCAGAAAAGAAAGATCAATACCAGCAGGAGAATGAGTTAATAAAGCCCTGACCTGGATTAAAGGAGAGATTTCCTCAGGACCAGTCCCATTCTCTATAAGGCCAGAACTAGGAGACCCTGAGGAGTTTGTTCTTATACTAGTTCCAGAATTAATGGTTATCAGGAGGTCAAGGGATCAACCATTCACTGAACACCTACAACATGCAAGATTCTGTACTAAAGGCTGAACAACAACAACAACAACAAAGATAAAATATAGTTTCTGGTCTGGAAGACCTCACAGTCTAGCAGAATCTTATGTGAGATCCTTCTAATTCAATTCAACAAACATCCACTAAAACAAAGTATTGTATACATCAGTGATACAAAAATAAAAAAGGAAATAGTCCTTGCCCTCCGAGAGCCTACATTTTACTAGGAAGGGATGGTCTAAACATGTCTGAGCCTATAAACCCATAGCCATACAAACATTTACTACTTAAGTTTTAGTTAAAAAGTACCTTTTTTTCAAAATGGCTTTTCTGTTCAACGTCTGCTAGGCCAAAATCATTTTTGGTCAAAGTTTAGAAGATGACAAAAGTCTTTTAACACCTGTCTAATTGACATCATTATTTAATGAATACAACCAATGATCTTAAAACTACTTAAGCATATTTAAAATACTATCAAAGATGTACTTTAGTCCATTTATGTACATAGATAGATACATATGTATATACACACATACATATATACATTTTTGCTAGCAAAAATGAATCAGTCTTGATAGAGTAAAAGAGTAGTATCTATCTTACTCTCCATTTTGAAATTGGTGCCATTTTCCCAGACTCTCTTGGAAAGGACAGAAGTAAGCCTTTCAAATCTGACACCAGCACAAGGTGAAATCTTCACATACAGGAAAGAAATCCCTTCAGCTATATTATGCAACCATTAAAAAAAAAGATTTCTTACTTTCATAAGAAAAGAGTATTTATCGTGGTTGTTTTGTGGCATAGGACAGAAAATGAGGCAGAGCCATAAATATCAAACTTGGATGGCCTTTAGTTCTCACTGAGCAAAGAAAACCAAGGCAAAAATGGCATTTTTTTTAAAGTTGTGATGGTTTCAAATTATGGGTCTGAGGCCATGCAAAATTTTTGTCTTCATTTTTAAGGAAGGTTTGGGCAAGTCGTAGAGAACTGCATGAAAGCTCCTATGTCAAGTAAAAGACATTTTCCCTTATTTTTCCCTTCCCTTTTCTTCCCTCCCAAATAGCAACCAAAACAAAAGGGGAAAAAAACCCAGAAAATTCTGCAAAACTTGAACTAAACGCAAGTAACAGGCAGTGAGCTTCTATCCTGTGATTTCAAAGTTAAAGTTTCTCCCCAAATGTTAACTTTGCCCTGCTGGGGGCCATGAAATGACGTAGGTTCTGTTCTCTATTCCTATTTTTTTCTGCTTAGATATATAGTTTAATGCAATATTTATACAGATACATCCGAATCTTAAGTAGATACAAGGAAATGGACCTGATGTTGCCAGGGAACTGAACACCTGATATTCCTATAGAAAACGAAGATACTTTAGTTGCCTGAGTGAGGCAACCAGGGAAAAATAAAGTGTTACACCGCTTTACACACCCAACTGCACAAGGCCAAACACCCCTCCCCAGCCCCCCAGAGAGTTGTGATGATAACAGAGTAACCATGAAAACAAAAGAGCACACACGGTTTGTAATAGTTTTCAAGAATGGAGTGCAGGCAGTTCCCTTTACCCATAAGTGCAATCTCCCCCCACCAACCCCACCCCCTCCTTCTAAAACACCAGTTCATCGAAAGGGAATTTAAAATGTTAGAAGGATATTTCTGGGTCAAGCTCCATTTGTATCTCTGTGTTTAATCACTGGACATTTCCAAGATATTTCTAGATCTCGACTCTCAGGGATTTCTATCAGACACTATATTAAGGAAAGTGGGCTCCATAGGCAGGGGTCAACCATCTTTTTCTGTGCCAAACATACTTTTGAGATTCGCGAAGAAAGCAAATAAAAACCAGTTAGGAAAAAGATACCTATTTGCAGTACAAACCATAGAAACTCCAGCACCGAAGCCTGTTGTGGGTACAATCAAGATCACTTCTTAATTAGAGGCAAAGTCAAGGCTAAGCATAAGAGGGAAACTTTTCATGTTTCCCCACTCTGATTCCCCAGGCTCCACACTTCATGTTTGAGGGAGGAAGAGTTCTCAGAAAAAGCTAAAGTTTCACCTCAGAAAGCGTCAGTGAACCCGAAAAACGATACGCAGAGCTGATATAAAATGTCACACACAGTCCTTCCCCATGAAACAAGCTACAGAAAAAAGAAAAGAGGGGGAAGGGGGGAAAGAAGGAAGGAAAAAAGAAAGAAAAAGAAAACCTTTCCAAGAAAAATTAATGTTCCCGTCTGGTAGCATTTTGGATTTTTTTACCTTAATACTGGACCTGCCGGTCTGGGTCTCCGTTTCCATGCTGTTCTCCTGCCTGTCTTTCTTGGACGCATTAGTCCGCACTTTGTAAGTGGACGTGTTAGGGGATTTGATGAATAATCCGGGCATAGGGTTGCTGTTTTGCAGCTGCTGAGACATGGTGGTATTGCTCTGGTTGGGGGAGACAGAGTCCTCGGACTCCTTGCCACTGTGGTACACCACCCTGCTGTCAGAAATGTGGATGCTTGGAGCGCAGCCCATGCTTTCAAGTCCCTTCGGACGCGATTTTCTAAATCGACTTTTGCTTCGATCCGCTGGATTTGGTCTCGGAATTCCCAGCTTCTCAAGGGTCTGTCTAGCTAGTCCTTCTTGTCATCCGCTGGGCTCGAGGGCTGTGTCATTATGAGTTAACCTCAGCAAGCAAGGAAACATAGCCCTTTTCTACTTCTTCTGGGAGCGGGGGCTTCTTGGAACTTTAATGGGAACCCGGAGGGGGGCTGTGGGGAAATGAAGCGCAGGCCGAGCTGCACATCGTTGCCTACAACGTTCAGCGGGCAGGGTTTGGGGCAGGGTTTTTCTCCCCCCCGGGAGAAGTCAACAAGCCCCTCTGACTTAGCGATTGTAGCTCTCGGCAGGGAGCGCTCCCATTTTCTTGAATTAAATATTAAAATCCCAGAGAAGCAGTATTTAAAAAAAAAATTTCACAGTGTTTCAAGAGGATTTCGGAACAGGGTCTGGGACAAGGGGTGGGGTAGGGTGAGGGAAGGCGATCCCTTGCTCTTCCACACCCCAAGGACTAATTTTCTTCCCACGAAGTTTAACTGTAAGAGACGCTACTACTCTTTGCTGGGGGTGGGGGTAAGTGAAACCCCCTTGGATTGCTCCCCCCTCCACAGTTAGAGACTAGCGCTCACGTTCCCCTCCAATGCATGCTCCCTCCTTTCCTTCTCCACCTCCTCCTTCCTCCCAAGAGCGGCGGCGGCGGCAGCGGCGCAGACTGGCTATTGACATGCACACACTATCCTCTTGGCAGCAGCTCCAGAAGGCAGATTTCCCCTCCGAAAAGCAGGTTTACCCTGCAAAGCATTCCATCCAGCGGTGCCAATTCCTGGAGTAGAGGAAAAGAAACACGGGAATCCCGTTTCAGTGCATGTTTGCCGCGCAAATAGAATAAAATAGGTGGGGTGTGTGTGACGGAAAGGGGGGTGGGGGAAGAGTTCAGAGCTTCAGTCTTAAGAAAACGGTAATAACGCTGAAGACGGGCAGGAACAAAAGGCTGGAGATACCCCAGCAGCGAGCGTGAAGGCAGGTCTGTAATGCATGCGGGGCCCACGATGTTTCTGGTCCCAGAGATGGTGCATACACGCAAATCTGTTGGAGTCCCTGGCTCTGCATGGAATGAATTAAAATGGCGAGACGTTTAATGCTCGGGCACAGAGCCTGCGTTGTGCAGCAGAGATGCTGCTCCTGCCTCTTCTTCCCTCGTTTCCCCTCCAAGGGTGGAGGGGTGGCCCCGCTCGCAGGGATGGTGCCCCGCACCCCCTTGAAATGCCCAGTGAATCTCTGCCAGGTTGTTTCCCCGTCCCAGTCTCTGCCCCAGGGTTTGACAGCAGCACGTCCAATCAAAGCACCCGCAAGAAGTGACCTCCAGCCTTTACTGGCGTCAATGCAAAACAGCCGGTGTAGCGCTGGAGCTTCCTACTAGTGGAGCCAAACCTGCCCGAGCTACTGAGCATGCCCAGGGGAAGGGAGGGGGGTCAAAATGCTGTTGGGAGCCCTCAAGAGTCTCTCCAAAGGGACTTTTCTTTTCTTTCTTTTTTTTTTTTTTTTTTTTTTTTTTTTTTTTTTTTTTGCCGCTCTCCCGGTTTTAGCCCTCCCAGGGGGAAAATAGTGGGTTGAGAACCACAGTTGAATTCCACACCCCTTACAGAAGTGCAGTATCCCACATTTGGGACCTTCGAGACCATCTCGCTCCAAATCCTCTTTTGACAGAAAAGGAAACTGAGGGCCAGGGAGACTGAGCGGTTTGTACAAGGTCATGCTGGTTGGTTCCACGGTTTGGGACAAAACCCCAGATATCCGAACTCTAAGAACCGTACTCAGACCTTCCCTATGTCCCCGAGTTAGAGTTCTGTCCTTGGAGCTGGCTTCAGTTAAGTGTCAGCTGACTATAAACCTAGGGGTCGCGAGAATATTCTGTTTATAGGACAGCCGGAAGGTGTCCTTCCCCCCATGTTCTCGGGGTGGGGGGGGGAGGTGATTAAGAGGGCGAGACTAGTGAAGGAGGAAGAAGGGTGGCGAAAGGCAACGTTTGGCACTCCCTGATTACTAACTGGGATATTTGGAAACAGGGGTCCTACTCCAAGTTCTGGTACAAAGAAGTTGTATGACCTTGGGCAAGTCACTTCTTTCTGGGTCTGTTTCCTTCTGTGTGAAAGATAAGATCTTGGAATAAATAATCTCTAAAATCCCTTCCGGTCTGCTATTCCATAATCTCCTCTGAAACAGATGTTTATAATGAGGGGTAGCAGAGGCACAGCTTCCGTCTGCCGCCTCCTTCCCCAGAAGAGGATGCCTTTCACGCTCCCAAAATTGTGTCTCCCTTGAAACAAAACTCTTGAGTGCTGCTAGCCCCACGTACCAAGCCCCTGATTTGGAAACCTCCGCGGCAAGCCTACTCCGAGAGGACCAGTCTTTCCCCCAGGGTCCTCGTCCTAGTCTCCGTCTCCTCCTCCTCCTCCCGTTCCTTCCTCCCTCCCTCCCCCTTCTCCAGTCCACACCTTTTCCTAGTGCGGTCCCCGAGTTGAACCCTCTATTCCGCTGGGCTCCCTCCTCCCAGCCCAGCTGCTGCGAAGACCCGGAAAAGTGGATTCCAGCTCCCTGACTGGAGCCCTTTCCTCTGTGGCTCCAGCGGGGAGCTGGGCGCGCCCTGCACCAGGGCTGGGTTCCGATCGCCAACTGGTTTTGTGCACTGGGCTGTGGGACGCTCACTGGCCCTAGGGCCAGGGCGGGCGTTCGCCCTGCCGGGCTTCTCCAAACCTGAGAGGGAAACGTTATCCCGACGCGCCTGCCGAGAACCAAGCACTGAAACCAGGCGGCCTTGTTCGCTCCCACCGGTGCACGAATTCTCAGGGTCACAGCCAAACAACCCCAATTTGTTCACTTACAAATAGTGAACAGCTAGTCTTTTGTCCTTACAGAGCCCCTACTCCTCACTGGCTAGCGGTTTGAAAAATCCTAGAGTAGCCTGGTCGGATGGGGAATTCGAAGCCCACCCGCTAAAGGCACTCTCTGTAGTTTCCCCAAGTCCTACCCCTCCGACTTCTGTCATGTCGTTTTTATACTCATTTTAAATTTAGAAAATAATCTTCATCTCTAGAAAACCGTGACAGTTCTAGATGGGGGCTGGGGGAAGGGGAATTCATTTCACTTGGGCACGGTAATTTCCGTGGGTAGACTTTTCGACAAGAAAGTGTGAACTGAAAGGAAGCTATTTGCAACTCCCAAACATGGATAAAAGCTGGGAGCAGATTGGCTGGAGAAACTTTCTCACAATGCTTGCTTGCATCCTGTCTCTTTAGGAACAGGGAGCTGTTGTTTTATATCCAGGAAATCATTAAGCTAAAGATTTTCTTTAAAATGTGAATATTAACTAATAAGCTAATTATTTTAGCACAGTGCAAAGAGTGCTGGAGTTGGAGTCAGAGAACCTAGGTTCCAATATCAGCTTGGCCACTTACCTATTTGTGTGACCCTAGGCAAGATACCTAACTTCACTGTGCCTCAGTTTCTTAGTCCATAAAATGGAACGGGAATAGATTGGACCACGTGGTCGCTAAGCTCCATTCCAGCGCTAAATGTGTGATCCTATGACCTTAAGTTTAATAACACTTTTCCTGTACTTTGTGGAATTCTCTTTTTCACTTTATAGTAAACCTCCCTTCTATTTCTTCTTTTGAATTTCTTCTCTTTTCCTTTTTCCTATCCTTCTGGTGCTGCTCAAGCCCCACTTTCTGAATGAAATGTTTCCTGTCTACCCTAGTTTATATTGCTGTCACTCTTCTTCGAACTCCTCTTGCCCTTTTAACTGTGGTATCTAATTAAGCATTTAATTATATACAAGAAGCCCTCACTATTTGCAGGGTGTGGTTCTAGAAATCCTACTCAAATAGGAAAATCCTGGAATAAGGGAAGGAGCAGAAGGAGAGACTGTGAAAATATGAGACCCTCATGTTCTGGGAGTGGGAGAAAGGATATACCTTCAACTGCTCCACAACCATCAATCCATCTAGGAAAATAATAAGAATAATGCACCTGCTTCCTCATTCCTTTTGCTCCTTCTGTTTTCCTCTCATCTTTAGAAGCTGTAAGGGATGGAGGAATTGGAGGGAAAGATACTGAAAAAAGCAAGAAGGACTGGACTTAGAGCTGGGGGGAGGAAGGGTTCCAATTAAATTTTTAATTTAAGAATTCAATTAATTATTAACAAATTACAAATAAGTCCAAACATGAAGTTTTGGGAGGGATTAATAAATATTAACCAAAACATGTATCAAAAGAGAGTGATAATGTTGATAACAAAGAATATAGAAAGGCCTTAGCAGTAGTTTGGACCTATTCTTTTTTTTCATCTATAGTTCAATCTAAGTTATATCATTCCCAGACCTCAAATTTTTGGTGTTTGATTAGCTCCATTAATTAGAAGAGATGGGTCACAACAATGAAGTCATGAGTTTGATTCCATGATCTGGCTGGGTTTTTACAAATAAAGAACTCCATTCCATTACAAGGTTGGCCAATCATCTGCTTGGCAGAGGTGCTTGGAGACAGACTGTGTTCTATCAACTATTCATGGAATGTTGGAGTTTGAAGCTAGTGACCCAATACTTTGATTTTTCAGGGGAGGAAACTGAGGTCCAGACAAGGAATTATGTGAAAAAGGTTACAGGTTGATTTAGTAGCAGAATCATAACTAAAACCCAAGTCTCCTGATTTTCATGCCTGGGCTCCTCTCACAGAAGCCCAAACTTTAAGCCTCATCAACACTAGAAAAGCAACTTAAAGAACATATTCTCTTCACAGACCAATGATAGCATCCTTTGCATATGAAAGCACATTGTTTTATGTTAGTGAGTTTAGGCGAAGTGGATAGAGAGTTGGGCCTGGAGTCAGGAACACCTGAGTTCAACTCTGGTCTTAGATACTAGTTGAGTGACCCTAAGCAAGTTAATTAAGCTTGTTTGCTTTAGTACCTGATCTGTAAAATGCAAACCTCTCCAATATCTTTGCCAAGAAAACCCAACCCCTAAATGGGGTCACAAGGAGTCAGACGTGACAGAAAAAATGAGTAAATAAAAACATTTAGAATGATCACTTAAAATTGGACAGAAACCAGTGTGTTTTTGACAACAAGCAAAATGATGATCTACGATGTCG
Source organism: Pseudocheirus occidentalis (assembly GCA_028646575.1). NCBI lineage: Eukaryota > Metazoa > Chordata > Mammalia > Diprotodontia > Pseudocheiridae > Pseudocheirus > Pseudocheirus occidentalis. The sequence goes on along the minus strand of CM053598.1, from coordinate 91,925,527 downwards.
GTTTTAGGGATCTGAGCAGCTCCAAAAACAGCCCGTAGTACATCGTTGCCCTGGTTAGATGACCCCCATTCCCACTGTGGCCACTAGAACTTCCCTGCTCTTTCTCTTCTTCTCCATCCCCATCCAGAGAATACCTAGAACCCTCTGCCTTTTCTCTTTTCTTTCCATTGTTGATGGTTGAGCAATGAAAGGGAAGAAAGAGCGCTCTCTCTTCTACATCCAGAGGTAGGTTCCTAGTATCCATCCATTCTTTGGATCTTGGAGCAAGTTGCCACATATAAACAATGTGATAAGTGGTGGGGAGATTAGTTAATAAAGCTCAGGTACGTTATTCTAAGCAATGTAGCATCATTGCGGGGATGCGGGAGACTGAGATGGAATCCCATCTATAAAGGTTTACTAGCTTTATGACCTTGGATAACTCATATTACTTCCCTGACTCCCAAGTGGGGATAATAATATTTATACAACCTATCTTAGAGGATCATTGTAGGAAAGTGCTTTGACCCCTCTAATACACTAGAAATGGGAGTGGTTAATAGCATTCACAGACTATTCACAAATACCTGCTCTGTTCCAAAGTCCTATACCTGCCGAGGGAGGAAAAACTTTCCAGAAAAGTAGAGTCAGTCAGTTAATATGCATTTAATAAGTTCCTACTATATGCCAGTCATTTTGCTAAGCACTGGGGATACAAAAAGAGGCAAAAGACAGTCCCTGCCGTCAAGGAGCTCACAATCTAACAGACATGAACAGAGGCACAGAATCAGGAGAGCATGTCATGTTTGGGAAATGGAATCATACAATTCAGGACTGGAAGGAATCTCAGAGGTAATATAATCCAATCCCCCTTTTTTGGGCTGGTGACAATGAGACCAATGTCTAGAGGGCAAGTAGGTGCTGCAATGGATAAAATGTCAGATCTGGAGTCAAGAAGACATCTTCGTGAGGTCAAATCCAGCCTCAGACACTCCCTAGCTGTGTGACCCTGGACAAATCACTTAACCCTGTTTGCCTCTATTTCCTCATCTATAAAATGAGCTGGAGATAGACATCACAAACTACTCCAATATCTTTGTCAAGAAAACCTTAAATGGGGGATGGGGGGAGAGGAGCCAAGATGGCAGAGTGAGAGCAGGGACTTCTTTGAGCTCTCCCCCAAACCCCTTCAAATACCTGTAAAAATGACTCTAAACAAATTCTAGGGCAACAGAAACCACAAAATCACATAGTGGAACAAATTTCTAGCCCAAGACAACCTGGAAGGTCAACAGGAAAGGTCTATTTCACCAGGCTGGGAGAGGGGCACAGTCTAGTGTGGGCCACACTGGCACAGACCAGGACCCAGCAACACCCTGCCTGAGTAGGCCTCAGGGGACTGGATCACTGGCAACTGCGGTGGTTTCCAGACTTTTCAACGTGCAAACACCAAAGACAACATAGAAGGTCAGTAGGAAAGGTCTGTCTGGACTTGAGTGGGAAAGGAACATGGTCCAGTCCCAATCCCCATTCTAGGGTGGTGGCAGTAGCTGCTTTGGGAGCTCTCAGCACACAGACAATGGGGGGAAAGGGCAACTAATCAGAGGAGGATTGCAGGGATCTCTTTGCAGGCACAGTAGCAGGATTCTCTTGCTTTGCCCTTGCTTGGATCTGGGTCAGTGTCATGAGTAATGATCCTAAGGCAAAGAGGAATGCTGGTGTGGTGGAGCGTGAGACCTTTTTCAGTATTAGGATAGTTGGAGGGAACATACACATATACACACACACACATACACACACAGAAACATACACACATATATACATGTATGTATGTATGTATGTATATGTAGATATGTATGTATATATATTTAAATATACATACATATAGAGAGTGAGACAAAGGGCACAGGGTGAGCTGAATAAGAAGGGACGATATCCAAAAAATAAAATTAAGGGGTGAGAGAGGAATGTACTGGGAGAAAGAAAAAGGGACAGGTAGAATGGGGTAAAATGTTACTTAAAATAGGCAAGAAAAAGTTTTTACAGTGAGGGGAAGACGCAGGAGGTGAGAGGGAATGAGCAAACCTTACTCCCATCAGAAGGAGGGAATAACATACACACCCAGTTGGGTATGGAGATCTATCTTACCCTACAATAAAGTAGGGGAGAAGGGAATAAGAGAATAAGAGAAGAGGGATGATAGAAAAGAGGGCAAGTGGGGGAAGGGGTAGTCAGAAGTAAGCACTTTTGAAAAGGGACAGGGTCAAAGGAGAGAACAGAGTAAATGAGGGGCAGGATAGGATGGAGGGAAATATAGTTAGTCTTTCACAACATGACTATTATGGAAGTGTTTTGCATGACTACACATGTATAACCTACATCAAATTGCTTGCCTTCTCAATGAAGGCGGATAGGGAGGAAGGAAAGGAGAGACTGTGAAACTCAAAGTCTTAAAAATAAATGTTAAAAATTGTTTTTACATGCAACTGGGGAATAAGATATACAGGCAATGGGGTATAGAAATTTATCTTGCCCTCCAGAAAATAGAAAGGAAGGCGATAAGAGGGGGGGAGGGTGGTAGAAGGGAGGGCAAATTGGGGGAAGGGGCAATCAGAATGCACACTGTCTTGGGGTGGGGGATGAGAGAGAGATGGGGAGGAAATCTGGAACTCAAAATCTTGTGGAAGTGAATATTGAAAACTAAAAATAAATTAATTTTTTAAAAAGAAAACCCTAAATGGAGTCATGAAGAGTTGGATACATCTGAACAGCAGCAACAGTGACACTGAGACCAAGAAATGGGGAAGTGACTTTGCCCAAAGCACACAGGAAGTCAATAGTTTCGCACAAAGGAAGAATTCAATACATGCTCATTGATTGAGCCTAGGCCTGGTTTTTGCTTCTAGGTGGCTGTCACTGCCTTGCACCTATTTCATTTGCTTCAGCTGCGAAATGAGAGTCAGACTAAAAGTACATTGAAGTCTCCTTGTGCTATATAATTCTGTACCTCTCTAAGCCAGATCTCCTAACTCCCAGTTTTCTCACTAAACCATACTATTTCTGGGTACATTTTCTAAAAGACAAATATGATTTATAATATTTAATTGGTCTGAACAGAGGCCATCTCCCCAAATAATAGCCCATACTCCTAAAATTATATCTCTTAGAAATGAAAACATATTTCTATATAGTTATACAATTTTAAACCACCTTTTATAGGTCACACAGTTTTTATAGAAGCTAGATTTGAGAATATGGCCTATGCATCAAGCAATATACAGAGGAATTTTTCATTTTTATGATAAATATTTTACGAATCTATATGTAATTTTTCTGAATGAACAGGGAAATTTTACAAATTTCAGTTATAATTAGAGAAAGGTGATTAGGGGTTTGCCCCAAGACTGGGGTAGGTTTACTTAGGGAAGGTGATACATACTTCCATCCTACTGTGCCATATTGATTTGAATATTTCATAGTACTCCACTAGTCCCATGCAAAGCTTGCAGGTATGGTACAGCATTTCCAAATTTCTCTTGAGTACCGCTTTCCTGCATAAGCATTCTACCTGACCATCAAATCCCTCTTATTCCCTAGGAGAATGCCCAGCATTCATGTACCCAACCAGAGCAGACTAGCCTCTAAACACCTCTGTCTCTCTGCCACCTATCCTTCCTCCTCTCCAGGGGAATTTCTCAGTATATATGTACCAACCAGAGCAAATTTAAACACCTTTCTCTCCCCAATTACAGTGTGAGTGAGTGAATGAATGAATGAGTGAATGAATGAAAAAGTAGTTTATTAAGCACTTAACTATGTGTCAGGAATTGTCCTGAGCACTGATAATGCAAACAAAAAGTAAGATAGCCCCTGCCCTTAAGAAGCCCATTCTAATAAAGGAAGATAAGCCCTACAGGGAAGTGGTGGCCAGGGAGGCATGTTGGGGTCTGACAAGTCACAGGGAGGATGAGTGGTGTGACAGGAAGATGGATTTTCATTGCCCCCTGTGAGGCTAGGCCTACTGATTTGACTATTATTCCCAGATCAAGAACTGCCAGTTAGTGCATCTACAGTATCATGTCAGGAAGAAGGCAGGGTGCAGGGTTCTGGGGTCTGCACCCAGCTAGATACTAATCAGGAGATTTGCTTAAGGACCCGGGGGAAAGAGCACTGGCAACAATAACTATGTGTTACTCAACTAAAATGGTCTTGGGTATCAGGGGCCTTTGTGTTGACTCTCATTCTCATGTAGTCTCATTTTAAATCCAATAGAACCTTTGTGGCTGTACCTTTATCATGGTGCTCTGAAGCAGGATATGACACAGGTGGGTTGGTACTTTGAGTCATAACCTTGGATCATTTTAGCAGTGGATTTATAGCTTAAAGGGGCTCTTAAGAGTGATCTGGCCAGAGCCATTCTTTTCACAAAAGAGGAAACTGAGGCTCAGGGAAGTTATCTTCCCAAGGCCCTTATGGAATAGGTTAGCAGAGCCAGGATTTAAGATGAAGAGCTCTGAATCCATCTTCAGAGTTCTTTCCACTACATCATGTTGCCTCTTTGTGAATATAAATAACTTATTCAAAGGTCATTGTTTCAGTCCCTATGTGCCATTGGAGTGCTATAACCCTCACAGCAGCTGGTTTTATGAGTCCTGACTGTACCAGAAAGCCAAGAAAACTTGTAAGAAGGCTCCTTCTTCATCTGTGATGAGAAAGGGCATTGCTAAGGAAAGGCAGCATGGGGTGGTGGAAATAGCACTGGTTTTGGATTCACTGGTTTCAAATCCCAGTTCTGCCAAATACTAGCTGTATGATCTTGGGCCAGTTTCTCTAAACATCAGTTTACTCCTCAGAGAAATGAGTGGGGTTGTAGTCTATGATCTGCAAGATAACGGCTTCTAATTCTAAGATGCTAGGCAATGTTAGGCAATCTCTATGTCCCTTTCCAGTCTGGAAGAATCTGTAGCTCTGTAACATCCTTCTGAAAGCAGGGGAGAGATTCTGATTCTCTGAACTACCTGTGGATTGGAGACTAGGCTTTGTAGGAAACTGAACCCAGAGTGGCATTCTCATGGAGAGAAAATGACAGCCCACACCTTTCCCCAATGTCTCTGAGAAGTGCCTAGAAAGGTATTAAAGCCATGAAGAGGCTGCATCTTCTGCATCTTCAAGCAATACTTAAGTCCTAGATTGTGCAAAAAGTCTGGGGCATACAGAGCAGGGGAAAGAGGGAGGTTGGTAGTTTATGGAACCAGAAATGTCTGAGCCAGTGCTAATCTGTGGAGCAGTGTCTCTATAACATATATGGTGTTCCTACGAAGGATATTGGGGATTTTTTTCCATTATTTTATTCTCATACACACTGATGGGTTTACTTTTACTAGCTGGATGAAGGACCCAGATTTTTAACACTAATATTCTTCCTGAGATGCTATGAAACTGGAAATTCAATTAAATTCAACGAGCATTAAATACTTATTACATGCAAGGTGCTGGGCTAGGTGCTAGTTATATAAAAACAAAGATGAAAATTTTCCTGACCTCAAGGAACTTACATGGGGAGGGGAACTGGGGAGAAAGAAGAAGGTATACAGAGAAGTAAATATAAAATCTATATAAAATAAATACAATGTAATTTTGTCCAGAGAAGTATTACACAAGAACGATTGAGGAAAACTCATACCAGTTCTAAAAGCCAATTGTTCAATTTTAATTGTGAGCATTTATACTTTGGAATTTGGCAAAAGCTACAAATCCGAGTTTGATTTATTGTCTTGTTGATAGCATAGACTAAAAAAATGATGAAGAAAATCAATGCTATTAAACTTAAAAGTGTGTCATATGAATGCTTGCTGCTCCGTATCCCCCCGCCCCAAGATCTGGTTGTTGAACATTCACCATCACACCGATATATGCCGGGAATGACAAGTCATTTTGACTGGAACTAGAAGAACAAAAGGGAATAATGGGAAATATATCTGACAAGCTAGGTAGAGGCCAACAGTGTTTTGGGAACAGCTAGATGACACGGTGGATAGAGCACTGGCCCTGGAGTCAGGAGGACCTGAGTTCAAATCCAACCTCAGACACGTAACACTTACTAGCCATGTGACCTTGGAGAAGTCACTTAACTCCACTTGCCCTGTCTTCCTCTCTCCAGAAAAAAAAAAGGTGGGAGCCAGATTATGAATGGTTTTAAGTGTCAAATAGAGAAGTTCATATTTTATCCTAAAGTCAGAAGGGAACCTCTGACATTTGAGCCAGGGATTTAGATGGTCCAAACAGTATAATAGGAATATCATTTTGTCAGCTGTGTTGAGGATGGATTGGAGAAGGCAGAGACTGGAGACAGGAAGACCAATTAGGAGGCTATTGAAATATTCTAAGTGGGAAAGGAAAAGGACCTAATCCAGGACGAAGTCTATCTGGGTAGAGAGAATGGGAAGTAAGGGGTGTTGTGTAGCTAGATTAGAGAAATCATTGAATAGCAATATAATAATAATAGAGAAAATGAGTATGATGACTTTGTGCAATTCTGCCTTGTTTTAATCCAATTCATGCACAATTCAAGATATCTTCTATGATACCATTGGTCCTCTTTGGAAACAAAGGATAAGCAACAACAATATTAACATTTATGTAACACTAAGGTCTATAAAGCACTTAATAAACATTAACATATTTGATCTCCCAACAACCCTGGGAGACAGATGCTTTTATTAGTCCCATTTTATAGATGAGAAAACACTGAGATAGACAATAGTTAAGTGACTTGCCCAAGGTGACACAGCCACTAAGTGTTTGAATTTGAACTCAGGGCTTCATGATTCCAAGTCTAATGTTCTATCCCCTGAACCACTGAGCTGCCTCTTGTCCATAGAATCGGAATTGTGGATCTACTATAAAGACTGTGCAATATTATCAGTAGAGAATCAAACATTTAGAAATGGCATAAAATAAATCATTAAAGATATTTATGGCTAGTTTAAAAAAAAAGACGGTTAAGTTATGTAGTGTGAGCAACAAAAATGGACAGCCAGTGCACTGTTTGGCACCTATAAAGAAAGCCATCAAGCCCATTGGGTGAACTCTTATGGAGAAACTAAGGAAGGATATGGATGAATGTTCTGTAGGATAAGAAGGCCTAGATGTGGTTGGGTTGCAGTTTTCTCCACCGGAGGAAGTACTCACATTAGTGACATCACTAATCCATCCATTCATAGATAATTAAGAAAGATCAAGCCGGAGAGATGCGGTTGAGAGAAAGACAAGAAGGTACTTAGAGCATTGGTAGGGAAAGTGAAGCATTTGCTTAAGGCTAACAGGAAGCAGTGTCAATGAACCATTTAGTCAAGAAAAATATTGTGGCCTAGAGGAGATAGATCTCAGTTTCTTCATCTGTAAAATGGAGAAGAAGGGGGAGATTGGACAAGATAATTAATAATGTCTCTTTTAACTCTAACAGGCTATGATTTTATGAGTCAATACTCCTTTGAAAGTACCTAACATTCCTAGTTAGGCATTTTTTCCACTGGGAGAATCTGGCCAGTTGCTAAGTATTCAATCCAATTTTGAAACACTTAAGAGAAACTCTCAAAACTACACTAACTTTAATGTAGACCTTAACATATTCAGTCTAGCATTAAGCATACTTTTATTGTCCTTTATTATGGAAAAATGACAGAGTTGGACTATATGTGTTCTATGGTACTTTCCAAGTTCTTTCTCCAATTCCAATTATACTTAATAAAATTAATCAAATTGATGTTAATAGAGAAGGTTTTTAATTCTTTAAAATGTATTGTTGTCTGATCCAAAAAAAGGGGGTAGTTATAAAATTCTCTACATAGTTCAAATAACTGAATGTATATAAAGCGGTTTTGCAAACTTTAAGGCATTATATAAAAGCTAGCTATTATGTAGAGCTGTGTGGGGCCCCTCATGATGCTAAGTGGTTTTGGTAATGTAACTTCCTTAAAGATTGGCATTAGTCAGCCTCCATTTGAAAAGAACATGAGATTTCTTAGACGTGATGACTGCTCCTTCAGACTACAAAAGGCTGAAGTCTGGAGGATGACAACAACAGAGACAAGTTGAAATCACATGATAGCTAGTCTTGTTTGCATTTTCTCTGTCCAACCAGGCACAGCATGACCCTAGGTGACACTGGCTTAAAAAAAAATTACACAGTTGAGAGCTGAGATTAAAACAGTCAGATGAAGCTGATAGGTAAAAGTCACATGTTTGCACATGGCCATCCTCCTCCTGTAAAAGTCGCAATACTATGTGCCTCCCACTGTTCCAAAAGGCACCTGAATTCATGCTGTCCTTTGGAAATGGAGAGTGGAAGCTGTCTGATGACCATCTCGAAGTTCTTTGAGAAAACTGTGATAAAAATACATTATCCAAGGGCATTTCATTCTGCCAGAAGAACAGGTATGCAGGTGAATTTAAATGAGATCTCATATAGTGGATACCATGCAGATAACTTGATATGTCCCTAGCGCCCAGGTCAGTCCCCGGCTACTCAACAAGACTGTAGCTAGATCATCTCAGAAAAATCACAGAATGTTATACCTGAGAGGGACAAAAAGGACCATCTGGTCCAACCCCCATCTCTTTTTAATCAGGAAGATGAGACCCAGAGAAGGGGCAGACTTACCTCAGGTCAAACAGAGAGTAAATGGGAGAGCCAAAATTCAAACACAGATTTTTTTTCTTCCAAATATTTTAGAGAAAGAAAATTCCTAGAATTTTAGCATTGAAAAAAAACTTAGCAATCTTCTAATCTAGCATTTATCTTGTAGTTTTGGGAAATTGATCAAGGGAGGTAGAATAATTTACCCAAGGCCATACAAAGAATGACAAGTCCCTCTTCAGAGGCATGTAACAGGTGCTATCAACCTGTCTGATGCCATTCTCTCTGTGTCTATCTCTGTCTCTCTCTCTCTGACAGTCTCTGTGTCTCTTTCTCTCCTTCCCCCTTCCTTTCCTTTCTCCCTTCCTCCTCTCATTTATTAAACACTTATGTATTGAGCTGTCAGTGTTTCTCCATTCTCTCTCATTTAAACCTTCACCTTCATCTGAATTATATTGTCCTAATTGATCTTTTCACTTCTAGTCATTTCCTCTTAATCTATCTTTCACACAGCTTCCAAAATAATATTGCTAAAGAAAAAGTCTAATCATGTTATTCCCCTGCTCAAGAAGTTTCACAGATTCCCTATTGCCTCTACAATCATAGAAAAACTACTCTTTGGGGCATTTAAAAACCTTTACAATCTGACTCCAGCCTGTCTTTCCTGGCCTACTGCCCAATGCCCCTTGTTACCCACTTTCAGGTTTAGAGATTGTACCTATGATTTCATTGATATCAAGGAAACTCCTTCTACCAATGCATTTTCTCTGCCCTTTTATAAGTGTTAGGCACTTGCCTAGAGCACTAAAAAAAGTAAGTGACTTACTCAAGGGTGATTATCTCTGGTGGACAGAGAATTGGCCTTGAAACCAGTAAAACCTGAGTTCATATAGCGGATACCATGCAGATAACTCTCTGTTAAAATCAAATTGACTGACCTACTTTCTGTGCCCTTAGCATGATGTTCCATCTTCCCGTCTCCTAACCTTTGCATCTATCTACTATGGTTGACATGTAATCCCTCCTTACTTTTGCGGCTTAGAATCTTCATCTTCTTTCAAGACTCAGCTCAAGTAACACCTCAACACCTCAGCCTTTCCTGATACTTCTTGGCTCTTAGGGCCCTTCCCCATATTATGCCCTATTTACTTTGTAGAGGAAGTATCTGGTGGAGTAATGGAATCTCAGACTGCCTCGAGTAAGCTACAAAGATCCAGGCATGAGGTTAATGTCAGGGCAAGGTACTGGGGGTGGCTCTTGTCATTCAGAAATGAGCTAATAGTTTGGCTCTCCCTCACTCTACCATACTTTTTCTAAGCATCCAGATTGATTTAAAGGTAGATGGCTTCCAAAAGATAACAGAAAAGGAGGGCTAGTGTTTGCATTGGCACTGTGGATATTTGCTAGAGTGGCCTACTGGGGTGCACAAGCCCTGCTTGCCATCACCCAATCAATCAATCGATATTTATAACCTGCCTACTATGTGCCAGGTACTGCACTGAGGATCTAAAAAAAGAGAAAAGTTGGTCCCTGCCCACAAGGAGCTTATAATTACTCCCACAGTCAGAGGTTTTTTTTTTGGTTTTTTTGCTTTTTGGAGGGCAATCGGAGTTAAGTGACTTGCCCAAGTCACATGGCTAGTTTTTGTGTTCGGTGTCTGAGGCTGGATTTGAACTCAGGTCCTCCTGACTCCAGGGCCGGTGCTCTACTCACTATGCCACCTAGCTGCCCCCAGAGTTCTATTTTTAAACAAATAATCACTTTGCTTTTTTTTTGAGTTGATAGTGAGAGCTATGAACTTGGGCTGTGTGGCTGCCAGGGGTGGGGGACAGGACATTAGTTCTGACTTCTGACATTCTGAGAGACTAAACTGGGCTTCAGTGCCCCACAAGAAGATACACTCAGCATTCAGAGCTTCTGCTTTGGAGAGTTACTTAGTATTTGTAGGAAGTAGGTTGGATTGGGCACCCATGGTGTTGGATAGGAAGTAATGGCAACTTTACAGAAAGGGGAACACCACGATTGTAGGAAGAGAGGAAGAAAGAAGACAGGATAAACTTCAGCCAAACATTAGAACTCCCCAAGCTCAGTCTTGCTATGCTATTACTAGCTCTTTGTGATTGAATTCAACTCCTACCTGTTACTAGTCATCTGTTGATAAGATCTATTGTTAACATAAAAAATCCTGTACACACAGGGAACCAGCTGAACAATCTCAGGAAGGTAATTGTTAAATTTTCAGCGTAAGTATTTGTACCTCAGCACATTCTACAGAGTTATCATTTTTTTAATTGTCTAGACAAAAAGTGATGGAGAAAATGTAACAATGCAGATTGAACTTAAAAGTATGTCTTATGAACTTTTTTGGAGAGCTGGTTGTTAAATTTTTACCTACACACCGCTATACACATATCCTCAAGAGTTTGCTTCTCCTTGGTGATTCTAGGACTTAGAGCCTGAGTGAAGAATCTTAAAGGGAACCTTGTCTAACTCTTTTATTTTACAAATGAGAAAATGTAATACTTTCCTAAGGAGGCATATTTGTATCATGTGTGGAACAGAGCAGGGGATTCAAACAAATGTCCTCCAAATCCAGGACTCTCTCTGCTCTAACCTATACTGAAGGAGTTATGCTTGTGCTGAATCCTCCTTGCCCAGAGGTCGGTGGCACAGAAGGCAGCTTGGTGAATGAGCCCTATAGTTAGAGTCAGAAGACCTGGGTTCCGGTCCTGTTTCTGACACTTAGAATCATAGAGTCTCAAGAGCAGGAAGGGACCTGAGAAACCATCGAGTCTAATACCTTTATCTTACCATTAAGGCAACTGAGGACCAGGGGATTGGTGACTTGCTCAAGGTTGTAAGCAGCAAAAGCAGGATTTGAACCCAGCTGTGTAACTCTGGGGAAGTAACTTCACTTCTCTGTAGACTTACATAGATATTTCCTCATCTGCATAATTAGTGAGTCGTGCTTTTTGTTAATAAATATTTGACTGGTTAAGAAGTATTGCTGAATTTTTCAGGCACCTACCCAAAGTACCAAAGGTTGTTGAGCTATAAATTACAAAAAGTGCCACCTAGTGGTAAAATCTACACATTAAAAGTCATAGCTTAGTGCATTTATACATGTGAACAGGCCGACCAGTTCTTGGTTACAAATTACAAATTACATCTATAAAGTAATGGCGACACACCAAGACATCAGAATAAGCAGTTTGCATTAATTGGTATCAAAACTGAGGGAGAAATAGTATGGTATAATGGAAAGAGCTGAGGTCCTGGAGTCAGAAAACCTGGGACCCAAGTTCAAGAATAGATTTTACTGATTACTAGCTTGTGACCCTAGGTGAATGATTTGATCTTTCTAAGCCTGTTTTCTTGTCCACAAAATGTGGATAAAAATGTGCCCTATCGATCCACACAGGGCTATTGTGAGAATAGTGCTTCACAAGTCAGAAAATGTTACATAAATGTGATCTATTATCAAAGAAATATAAAAGACATTAGAGATTACTGTGGAGAAATTAGAAGAGCCAAGAGACACTCCCATGTAGCCTTTGGTTCCCAGGAGGACTGAAAGCTATGATGTAAATTGCTTCTAAATATATTCAGTTTTCATTATAATAGAAAGAATCAGAAGACTTGAATTCAAGGCTTGCCACTAACCACTTACTAGCTACAAAATTTAACCAGATCATATAAACACTCAGCCTCAGTTTCCTCAAATGCCACATGGTAGTGATAACACCTGCCCTTTCTACCTCACAGGGTACTTATGAGGATCAACTGAGAGAACTCTTTGTAAACTGTAAATTACTGGGTTGAATGGAATAATAATTATAATTTTCAAGGGACCATTGAGAAGGCACATGATTCTGATATTTGAGTATGTGTCTTATGAAATGCAAACACAAACCCATGAACCTGAATCTTGGCTCCAACACTTACTAGTCATATGGCCCCAGGCAAGTACAACCTTTCTGAACTTCAATTTCTTCATCTACAAAATGGAATATTTTCATTACTGACTCCCATGCGGATGAGGAAGAAAGTATGTTGTAAGCCTTAAAGTGATATAACTGTGATAGCTATTATAATTACCATCTTTTGAGCTGGGTCTGTGCTTTCTTTGGTATAAAAGGACTCCCCAAAAGGAAATTCATTCCACCAATGCAATTGTTCAGCAATTTCTAGGCTTAAAGAGTTGCCAAGGACAAGTGAGAGATTAAGGGACCTGCGCAGAGACACATAGAAATTGTGTGTCAGGGATTGGACTTGAACCTTAGACCTCCTGATTCCACAACCGGCTTCCTAATCTACTATGCCAAGCAACCTCTATGTAAAAATGTTATGATATTATGATCAAATTCTGTTTCAAATACATGCATAAATAAGTATAAACAGTATCTGTCTACCATTTAAAGACAATGAGCCAAATAAACCTAAATCTATTTCCACTTAATCCTCAATTTTAAATGTTCTAAGTTTAGAGTTTTAAAACTTTAACCTGTTACTCTTTTGGAAAGTTGTGGTAAGGCAGTTACTATCTGAAGCCTTGACTAAGACATATTCAACTAAATAACCTCAGAATCGTATGCAGATTTGAGTCAAATACTAAAGGGAAATGTTTCTATTGTGTGACAACCTATCTATTGAAGCCCTGAAGCATAAGGCCACCTTAGCATTCTTTGGTCTGTTCTGTCTTGCTGTTGACTCACTGAGAGTTCTCATTCCGCCCAGTCTTTTTCAGGCTTACTGCTGTCTACCTACTTGTTTCTTTTCAATAACACCCAACTCCTAGATTGAGTCCCCCTGTCCTCTTCCTGCTTTTCTTTCTACTCCAGCTTACCACCCGCTCCTTCCCAACCAAAGGCCTAATGCTTTTTTCTGCTGTTGATTTTAACACTGAGCTAGGTGCACCTAGGGAGAGTAACAGCCCCTAGAAGGGAGATCGGGGTTGAAGAGGCTCAAGAAGAGCCTGAACCATTTCATTTATTTCATTGAAAGGGCCCCAAGCAGTTGGAGGTTTCAGGACCCTGACAAAATGCCAGCAATTACTGGTTGACCAAACCAGTGCCAAAGTTACACAGCTGCACATAGCATATTTCAGGGGAATATTCTTGTTTTCAAGTGATTTGTGGCCTGGCACTACCAGTTACCCGACAACTGTGATAATAGCCAGTATTGATGTGTGAATGACAGAACTCATTCATTCAAAAAAACATACATTCAAATTGTTGACAAGGTGACAAAGGAAGGATGCTTTAAAAAAAAATAACACAATGAAATGACCTTAGCCCTTGTTGTGGTTTAGTCGTTTTCAGTAGTATCCAAGTCTTCATGGTCCCATTTGGAATTTTCTTGGCAAAGATACAGGAGTGGTTTGTCATTTCCTTCTCCAGCTCATTTTATAGATTAGGAACTGAAGCAAACAGGGTTAAGTGACTTGCCCAGGGTCACACAGCTAGTAAATGTCTAAGGGCAAATTTGAACTCAGGAACATGAGTCTTCCTGACTCCAAATCCAGTATTTTATCCACTGCATCACCTAATTGCCCTTAGTTATAGGTTTTAACAAATATCAGTTCTTTCCTTTGTCAATAAGAAAAGCAAAATTCTGTTTGTTATTTTATTTGAGGCCTGGCTTATTTTTAACAAACATGTCAAAACTTACATATTGATTCATTCATTCAGGATGTGGCCACCATTAAAAACATCATGTATTCAAATGAACATTTACTGAGTAGCAATGTGCATGCAAGGTACCAGACACAGGGAGGAAAAGATACGGTTGCCATTCTTAAAGGTGTTTATAGGTTAATTAAAAAGAATAAGCAATATCAAAGAGCTATAAGAGAAATATAGACAAAGGAATATTGGAGTTCAGAGGAGGGAGGAAATTACTTTAGCTTTGAAAGACATAAAGAAATGGCATTTACCGTGGGCCTTAGAGGAAGGATTGGGAACATAGGAGTAGGCATTACAGGTAGAAGGGATGCTGTGAGCAAAGATACAGAAATAATAAAGTGCTAAGTGCATTTAGGTAACAGTGAACAAGGTCATAGACTAAGAGCGGGAAGGAGCCTTAAATGTCATCTACTCCAAATCCCTCATTTTACAGACTAGGAAATAGAGGGTCATCAGAGAGGTTGAGATTATTAATAAATTGTAAGTAACAAGGGAATGATTTTAATACAGTTTCTTTGACTCCAAATCCTGTGCCTTCACCCTGGATTGTATAATCATCCTTGACCAACCTGTGCCTGAGCAAGGATGCCTTTCACATTATCCCCAACAAGTGGTCATCCAGCTTTTGCTTGCAGACCTCCAGTGAAGAGGATTCCACCATCTCCTGAAAGCAGCCTCCTCCATGTTTTGACAGATCTAATTATTAGAAGCTTTTCTTTACATACAGGTGAAAAGTATCATTTAGTATTTCCCAACTATTGCTCCTAATTCTGCCTCCTAGAGCCAAGCAAAACAAACCTAATATTCTTCCACATGACAGCCCATCATTGAAGAAAATTAGTTCAATTTGACTGAAGGATGGGAATTACTTTAGGATAAATCCAGGACATTGATCAGTAGCAAGTCTTAAGCAAACTTAAGCAAACAACTAAGCAAAACCTCCTTGATGACAGCCTTCTCACCTTGAAATCTGTCACCTGTCTCATCTGTCCATCCACCCAAAAAAGACCAAAGGGACTTGATACTAGGATAATGAGCTTGGATTTTGTCTTGTGTGAAATAATAGAGCCAATGAAGATGTTTTTTTAGCATGGAACTGGCATGACTGGAGCCACACTCTAATTTCTTATAAAGCTAATCCTTGGAGGTGAGTTTGCTTGTACCTCAAGTCCCACAAAACTAACCCCATTCAGAGGCAAAAGAAACTAACTGAAGGCCAGTGTAGTCTTTGAAAAGATACAAATATATGGAATTAAGCAAAATGGAAGTCACAAAGGGTGCATATGAGATGGACATACCAATAATGGAAACTTTTAGAGTTGTTTGATAATTAATTACATTAAGGCATAAATAATGTTAAAACAACAATATTTCTGTAGTACATTCTAAAAAGTGATGGTATAACTTGTGCTTGTTTGTTCACCAGTAACCCGAGGTCCTTTGTTAGGATTCTAGAACTTGAATGTTATGAGTTTCATGAACTCTAAGGTCAGACCAGAAAAATAGAAAGAATGGTTCAAACAATGGTTAATAATGCAGCTGTCACTGACCTTATAATGCAGATTGACCAATTCAAAACCCTCTAAGCTATCCATATTCAATTCCATGCTCAGCTTGCAGCCTAGCGCAACATATAAAGATTCTACAGTTACATACAAAACATAGAGAATACAGGGATACACAAGGAAAGCTATCTCAGATCCACAGACCCTTGAATTATTTAACCAAGTAATTAAAAGTAAAAATGTGAATAGGAGAAACATCAATGCTGACTATAATCATTTCATCCAGAAGTTTAACCAATGTAAATTTTTTACCACAAAAAGAAGACCAAAAAAGACCATTAAGTGCCTTAGTCAGCAGACATCAGACTTATTTGTCAAAAAGAGAGAGAAGGCTTCCAAAGGCAACATTTGGTTAGTATATAAACATGTTTGTAAGGTCTTATGAAGATAAGGGGGATGGGAGGGGCTAGTAAATATCTTTGTTAAAATTAAAAGCTAATGTGGGCTTCTGGCTGATAATCAACTAAAAAGACACCAGTGGGGACTTATGATGAATAGTGCTAGAGACCCCAAACCCTCAGAGTTACTCCTGAGTACTAAGTGATTCCTTGAGAACCTGACCTTGCAATGCAAGTGGAAGATGGCCCCAGAGTAAATGCTAACAAGGAGGAGAAAGATGGATATTTATGAGTAATACCATCTTGTAAAGCAAAGAAGAGCAGCAAAGGCTAAAAACCTTCTTTTTAAAGCTTGACAAGATATCCAACTAAGCAAAGCCGTACCAAGCTCATTCAAGGATGAAAATGGAAGGATAACAACCAGAAGCTAAATGGAGACTATCTGCAAAACCCATTTGGACAAACCATTTTCTCCATAAGGGATAGTAAACCACTACATTTACATCATAAAAGAATAGTACTCGGGGTGCTTAGGAAGAGATTGCACTACAGAGAACAAAGACAGGGAAAGCAGTGAGATTGTTCAATAACCCTCTCATAAACATCTTGAAAGGCATACAAGAGAAAGATATGGGCTCACTAAAGTCATTTGTCGCTATGATGGAGAACATCCAGTGCTACGTCCAGGTCAGGGAGGGATCCCCTGTGAATGGTAAGGTCCTCTAGTTTGGTAATGGTGTAGTACTGATTGAATCAAGCCCTAAGATATTGAAGAGCCTCCTGAAAGAAATTTGAAATCACATTGAGGAATCTGGTCTGTCTATCCACACAAGAAAGACCAAGGGGATGAATCATCATCATTATCATCTTAATAGATTACATTTTTATAGCACTTTTAAAAATGCAACATGCTTAGCATATATTATTTTATTTGGTCCTCACAGCAACCCTCTAAGGTGGTGGTTGCGTTGTTTCAGTCTTATCTGACTCTTCATGGCACAATTTTGGAGTTTTCTTGGCAAAGATACTAGAGTGGTTTGCCATTTCCTTCTCCAGTTCATTTTACAGATGAAGAACTGAGGCAAACAGGGTTACATGAATTGCCCAGGGTCATAATAGCTAGCAACTGTCATTTAGAAGAGTCTTTCTGTTTCCAAGCCCGGTGCTTTATCCACTGTGCTATCTAACTGCCCAGGATCTTGTGAGGTAGGTTTTATTATCGTCCCCATTTTACAGATGAGGAAACTAAGGCTAAGAGAAATCCAGAGTCACACAGCTAGTTGGGGGTATGGAGCAGAAACCAAATTCTGGTCTGTCTGTCTGTCTGTAATCTCAGTGTTTTATCTACTATACTACTCGGTTGCCTCTAGATAGATCTATTGCCCAAATTTCAATATACATTTGGATGGACACCCTAGAAGAGGGTCTTAAATTGGGGTCTCTGAACTTTTTTTTAAAATTTCAATAAACATGCCTTATTAGAATTCAATTCCTTTGTAATCCTATCGATTTTATGCATTTCATTCATTTATACATTATGAATTATATATACATATATATCACACATCTGTACATTATTCTAAGAAGGGGTCTATAGGCTGCCCAAGAGGTCCATGACACAAAAAAGATTAAGAGTCCCTACCAACAGAAACTACATTTGATAGACAGTGGACAGAATTGATAAGGCGAGTGGGCCAGATTGCTTTGGGGAAATTTCAAGGTTCTTTTGCTGATTCCAAATTTCCAAGGAAAGCTGGAGCTCATCTTTTCAATACTAACATTTTCCTGGTCTTGCTCACTGTAGGACAATGAGACATGTAAAGCTGCTGCCTCCAAAGAATGAAAGATAAGCATCACACAGGGGCAAAAGGAGAGGCACGTGGTAGAAAGGAGTGGGTTGCAACAAGGAACTCTGAAGAACAGGAATAACCAACGTCATCAAGAAATTGTGTAACAGAAGAAAAGATAGGCTGGTGCCCTGGTGAGAAAAAGGGATGATGGGTAGACAGGCAGAGTGTTCCCCCAGTACCATTGCTCATACCTCATTTCTCTCCCAACTCTGTTTCTGACTACAGCCTAAGCCACCTTCTTGCCAACAGCCTTTTCATCTTGAAAATGCCTCCAGTCCTGCAGCTCTCTGATTGGTGAAGCCCCTCCTAAGACCACTATTTCATGGAGAGGCTGGACTGTGTGTGTTCACTTCTCTCTCAGCACCACTCCTGACTCTCCAGATTTCCATCCTGTCTCCACATGAGGACCATCCTCTGGGAGCATCTCACACTCATACACACACACACACACACACACACACACACACACTCAGATCCCTTTTATGTATTGTCTTACCACCTTGGAAAGAAAGTAAGCTCCTTAAGAGCAGGGATCTATCTTTTATCTTCTGTTTCTTTTGCTTGTCTTGGCATTTCTTTAAAGACAAGTGTCCCAGCACTTAACATGGTGTCCCACATATAGTAAAAATGTTAATGTCTTCTCTATCTATGATGATCTATCATGATGCTAAGAGAAATTGAGCTAAAAAATGAAACAGTCTAAAAAATGTTACATAGACCCCCTGTAGCAAATTTTCAGGAGGAGACAAATGATTATGGCACAGGAGAGGCAGGGTTAAAAGTGTTGAAATCTGCATTGATGAAGGGAACTCCCAAATTGTTGAGATAATAGATCCATTTCAGTATTACAGGTAATAGAATAAGAGAAAAAGGAACAATTGTACCTTCTATATAGTAAGGGCTCATCAGAAATTAAATAACATGAATTTATAGTAGACCCTGCTTGCAAACCCCTTTTTGACCAGGTCAGTAAAGCTGCATGGTACTAAGAATGCTGACCATTCAGCTGCATGGTACTAAGAATGGAAAATGCATGTGGTAGAGATTACCCAGGGTGGAAAACTGAAAAGGTACAATTAAGGGTAGGACAAAGGGGGTAAAGACAGAATAAAATGAACTTAGTAAACTATAAGCTGCCAAGGGAGGAAGGTGAAGACAGTACAGAGACTGGGAAGAACAAGAAGGGTTCAAGACATTAGAGGTTGTGGTGATCATGAATAGTTTTGGGAGGAATGAGGCACAGAGGAAGATGGAAGGCAAGATTATGATCAGAGAGGGCCATTTCCAAATTCAAGATCTGTGACTTCATACTGTAGAAGTAGGATTAAGAAATCAACAAATATTTACAAAGCTCCTACTATACACCAAGCATTAAGGATATAAAGACAAAAATAAAAGTTTCTTCCGTCAAGGACCTTCTATTCTAACGTAATCTATCCGATTTCTGGTACACTGTTCTTTTTAGTATACATCAGCTTGGTGGTAACAAAGGGGACTGCTCCAGGAGTGAAACTGATTAAATCTTTAAATCTTCTAGGGCTTCTAGGTGGTGCAATGCATAGAGCATGGGTCCTGGAGTCAGGAAGACCTGAGTTCAAATCTAGCCTCAGACACTTACTAGCTGTGTGGCTCTGGGCAAGTCACTTAACTCCAACTGTCTCCCCCCTCCTCCTCCACCAAAAACAAAAACAAAAGCCAGTCTTTAAATCTAAGCCAAGAAAAACATGAATGAGCTCGTGTTTCTTATTTACTTCAACTATACACTAGCATTCCCTCACTGTCTGAATGGTGTTCGCTGGACGACTGCAGACACTGACATTGAGACATTGAGACTGAGTTAGGGTATGTTTGGAGAAGAGGATGTGAGGGGATCATGGACCTCAGTTATTAGCCTCAGAAGAAGAAAAATTCTGGACTCTTACTATGACTTTGGGGCAACGTGAATTCAGGTGCCTGAGTCTGAGTGAAAATGAGATGAGGGCTACTAAGCAGAGAACAATAGTTTCCCCTCCCATTTCCTAACAGACTAACCTGCTCACTTTCTGTGTGTAGTGAGAGAACACCTAATATCTTCCAGAGAGGATAAAGAAGAGAAATTCCATAAAGAACTAGACAATACCCTGGTACGGGCAATTGTTATACCTAGGAAAGCAATGTCCAGAGGAAGTCTGGGTGTCTCTGTGTTCCAAAGTAATTGAATCTTGAGTATTTTTTAAAATGTGGCAATGACTATAGGGATTTGCTTTCCAGCTTCAGAGCCAGTGACCGGTAATTAAAATCCTGTTGTTCCACTTTAAAGCACACTGTGCCTAGCTGGAGGGACCAAGAGCAGAGTTAGCCCAGGAAACACAGTTGGAAGGTAGACTCTCATCCCAGACCAGAGGATCACCTCAAAAAGAAGCAGAGAGATATATGGGAGGTGGAATGGAATGGAACAAACCTATGAATGGAAGAAAAGCTAGAAGACTGAGTTAAATGTATCAATTTAAAGATATTGGATACAGTAATTTAGGAAGCTGGAGAATAGTCTGTGTCAGTGACTAATGTGGAACACAGGGAGAAAGGGACTGGCCACCCAAGAGTAGGGCCTAGAATGGATGGAAAGCCTCTTTTAATACTTGAGTAGTAGGATGAGGAAGGAAAAGAAAATTAAATATTCAAAAAGGAGCTAATCTGAACTATTAACCTCAAAAATGACTCAAGTGTCTATCCTTGTTTAGAGATGACGGTAACCTCTCAGAATACCACTATAGTCAATAAAAGAGAGCTGTCTAGCTGAAGTTAGTTTAGAGCAAAATTTTCCAAACTGTGGGGTGTGTTCCCATTTAGGAGAGAGGTGAGAGTATGCCAAAACAAGAACCTTGGCAATTAAAATATGTATTATTTGTTCATATTGTATGTTTCATAAACAATCACTTTTTGTGGATTTATAGTTTTTCAAGTTGTGATAAAAATAGCCAAATTTATTTTTTTAAGTCAATGAAAAAGAAATCCCTTTACAAAATTGTGCAATGATATGGGAACAGAGCATAAAGTAATTCTATATCATTGTGAAATATGCTGGATTCCTTGTGCCAAAGTACTTTGAAGAGTGTTTGAATTAAAAGAAGAATTGGCCACTTTTCTTAGTGGTAATAACAAAGATGAAGTAAATTCACCCTGTTACAAAAATTTCCTCCTGAAATGCACATTTTGAGGATATTTTGGAAAAACTGAATACTTTCAAATTCATACTCTGATCCAGGAAGAAAAACCATCCTACTACATTTGTGAAAAAGTTAGAGCTCTGGGTAACAGATCTAAAATAATCATATAAATGATTCCTCAGTTTTAAAATACTTGCCCTGCAAAATAAAAGAGAAGTAATGATTTATTAATCATTTGACTGATCCATATGAAGATATTGTTTTTAAGACCTAGGTATTTCTTAATATGAATGGACAAGAAACCCAGTTTCCATGGGCCATAAAAACAAAAATGGGTAGTAGGTATCTTGTAATAGTACATACAGTGAAACAAGTGTATGAACCAGAAATTCTTATCATAGTTTGGC
Source organism: Pseudocheirus occidentalis (assembly GCA_028646575.1). Lineage (NCBI taxonomy): Eukaryota > Metazoa > Chordata > Mammalia > Diprotodontia > Pseudocheiridae > Pseudocheirus > Pseudocheirus occidentalis. Next base: position 91,903,920 of record CM053598.1, on the reverse strand, counting down.
TGCAGGTGAACAAAAAGTGTTGTTCATTTAGCAAACAAACTGATACAGATTTTACAAATGTCACCCTTGAGTGAAACTGGGTCTTACAGCTACTATAAAGATAAAATACAGATTTCGATTAGTGCTTGGAAAGAGATTACTAACAGCAATGTCATTATTGATCTTACATTTAAAGAAATTTTGCATCCCAAATGAGCCTACCTATAACATTAATAATGTAAGTTGTAAATATGAACATTATATAGGATTTTACAAATAAATATGTTGCATTAAAGATATGTGCTATTAAAAATTCTTAATTTTGTTTGAATAAAATGTGAGCTAAGAAAATTATTTGCATAGACTCCTCTATGAAAAGTGAATAGTGAGACAAATTTTTGCAAAATAATAATAACAACAACAAATGGGTACATTGCTACACAAAGTTTGGCAACCTCTGATTTAGAGAAAGATAAAAGCAGTCAGGACTGATTCATCTTTTTCCCTTGGACATACAAACATGCACACCCTATCCCTATAAGGCTCTAAGTGATGCAAATTATCTTGGACTTTTTGTGGAAATTCAAAGGCCTGCCCTTCTAATTGACCTTAAAATCTGTCTCTTTGCTTGTCCCTTGAACTCTGTGATTCGTTGGTACTGAGGCAGAATCCTGGTCCTGATCCTGATTCTGACCCTGCTTCCTACTTCAGTCAGTCTTCCTGGGATCGGATTCCCAGCCCTGTATGATTGACATGACACTAATACAGCCTTTGAAGATGATTGCCGTAACACAGAGGCCCTTCTTTTCTCCTCAGTTCAAGAAACCTCACCTTAAGAAGCCCTACTCCCAACCCGTGGCAGGTCCCATCCCTGGCTCTATCTCACCACTCCTGTGTTGATCATTTTAACAAGCAATTGGACTAATGCTGAGATTTCATAACTGTGTCAATTTGTAATGTCAAATTTCTTGATTTTATAAGGAAGTTAGTAAACCTTGAGACCAGAGACAAGGTAAATAATATATATATCCAAGAAAGATTTAAGAATGTCAGTTTTAGGCTTTGAACTCTTTTTTGTAACGCACATAAGTTGACTTATGAAAAGAAATGCCTACGTGCCAAAGAGAAGTTTATCTGGTATTAAAATTATGTGTATTTATGAAAAATATACATATATACATCTACATATATTTGTGCATGTGTGTATGCATTATGCATGCATGTATTAGATGTCCTCAAAGTATGGTTTTAAGCTTTAGTAACCTAAGACTACACTAAAACTTTGGAGACGCCCTGCCTTGACAAGTTTCCCTCACTGTACCTACTGTATGCTATGCCATAGGCAATCACCTACCTTACCTACCCCTAGTCTCAACCCTGCTCATTTCTTTTTTTAATTTAATTTTATTTTCAGGGTTATGTTCTCTCTCCCCTTCTCCCCACTGAGAAAGCAAGAAAAACAAAAGCCATTACTAACATGTATAATCAAGCAAAATAAATCCCCACATTTGTCGTTTGTGTATATGTGTATTATGTATATGTGGGTTGTGTATACATATACATGTATGTATCTCCATACAGATATAACCTGCTGCATGTATACATACGTACATATATACATACATTCCTCAAACTGCCCCCTAAGTCTGTCCCTTCTCTATGTGGAGGTGGTTCATCATAAGGCCTTTGGAATTGTGGTTGGACACTTTCCAACCACGTTTGAAACTACATGTTAGAAGTCTTAGGATGGAAGGAGATGTCTACATTCAGAGAAAGATCCAGAAAGATCAGAATCTAAAAGGAAACTGAAGCAATGCATGCTATCCTTCTTTTCTATGTTTGGCTTTTGTTTCTCTTTTCTCACTGTTCACTCCATTGGCTATAACACCTATACAACCAGACTATTGTACAATGTGAAAGAGTTTGCAGATCCTATACATGATTGTATGCCACCGTGGCGGGGGTGAGGAGTGGGGAGGAAGGGGAGAAAAATCTGAAACTCAAGTGACTCTGGAACTGAATCTTGTAACCTAAAAGTAAACAAACAAGTCAATAAAAAAAATAAACAACAACAACAACAACAACAAAGAAACTACACATCAGGTCCCACTGAATCAGGAAGCAAGTAAAGGGGAAAGCAATGAGGCTGAGGCAGACATTGCCCAGAGAAGAAGCCCTGTGTGTTAAATAGCAGCAGAGCTAATTTCAGGAAGCCAATTTATCAAGGGCTAATATAGGGACTATTAGGAGGGGGAGCGATTTTTAGACTTCCATTTCACTATGATGGATACGCACTCCATCATGACCCCTCCATATTCACCTCTTTGGTGAAGTGTATTCACACAGACTGTATATAAAGTATTTTTATATATTGTTCGCCTTCTCAAAGCGTACTTCAGACCAAGTGAAAGCCCCCAGTGCCAAGAATAGAACATGGAAGTGAAGTAAAAGAATTTTCTCCCCTCTGATGTTAGAAAATATGCATTCCATAGCATGGAGGAAGATTCAGGCTGTCTATCCATGACCGCAGACTGCATCCCAAACCTTAGCTACATATCTGCCTGAGACATACTATGGTTAAGAGGAAGGCCCGAATTTAAATCCTTCCCAGGACCCTTAACAGCTGTATGATCCCGGGCAAGTCAATTACTATCTCTCAGCCTCCCTTGCAAAATAGTGTTAATAAAAGCACTTGGGTTTGTTGTAAAGATCAAGGGAGACAACATATAAAGTGCTTTGCAAACCTTCAAGGTCCATCTAAATACTATCTATTGTTAATAGAAGCCTGTTCTGTGAGACTACTAGAAACGTTCATCTGAGAATGGAATCAATGACTAACCAATACCTACGGGAGTCTGGTAAGCCACATTGCTGATTGTCTCACTGTTTCCAAGCTCCTCTTAGTAGGTCACTATGTTTAATTGATGGAACAAAGCCTAAGAACTTTAAGTGTGCCAGGCGCTGTTCTGCTGACTGACCATTATACATAGAAATAAAAAGAGGAAGTGGTAATTGTACATTCATCATAAAGAGCTAAGAACTGTAAAGTGACTGGACATTTTTTTGGGGAAAAAAAGTTCTTGTCTTTAAAGACCATGTTCAGGGTTAGGAGCAGGGTTGGTGCATGAAGAGCCCTGGTTCACAGGATCTTCTGGTTAACAAAAGTCTAACTGATTTTATATGGTAAAATTCATCAGAGCAAGGATACTTTAATAGCAGATAATTTAGGATCTATATCTGAAACTCTCTTTTCAGGTTATCGTTTTACTTAATTTCTCAATTCTGTCTTATAAAAATATCATTATGAAATGCAGTATTTCATCTAATACACTCTCCTGGGATGACCTCCCTCCTCATCTCTACTTAGAATCTCTAGCTTTCTTCATGGCTCAGCTCAAATACTATCTCCTAGAATTGTACTTTCCAAATTCTTCCCCCTCCACCAGCCGTTATTAGGCTCTCTCCTTCATATGAAGTTGTTTGTAGATATTTTGCACTGACTTAGACATATGTTGTTTTTATCAATTGAATACAAGTTTCAGAAGGCAGAGATACTCTCTCCCCTTCTTGTTCTCCCTCTTCCCCTCCCCTTACACCCCCTTTTTTCTCCCCCTGATGTGCTCTGTATAAGCCACCCAGAACGGCAGTTCCCAGCATGCTCTAAGGACTGGGTCTACACTGACAATTCTTCATATTACATGTGAATGTCATGGAATATAACTGTGCCTTAGGAAATGGCAAATGTGAAAAAATATGAGAAGAAATATGAAGTGACAGTAAATTGGAAAAAGATCAATGGATTTATGGTTAGAGGACATGGGGTCAAAGTCCCATCCCCTCATTTTACAGATAGGGAAACTGAGGCCTAAAGCAGGGAAGTGACTTGACATGATCACACAGATAGCGAAGTTCAGCTCTGTCTCCTCTATTTAAAGAGGATAGTTTCTGAGCTTTTGCTGACCTTCCCCAGTGGCAGGAGGTGGGGAAGAGACGGAGTACACAAGGCAGGTATGACTGTAGTCGACACAATTGGGACATAGACAGGCAGCCCTTTGAGACTTGTGGTCAACATTAGTTCTTCCTGGCTACAACTCTGCATTGCTATGTTCCAGACACCAGTCAACTGAGTCATTACTGTAATTAGTCAGGTATTAGTACATGTGGTCAACTTTCTGGCCCTTTCTGCTAGGGGGAGCCAGGTTTGCTAGCTTTGTCACTAAAATATCCACAGAGCAAGAGCACTGGCTGATAGGGAAGCATCCTACGGCTAAAAAGTCTGTCTGCAGATGGTTGAGCCGCATTTAAACCCACACTCCAGCATCTTGGTTTCACTCTGAGAGCCTTTAATTCCCCACAGGGGTCAGTATTAGAACTTGACAAGTCTAGGGGAACGACTTCAGTCTGGTTACCAAGGAAGAGGCTGCTTCTGAGTTAGGCCCAGAGTCTGAAAGGAGACATGGAGGTGATAATAATGTCAAGGCTTTTATGTGTACCCTCTTAGGATCTCCCCTTAGAAAATCTGAGCTAACATTTGTCATTGTTCAGTCATCTCAGTCATTTGTAACTCTTTGTGACCCCATTGGGGGTTTCCTTGGCAAAGATACCGGAGTGGTTTGTCTTCTCCTTCTCCAGCTCATTTTACGGGTGAGGAAACTGAGGCAAATAGGGCTAAGTGACTTACCCAGGGTTGGTCAGCTACTAAGTGTCTGAGGCCAGATTTGAACTCAGGAAGAAAAGTCTTCTTGACTCCAGGTCCAATACTCTATGCACTTTGATATAATAAAAACTATAATTAGCATTTATATAAAGCATTAAGGTCTTTACAAATGTTTTCTCATTCTATCCTCACAAAAGCCTTTCTCCCAAAAGAACCCAAGGCCATCTCCTACATTGTGGAAGATTGCAATGAAGTCACAGGTCCCTGAAGTATCAAACAATAACAGCTCCCATTTTATGGACTATTTCCTTACAAAGCACTTTCCTCACAAGCCTGTGAAATACGTAGTGAAAGTATTGTTATCAAACCTATTTTGTAGATCATGAAATGATGATACAGAGGAGTTAAATGAGATAGTTTCTATTACTATCTCCACTTTACAGATGAGGAAACTGAGGCAGACAGAGATCAAATTACTTGTCCAGGGTCACACTACTAGAAAATGTCTGAGTCTGGATTTGAACTCAGGTCTTCCAGACTCTAGGCAGTCTCAGAATAATGTTTCTAGTAATCAGACAGGTCTCTGCTCTCCTCATCTCACCTGATCTGAGATTTCCAGAATTACAGTTGCTTCTATAAATTAGCAGGCATGGTAGTGGTAGAAAGGTGAAAGATTGAAGAAGCGGTCTACAGAATACTTGTCATAATGTCCATATTACTTTTTGTGTCAGCAAAAAGAGTTGGTGTCTCTTGATTGGGGAATGGCAGAATAGATCATGGTGTACAAATACAATGGATAACATTTATGCAGACCTTTAAATTTTACAAAGCCCTTTACATGTAATCTTATTTGATCTTCACAACAAAACCTAACAGTGCAAATTGTTGCAAAATACAATGGAATATTGCTACTCCCTAAGAAACAACAAATACAAAGAATTCAGAGAAACTTCAAAGATTTCTATGAACTAAGGCAGAGGAAAGTAAACAATGCCAGGAAAACAATATCTACAATGACTACAGTGATGTAACTTTAAAAGAAGCCTAAAGAAAGCCAGATGCAAAAGAAAAGACAAGGAAGCACCTCTCAGGTGAGATCAAGACCCCTCTCTTGATGGATCTGAGATCTTATCTTACTCCCATCTAAAGGGCTCAGTCATTCTTGTAAATTTTCTGCAGTGTTCTAATCTGTATAAATTCTCTGATTTCTATTTGCTCTTAGGTAAATAGGTTTATCTGATGTTTGCTATTTTTGATAGTCTTCTGAATAACCAATGTTTGATGGGAAAGAGTTAGGCAGGCCAGCAACTAGGAAAGGAGCTTTTGTTTTGTTCTGAACCAAACTCATATGCCCAGACCAGCAACATTTTAAGCATATCATTCCAGTCTGATACCTTCCTGGAGACAGGCAAGGAAAGGACCACATTTTTTCTCCTGTTCCCCCAAGTCAAAAATCACAGTCACCTTTGGAGAGACATGAGCCAGATTCCATAGCTATCTATCTATGCTGTCCACAAATTGCATTTAGACAAATTGTGTGCCACATCTTATAAGGACATATACACTTGTGCACACGAACACACACACACACACACGCACATCAAACATCAATGAGTAAATACAAGTCAACTTAAGGAAAGAGAAGGCACTAACAATTAGGAAGACCATAAAGACCACAGAAAGTATAACAGTAGTTCAGGCTTGAAGGAAACTAAATAAAGTAAGAGGCAGAGTAAATCCAGACAGCATACTAAAAAAACAAAGATATCACCTTGCTGACAAAGGTCTGTATAGTCAAAGCTATGATTTTTCCAGTAGTAATGTATAACTGTGACAGCTGAACTATAAGGAAAACTGAGCCACAGAATTGATGCTTTCAAATTGTGGTGCTAGAGAAGACTTTTAAAAATCCCTTGAATGCAAGGAGAGCAAATCAATCAATGTCTTAAATAATTAACCCTGGCTATTCACTGGAAGGGCAAATACTGAAGCTGAAGCTTAAATATTTTGGTCACAAATGAGAAGACAGGACTCCTTGGGAAAGACTTTCATGCTGGGAATGATTGAAGGCAAAAGGAGAAAGGGAAGGCAAAGGATGAGATGAAAAGAGAATGTCATGAAAGCAATGGACATGAGCCTGGATTTAGCAAATAGTAGAAGGCAGAAAGTTCTGGTGTTTTATGGTCCATGGGGTCACAAAAAGTTGGACACAGCTGAACAACAGCAACAAGAAGAAGTGAATAAATTTCACATAAGTTTCACAATTTCCAGGTGTGGAGGACATGTCACCTGTACAAAAGAACAGATACAGTATGAAATAGAATGCCAAGTTCAAGGATGAGCAAACTGACCATTTTAACTGAAATGTAGATTAAATGAAGAGGAGAAATAGCCTGGAAAGGTATTCTGGAGCCAGATTATAAGGGACTTTAAATGCCAACTTTAAGAGCTTGTAATTTATCTTATTCTTGATCAGAGAAGTGACATGATCAGATTCATGCTTTAGGAAAATTATTTTGGCAGCTATATGGAGGATGCATTGGAAACAGAAGAGACTGGAACTATGGGGAGCAACTGGGAAGCTAATGAAATAAGAATGGCCTGAATTAAGGTGGTGATCATATAGGTAGAGATGGATTTGTGAGACAATGTAGAGATATAATTGACAAGAGTTGGCAACTAATTAAACATGGAATACAAGAGATAAAGTGATTCAATCAACCAGCAAACATGTATTAATCAGCTTGTCTATGTCCTAGGCATTGGAAGAGTAAATAGTCAAAGAAGATTCTGAGGTTGTGAATATGGATATTTGGATTGGGATTAGTGAGTGTTGCCTTCAGGAGAAGATTTCAGGGTTGGGTATAGAAGGGAAGATAATGAGTTCTATTATTTATATTTTGAATTTAGTCCTCCAGCAAAACCTGGCATCTGGTGATGTGGGACTGTAGTTCAGGAGAGAGGTTAGGGCTGGATATATAGACTTGGGAAACATCTACAGAGAGATGATAATTGAACTCAGTGGAGCTGATGACATCAGAAAAAGTGAATGTAGAGGGAGAGAAGAGGTCCCAAAACAGTCTTGAGACACCCACAATTAGGGATAATGATCCAACAAAGAAGATGGAGGAAAGGACAGGTAAAAAAAAAGTGATACAACAGATACAATGCTGGATCTGGAGATAGGAAGACTCAATTTCCTGGATTCAGATTTGGCCTCAGACACTCACTATTAGGTGCTAGTAAGCACCTAATAATGATTTCTTAAATGACAAATCCTATGGTCTTTTGTCAGTCCTCACCACCTTTGATCACTTACAACTTTTGACCTGGTTGGCCAACTCCTGCTATGGATTATAATCTCCTCTTTGTGTTTTCATAGCATCTTTATTATTGTTATTCAGTCATTTTTCAGTTATGTCTGACTATTCTTGACCCTATCTGGGGTTTTCTGGTGGAGATACTGGAGTGGCTTGCCATTTCCTTCTCTAACTCATTTTACAGATGAAGAAACTGAGGCAAACAAGTTACTTGCCTAGGGTTACACAGCTAGCAAATGTCTGAGGTCAAATTTGAACTCATCTTCCCAACTCCAGGCTCAGTGCTCTATCAACTTCTAGCTGTCTCACCTAATTGGGTATCTGTACTAAGTCTGGTAACAATGTGGGGAATCTGTGGGAGGAAAGGGAGCAGACCAGCAGGCCGTTTAAGGAGGAACAAATTGGCCTAGGTCAGAAATGAAGCAGGTCAAAATTTCCATGCAATCAACAGTGGAATTGGGTCCATGAGTGACTTCTGAACTTCTAACATGGGTGAAGTAGAGAGACTCAGTTTCGAGCAGAAAAAATGTTTTACTCATCCAGGGAAATACAGCTTTAAAGGCTCATCAAATGAGGTATCTCCCAAACATGTTAATATCCTACAAGACTCCTTTCTATATGCAGCCACAAAAATAATTTTCTTCAATAATATGCTAAGTATCTACTTCAAGCAAAGCTTCCAACAGTGAGACAAGCTCATCAAATGTCTTTATCAGCCTTAGAGAGGAAGTCCTGAATAAAATCCAATAAAAGCTGAATTCCATATAAATGGAAATGTTATACAGATGTTCCTATTACACAGATGACATTGTGCTGATCACATTGAGCCTCAAACCATTGTAGGGACTTCTCAATGAGATCTGTGATCACTCAAAAGAGATTGGTCTAGCCATCCACACTTCAAAAACAAAGTGGATGAGAAATACACATTGATCAGATTATGACATGAAGTTGAAAGGACAACTCATTGTATTAGTTCATCACTACACACACCTTGAACTGATGCTGTAAACTGATAATAATGTGGTTTTAGAATTAATTAGGAAGAAGATATCTTGTAGTCTTGAGAAACTGTGCTTTAACTCCAATAATCAGAAACAGGTTGCTGCTCCTAAACTCAATTTTTATCACCAATATTGTCTGAGTGATGCCAAATAGTGGTGAATCAAGGAACATCACAGCCTCAGGAGAAGCAAAACTGCAGGTGATTTTTAAAGGGTGATGAAAAGACTAATGGCAAATATAAACAGGCTACCACAAATTACCTTCAACAATTGCACGTGAGGAGCAGCATCAAAGATTCAATCAAGGACATGTACAACAAGAGGGGTAGTTAGTTATGTAATAAGAAATGAAGGAAAGATGAATTTATCAAGTGCCTTCATGTCAGACACCATGCTAAATCCTTTACAAATATTAGTCATTTGATCTTCACCATAAATTTTGGAGTTAGATGCTATTATTATCCACCATTTTACAGTTGGGGAAACTGAGGTAGGCAGGATAAGTGACTTGTTCCGAGTCACCTGATCGGTAAGTGCCTGAGGACAGATCTTCCTGAATCTAGTCCGATGCTCTATACACTACATTTCCTACCTGCCTCTGTAAGCAAGAATAGGAAGTAATAGATGGATAGGCTGAGTGCTGCAGGGATATGCACAAAATAGTAAAAGAACCAGACAAAGGTCTCCAACATATCATGTAGGTTGCTTACAAGGAAAGACATGATTTCCTAGGATCCCAACAATCTACACCATAATTTACCAACACTAAAGCTAAGCTTACCACTCCCCCAGTTACACATGGGACAGAAGAATGAGATAGGAGTACCCTTCCTCAGGAAAGAGAAAAAAATCTTCCTTTAGTCTCCACCTACCCCATCTAGGCCACCATCTTCTGGGGATTTATTTTCCTATGTAGTTAGAGGTTTCGTTGTTATTTCAAAAAACATTTATGAGAACATACAATTGTGAGTTCCGCCTAACCACTGGTTTGTTTGTTTTTTAAGAAAGATCTTTGGGGTTTTTTTCCCTTTGAACAGATGTAATTTGCTCTTTCTAAGCAGAGAACATACTGTCTTCATTTGAAATGTGCAAAAATGGTGTTAGAAGTGGTTTGGAAGCCTTGCTGCATCAAGCACTCTGAACCACCACCCCAAATCCTCCAGACAGCTTGCCAGGCTAAGATCTGGCACCTAAGATTCCCCAGGGAGAACTTGGCCATCATATGCCTATCACATTCTGTCCTCCTGCTCAGATACTGAACTGTGGCTTCTGAGCAAAAGGGGATTTCAAGAGAGGAGCCAAGCAGGTTGAGAAAGGATACAGGTTCCCTTCCCCCATCATCACATGCTTTACAAAGATGGGACCCATCCCTCAGTGTGAGTATAGACATGTTTTTTCTCCTTATTCTGAAAGTACCAGAAGCAATATCCTATAGTAGACAGATCATGAAGCTAAGAGTCCTGGGATTTAGAGCTCATAGGAAACTTAGAGAGAACATTGGGTCCGACTTCCTCATTTTAGAGATGAAGAAACAGGCCCATCCAAGGAGTAATTTGAAGAGCAGAGATTCCAGACCAGCCTTCTAAGCCTAATCTAGTACTTTTGTCCATGGCATGAGTCAGGAGAAGAGAGCCTAGGTTCTGTGACCAAGAGTAATTCCATCCCATTCTCTGGACCTACCTCATTTTCCTTCTCTGAACTAAAAACAGAACTAGATGGCCTTGCTAAGTTGCCATCAGCTCTAACACTTCTGTGATTCTAATACTCTCTGAATCCATTTTTCCAAGAACAGCAACGTCATTCTAAGACACAGATCAGACATAGTACATGATGTAATTCCCTGACATACACATTACCTTCCAAAGGAAGAGATCTCTGCATGGCAGCAGACTTCATATAACTGAACCAAACAACCTAGGGCTCAGTTGCAGATCTCCTGTGGCTGTTCAGAGACTTATGCAACTTCTAGATCAATTTAAGTCCCCACTTTGAATTCTCCCTGAGGTTTCAGTGAATTCAGAGCTCTAGAGGGGTGACTAATGACAGAGGCCCCCACAGCAATCCTTCTGTCCCCCCCAAACAGGCACTCTGGGGCAGGCAGACCACAGACCTCTATCCTGAGGCTTAGCAGGAACTCATCCAAGGCAAAAGCACTGTGGAGTTTCTTTTCCAAGAGACCTTAGCCCTGGACTCTACAACTCCAGAACATTTGAGAGATGTGGTCTGCAACTATCTGATCCTGGGGGATTTGAAAAATAACTATTTAGGTAAAAAATGGTTTGAGGACAACACATCTCAGTGACTTGTCTTGATGTCCTTGTGACCCCATATACTGGAGAACTAAAGAATGGAAAGAGACAACTCTAATTCTTTCAGTAACAGAGAGGAAACTCTTCATTTCAATCAACAAACATTTCACTTCAGTGAAACTCATTTCACTTCAATTCAACAAACATATATTAAGTGCTGGGATTAGAACCCCACAAGGCTCAATCCTACTGTAGTAAGATTTTGATAAAGTGATTGTTTTTCCCTTTCCCCAATAAGATCCTATGGCCAAGGAAATTTATATTCACCATATAGGATTTGCACATGCATTTCCACTGTTCCCAGAGGAACACATGAGAAATTAGGAAGCCCAGACCCAGTAAGGCTGGATTAATGCTCCAACTACAACCTCTCTCCTCTTTACTTTTTGGATCTGTGAATTGATTCATTTTTCAGGCTCTGACTCATAGTTTTTACCCCCAAAATATTTCTCACATTTAACAGCTGCATTTTCAAAGTGTGAGCTAAGAAGTTATGAATGTTCATTAAATTAGTTTCTATTGACATGAAATACATCTGAAAACCTCAGCGTGCTAACAACTAAGACATACATTGTGGCAGAATCCCTTGTATCTGTTTAAAAATCCTATTGGACTTTCAGTCTAAATATTCTCTTTGCATATGTATATTTATTTATTTATTGTCAAGAGAATTTCTTTTTTTTTATTCTCTTTTTAAAAATTCAGAATTTAACAAACCCCAAATAAAAAGAGCATTTCCACATATGTAACAGGAGAGCTTTAAATGGGAAATTACAAATCTCTATTACGTAGGACTTGATTTGTTTTGAAGTATATGATAGCTGGGTGTGGTGGGCATGCCTGTAATCCTTGAGACTGGAAAGGCTGAGCCCTGTAGTTCTGACCTCCAGTGTGCTAAGCAGATGCGGTGTTCAAACTAAGTCTGGCACCAATATAGTGAATCTCTGAGAGTAGAGACCACCAGGTTGCCAAAAGTGGGACAAAATGGCCCCAGAGACAAATGGCAGTGGCCAAGGCTCCTGTTCTAGTCACCAAGGGGATTGGTCTGTGAGTTTTACCTACACTTTTACCTTTCATTTCTTTCTCTTGCCTTATTGTTACCCCTAGATTTGTTCAGGATGAGATGCCATTATATAATTGCAAGATAAACCAAGTTTTTAGTTATTCCAAGTTCTATAACAGACATCAAGTTACTGGGTGCTAAGGGGGTCATTTGTTTAGTCAATAAACATTTATTGAGCACCTCCTATGGGCAAGACACCATGGCAGATACAAAGATCGGGCACTTAATACAATGCCTGCACATAGTAGTTTAGTAAATGTTGATTGCTTGATTAATTATTGAATGAAAATGAAACACGGTCTAGGTCTATAAGATGATTACAAATTGTTTGCATTGTAAATAGCTGTTTATATTGCAAACTCTACTTTTATGAGTAGAAGCTAGGTGTCCTTGTGAAAGGAGGAGACAACAGGTACATACAAGATAGATTCAGAATAGATGAAAGGTAACCTTAGAAAGGAAGGCTGTAGAAGGGGAAGAGGGGAAGGGAGAGACCAGTCTCTTGCAGAAGGTATCATTTGAGCTGAGTCTTGGAGAAAGCCAGAAATTCTAGGATCGGAAAGAGCAGGAATTAGAAGGGCTGTCCTTTACATTAGTCCCAAAAGCCAAGCAAAGTTTGTACCCTGTTTGGGGTAGTGACAGAGTACAGTTATGAAAGTGCAAGGTAGGGGGAAGGAGGTTAGTTGTGCCTAATAGTTAACCATTTTTAGATCCCACAAAGTTCTGGTCATAAAATGTCCTGTAAATTCTGACCAAACATAACCAATGGTGGCCTACGAAGAGAGATTATGCCAGGTTACACATGACCAAAACAATTGGTCAAAATGGTTCCGAGCCAAGTCCTTACATTTGATAGGTTATTTGACCTCAGCCCTCAGACTTTGACCAAAACATTGGCTCCCTCACTCTTGCTTTGACACTTCTGGTAATGTGATTGTTTTGGTTTAATTAGGGGCAATCAAAAAACTCAATTTGGACTGACAGGACCCATGTTTGAATTCTAGTTACTCCTTTTACTACTGTATGACCTTGGGCCAATGACTCAATACTTCCCCGTCATAAGTGTTTCTTGAATTAAATCTGTAAAATAAGAAATTTGGACTAGATGACCTCTGAAATCCCTTCTGGCTCTATTCCTACATCCCATGATTTTATGTTATTGGTATTTCCTGACTAACCTATGTAATACATTTTTCCCTTGCCCTGATCACAAGTCATCTTTGGATGTTGAGGCATGGAGTGGTCAAAGCTTGGCATGAAGGTTTGTCCATTCCAGTTGATTATTTGTGGTTGTATATAGTGGAAAGAGAATAATATTTAACATAAACCCTGAGGCCCTGGGTTTGAGGTCTAGCTCTTTCACTTACTACCTATGAACCTAAAACAAGCCATTGTTTGGCCTCAGTCTCCTCAATTGTACAATGAGAAGGTTGGACTAGTATCATAGATTTAGAACTGGAAGGGAGCTCAGAGGTTACCTAGTTTCACCCTCTCGTTTAAAAAAAATATTCCCCTTATTTTTAAATGAACTCACGATACATTGTAGAAACCATATTTACTAATGGAATAAATAAGTGGAGAGTAAAATCATACCTCTATACAGACACACCAAAAAAATCACAATAAGAAAAAGATTGATTCAAACCAATTAGGTATTGAAAATAATTAATTACATCTTCTAATAAGTCCTTAGAAGTAATAAGCATCTTAAATCATTGCACTGTTTTATAAAAGGAGGTCACCACCCAAAAAAGATAGCCCTCTCTGCCTTGTAAGCAGGTCCCTAGAATTTGGTTTCATGAAGTGCCTGTACTGTTTGGAATGTGTCTCTGTGGTGACCCCAGCATAGACACACACACACACACACACACACACACACTCACCACAAAGAATAATTCCAAGCTGGGGGAGAGAGAACAGTCTGGCCAAGTGTTTTGTCTTAATGGAAGACCTTTGGGTCTGCTCTCCAGCTCTCTGATCAATCACAGGTTCCTTTATGCTTGGTGGCAGTTAAAGACTCTCATTTTACTGATGGGGAAACTGAGGCTCCAGGTCATACAGCAAATACACACCTACTTGGGATCTGAAACTCCATCCTTTGGCTCTAAATCCATTGTGGTTTGTTTTTTCCCCTACTATACCACACTCCAGTTAGGTAATGAGGTCCCTCCCCATTCTAACCTTCCTTGATTCTACCCTAACTGGGAACTTGATACCACAAATGCCTTCTTCATGGTTTTCTTCATAAGTGCCTACACATCCCAAAGCCAGTCCATCCCCTTTTCTTAGGAAGAGAGTGGGAAAGGGAAGAGGCTTTGCTGGGTCTTACTGTCAGTGCTCAGGCTATAGGTAGTAAAGGGTCACAGATTTTAGGGAAAGGTGCCCAGACCAGGAAAGAGGATAGATACCCCAGTGACCTGAACCAGCAGCAAGACCCAGAAGCTGGAAGTCATTTCAGAGTCCAAAGGCCTGGAATCAAATGAGCAATGTGAAGTCAGGGTACATCCAGGGGCTGTCAGAAATAGCAAGGCCAAAGATCACAAGACAGAAGACCAGCCAAGGTCAGGGCATATTCAGATTCAGATGGTCAGGGTCAAGGTCGTCAGAGTCTAGGCTCAAAGACAAGAATTAAGGGACCATAAAACTTGGAAGTAAGAACATAAGAAGTCATCAGAAATCCCAGGTACATCTGAGGGGTAAAGTAAACCTGACCAAGCAACAGTTGGGAAGAACAAGAACCACCGAAGACCCAGAGTTCTCATATGCTTGGAGCTGCCCTAGAAACTCATCTTTACACCGGGAGCCTAAGCCCTGGGGGATGTATCTGTAAGCTTAAGTTATCCCAACCAGTCAGAAGCAAAAGCACTGAGTCACATTCTTGTATTTTCTTCCCTCCTCTCTCTCCATTTCCTATTGTTAAAGGCAATTTGCAGTGAAAGGAACAGTAAATAGAATGGGAAGACCTAATTTCAAATGTAACCTTAGACACATTTACCAACTGTGTGACCCTGTGCAAGTCACTTAATCTCTATTTGCCTCAATTTCCTTATCTAAAAAGTGGAGGTAATAATACCACCAACTTCTTAATGAGACATGTGTAAAGCACTTAGCGCAGTGTCTGGTACATGGGAGGTGCTATATAAATGTTAACTATTATTAATATTATTTCCCTATTGAAACATTCTAGTGCCATTATATAAATTCAGGCCCATGCCTCAGGTCAATGACTCATTTTTTAAAATTATGGATTTAACAATGATCAATACAAACATTCATTATGCAAAAAAGAATAAGAAAGGGGATTCTATATGAAACTGTAAACTCCTTTTACTTAAGTTGGTTCTTCAAGAACTGTATATAGACAATTTCATTGGTGTAGAGAACTTCCAGGGAGGAAACTCCCTTTATCAAATGCAGATTGGTGATTGCCCTGAATTTCTAACCCTCTAGAGTTGTTTGAGATACTGAGATGTTAAATGTCCTGCCTAGGATCCTACAGCCAGGATGTGTCCATGTCCAAGACAGGATTTAAACCCAGTCTTCTCTAAGACTATAAATAGCAGAGAAGGTGTTGACCTACTTGGGAAAGAGAGTGTCTTCCTCAGTGAGTCCTGGATAGCAATGAAATCAAAGGTCTAGTCCCCATAAAGTCTAGTCTACATAAAAATTACACTAAGACTTTTGGGATACCCTGCATGTGTATGTACACAAGTATGTTTGTGTGTATGTGTGTGTCCATAAGTATTTATATATGTGTGTATATATATGTACATATATATATACACATTAAATTTAACAAGGTTGTAATAAAACTGTTCCATTTGTGTCACTTTCCGTTCTTTTAATTATTCATAAACATTTAAAACTATTTGAACAAAACTTTTTAAACAGCAGTTGCCTCATCATCAAGCAGTTGCCTTTTCCGATAATTACATTTTATACCAAGATGACTTGCTTCCTGAAGGGTTTGGGTTTTTTTTAACCAATTGGGGTTAAGTGACTTGCCCAGGGTCACATGGCTTATTAAGTGTCTGAGGTCACATTTGAACTCAGATCCCCTGACTCCAGAGCTGGTATTCTATCCATCGTGCCACATAGCTGCCCCACTTGTTGAAGTTTTTACAAAGTTCAGTTCTTCTAAGTCAGTTACAGCTTTTAATGCCTGCCATCTTCTCAAACACAGTGAACTCTAAATCAAAGTCACAGAGATGATGATGCTTTGTGAAAAATCTGAATTTTATAATGCCTTTGTGGGGCAGCTAGATGACATAGCAGATAGAGTGCCAGACCTACAGTCAGGAAGCCTTATCTTCCTGAGTTCAAATCCAACCTCAGATACTTACTGGCTTTGTCACCTGGGCAATTTATTTAACCCTGTTTACCTAGGTGCCTTCATTTGGAAAATGAGCTGGAGAAGGAAGCAGCAAACCATTCCAATATCTTTGCTAAAAAAAAACCCAAATGGGGTCACAGAGAGTTGGGACATGACTGAAAATGACTGAAAAACAGATAATAGCTTTGAAGAAATTAAGGAAGTTCTCAAAATTTACAATAACTAGGTGCTTACAAAATGCTACAGGGGGGAAATCTGAATATTTAAGAATCATTTTGTTATTAGCATATTTACTACAATTAGCATATTAATTGCAAACAACAGCCACTATCTCTGGAAAGTGTTTTCTTTAAATAGGTAAAGCTTCCTCTCATCTCACTGACTGTTAATTTCTTAGGCTACTCTCTTTTGGATACCCAGGCATCCCTCAGAGATAGTGAGGATTTGGTTCTAGACCAATGCAATAAAATGAATATCACAATAGTCATACAAAATTTTTGGTGGCACATATAAAAGTTATGCTTACTATAGTCTATTAAGTGTGCATTAACACTACATCTTTAAAATGTACGTATCTTAATTAAATAATACTTTATTGCTAAAAAAAAAAAAAAAAGAACGCTTACCATCATCTGAGGCTTCAGTAAGCTGTAATCTTTTTGCTGGTGGAAGGTCTTGCCCAAGTGTTGATGGTTGCTGATTGATCAGGGTGGTGGTTGTTGAAGATTGGGGTGACTGTGGCGATTCCTTAAAATAAGACAGCAGTGAAGTTTGCTGCATGGACTTGAACACTTTCACTTGAACTCTTAGAGGTTATTCTAGGGTTATTAATTGACCTAATTTCAATATTGCTGCGTCTCAGGAAACAGGGAGGCTGGTGGAAAGTAGCCAATCGGTAGAGCAGTTAGAACACACATGATTAGGATCGATTAGGTTCATTGTCTTATATGGGGGTGGTTTATGAAGCCCCACAACAACTATAATGGTAACATCAAAGATTGCTGATTACAGGTCACCATAAAAGATAGAATCATAATGCAAATTGGAAATATTGCTAGAATGATGGAGAAAGTGGCACAGAGACATGATGTGAGCACATGCTATTGGGAAAATGGTACCAATTGAGTTCCTCAGGTCTGGGTTGCCACAAACCTTCCATTTGTAAAGGAATGAAATATTCAGGAAGTGCAATAAAGCAAAGTATGCCTGTAGTGCAAAAGATATCCTTATAGGCCAGAAATCCACTTACTAATCAAGAATTCCAAACAGATGGATTCCAAATAAAGGAGGTAGATAGCTGTCCAAAAATCTTGACTTAGGCTTCCAGTGGACCACATCTTTGGAGACACAGGATAAAATAAACCACAGCAGATGAACCAACAAGTCATAGAATCTTAGACTCTTAAAAGAGTTGGAGGTCATCAAGTTAGCTGGTCCTGTA
>CM053598.1:91862238-91885314 GCA_028646575.1 Pseudocheirus occidentalis | reverse complement strand
GAAACACAGAGAAAGTTAGAGATAGAGACAGAGAAAGTCAGAGAGAGAAAGAAACAAGGGAAGGAAGGAAGGAAGGAAGGAAGGAAGGAAGGAAGGAAGGAAGGAAGGAAGGAAGGAAGGAAGGAAGGAAGGGGAGGGGGGAGGGGAGAGGGGGGAGGAAGGGAGAGAAGGAAGGATCAAAAGAAAATTCTGTTAGCTGGAATTGAGTCTCTGGCCTTCTAAGTTAAAATTGCTCTGTCTCCTTATACTCATTCTGACTATTTTGGTATAAGGAAGAAGAGTGACTAAAGTTGATTCAAATTTTTGTATTTTAAGTCTGGAAGTTTTTAAGTCTATGCAAGTCTTGTTGTTTGAAAAAGGAGGAGGAGCAGGGGAAGGAGAAGGAGGAAGAGAAGAAATTCCATTCATTTCTTTTACTCAAAGAATAATTTTCCTTTTCTTCTTCCGTGTGTGCGTGCGTGTGTGTGTGTATGTGTGTGTGTGTGTGTGTGAGGGAGAGAGAGAGAGAGAGAGAGAGAGAGAGAGAGAGAGAGGAAGAGAGAGAGAGAGTTTAAAGAGAGCTTAAATAACTAAGCAAGGGGATAGTTCCAACAACCCACACTCCATTGTACTTTGAGTTTTACCCTGGTGAGGTAGGCCATACAAGCATTACGGGCTCCTTTTTACTGGTGAGGCAAGGAAGGCTCAGAGAGGTCAGGCATGGTCAGAGAGCTGGGGCCAGGACTCAATCCTAGGATTGCTGGCTCAAGTCTTGTTCTTGTTCTGGTGAGTACAAAGCTGGCCATGGCCATTCAGCATGTGACACTAAACAATTCTGCTGTTAGTATAACCCAGCCATTGGCTGTCGTTGGGGTCCCTGCTTTTCCCTGAAGTCTTCAGTGAGAGATGCTTTGCCTAGATTTTAAAATCAAGTTACATTCAAGTTGTTTCCTTGTTGTTGCTTTCCAGCTTTCACTCAAGCACCTCTAATTAAGAGCAGATGGAAACAATAGTCCTTTTGACTAAAGGAAAATTTAATGCTTTGCCTTTGAAAGATTACCCACTGTGAGAAGCCTTATGGTGCAATGAATGGTAAGAGTGTTAGAAATTACCGGAAATCGGAGGCCCCCTTCTCCTCCTGATTCTGTTGCTGCCTCACTGTGTGGCCTTGAGCGAGTCATTTAATTTTTCCCTGCCTCAGTTTCCTCATCTGTAAAATAAAAACCCAGCTCTAAAATTCTGTGGATAATTCTAATAGCTTAGCCAGGCATGATTTTCCTGAGAGAAAAGATGTCTTTCTCCTCAATAGTTTCCACTTGAAGATAAATTCAATTATATCATCTTTTCTTATAGTTATTATTGTTGTTCAGTCGCTTCTGACTCTTCATGATCCCCTTTGGAGTTTTCTTGACAGAGACACGGGAGAGATTTTTCGCTTCCTTCTCCAGCTCATTTACAGAGGCATTCCATCCACTGTGCGGTCTATCTGTCCCCTTCTGTTGAAGACTCCACCCAAACTCCTGCTGATTCTTCAGAATCTCTTTATCAAGCACCTGAGGCTTGATAAAGCCTCATATTACTTGACATTAAGAGAGCATTTTAGAATTTACCAAGTTCTTTTCTCACAACCACTGTGTAAGGTAGCAGTCCGGATTTTACAAACGAAGTTAGAGTACAGGCCATTTCCCACTACTCTGAACCATGACTCAGGATCAAAAACAATAAAACCAAAACAAATAAGGAAACCTGGCTCAATTTACTAGGCTGGGGCTAGAAAAAGAGGATTTGAAAACATAATTGGAAGAAACCTTCAAGGACCACCCCCCATTCTACTGATGAGGAAACTGAGTCACAGAGAGGTTTAAGTGACTTGCCTAAAGGCACATAGATCCTAAGTATCTAAGGCAGGATTAGAACCCAGGTCTTCATTCTAAATCTAGTGCCCTATCCAATGTGCCCCAGTGCTTCTCAAGATGAGACAAACACAAGATTGGGTGGGCAAGAGGTCAGGAATACAGATCAGCAACAGGAGTGGTTGGCAGAGTCAGGCTCACAGACTAGAGCAGGGTCAGGCCAGAGAGGAAGATTCTGGGTTAGAAGGGTGTGCCCATAAGCCTTAGATCCTTACAATACCTTCAGGCACACCCCTTCTATTGACCAAGGGCTTAACAACACTTGTGTCCGAGCTGTATTCAGTGATCTATAGCCAGCAGCATAAACCAAACCCTGAAATCGACTTTGATGTGAAAAATCATATGAAAAGTAATTAAGATAGAATGAATTGCATAGGAAGGAGAATTCTTTATTAGATGACTTAGGGGATAGCATCCCAAAGCTAGCAGAAACAGCTAGGTTGCTCAGTGATTAGAGTACTGGGCCTAGAATCAGGAAGACCTGAATTCAAATCCTGTCTCATATAACTACTGGCTTGTGACTTTGGGCAAGTCATTTAACACCTCTCCTCTTTCATATACTCCTGTAGGCAGCCATATTTCCCCAACCCTCCTGAAAAGTTCCTTCCAGCTCTAATTCTATATGAGATTATGCTTCCAATTAATAGGTAAATTGTGTATAAGGAATAAAGTAAATAGGATTTGACCTGCAGAGGAGATGAGCATTAAAGGCAAGTTGGGGAGAGCTATTAAGAAGGAAACACTGATAGAACTTATGACTGTTTATAAGGAAATTGGGAGAGGAAAAAAATCAAAGATTTTTAAGCTTAGATGAGAAAAGAATACCATGGATAGAAATGGGGAATTCGGGTCAGAGAAACATAGTTAGGAGAAAGATGATAGATTTGGCTTTGGACATACTGAGTTAGACAGTGGGACACTAAAGTAGAAATGTCCAAGAGGGGATTGGAAACAATCAATCCATCAATCAATAAAAATTTACTGAACACCTACTGTGTGCCAGGCATTGTACTGAGTGCTATACCACAGAATTAGTACCAAAGAGAGGTCAGGGCTGGAGATACAGATTTGAGAGTCATCAGCATTGATCATTCAAATCATGTGAAATCATCAAATCATTGAAATTGATCACTGAAATCATCAAACTTTTAGAAGTAGAAAATAGAGTGAGAAGAAAGGTTTAAGGATGCAAAAGGATATTTATGAGACAGGAGGATTTTTGTGGATATATAAAAGGAAGAAATAGAAAGAACCCTCCTCTCCTTAGTCCTCTATATCTAATCAACCAAAAAACTATTTTTATTCTTTATAATGTCTTAGCCACATGACGCAGTGGACAGAGTACTGGGCCTAGAGCCAGGAAGAGTCATCTCCCTGAGTTCAAATCTGGCCTCAGACACTTACTGTGTGACCCTGGGAAAGTCACTTAATACTGTTTGCCTCTGTTTCCTCATCTATAAAATGAGCTGGAGAAGGAAAAGTCTTTGCCAAGAAAATCCCAGTAGGGTCACTAAGAGTCAGGCACAACTGAAACAACCAAACATCAACGTCTCTCATAACTTTCCTTTTCTTTCTGTTCAACTTCCATCAAGCTATATGGAACCTACAGAGAAGTAGGTTAAGTACGACATGGGGGAAAGCTGTAACTAGAATGGGGCAACTAGATTTTTGCCCCAAATTACTGGGGTAAATTTAGAATGTATTGTAACATTACAATGTAATGTAACATTAAAAAATGTTAACAATTCACTCCTATAGCAGAATAGAAGAGAATAAAGGGACTGAAAATAAAGTGAGGATGGGGTGATGAGGATTTTTCTCCTTTAAGGAACCCTCAGGTTTCTTTAAATTCTGGCAGAGGAGCAGAGAACAAGGAAGACTGGCTTACTAATGGTTATGGGGGAAATGGATTTTGTCTTACTTCCTCCCTTCTTGTTTCTCTCCAGCCCGTGAAGAAATCCTCACCCCCACCTTTTCCCTTCCCAAGCAGTCCAGACTGTTACCCTCCTGTAGGCAGCCATATTTCCCCAACCCTCCATCCCTAGCCTTCACTCCCACCTCCTTACAGCCGCTTCAATGGAACAGAAAAAACAAGGTAAGTCAGATCCCATGGGTAGGATCAGATCCCCTCTGTGGTAACGGAATCATCAATTTAGAACATTTGACTCACCATCAAGTTAAATTCTCTCCATTTCACAGAAGAGAAAACTAAGACTTAGAGGAGTTAAGTCACTTGCCTAGAGTTCCACTGCTAAAGTTTAAATGGTAGCAGAGACTGGATTTAAACCCACTGACTCAGCATCCGTTCCTCCTTCTACTGTATCAGATATCACTATATATGTATCACTGTGTCATAGATATTTTAAGGATATTGTATCACTGCCTCGAAGTGAATATTGAAAGGCATTTCATCATAGAACCAGCCCTCGGTGATTGCAGAAATCCCATCAGCAGAAGATAGACAATTCTTTCCTATGAGAGTGCCTATAGAGGAATCAAGCAGCAGAGGGTATTGGTGATGATAGACAGACAGAAAGATGAATAGATAGATAGATATAGACATAATCCTATGGCTAGTCTGTCATTCTGCTGCAACAGAGTACAGATTCAAACTAAGAGAGATAACTCCCTCATGATGTGCAGAAGGGACCATGATGTCTTGGTAAATCTGGATTTCCCCTACCCTGATATGTTTTCTTTGTAGCCCTAAGGAGATGAAGTCAGCTCTGTCAGACATGGTGAAAGAGGCATTAAGGTTGTCTCTGCCCATGTTCCCCACTGAGAAGAGAGTCAGTTGGGAATTGCCACTGGTCTTCACTCTTCCAAGTGGTAGAAGGCCTAGGGTACCAGCATCCCCAACAAGGGAATAGATTTGTTTCTGTGACTAGCAGAATATTGAGCTGGTTTTCGTTTTTTAGTAATTGGATTATTCTATTATTCAAACAGCAGGCTAGATTGGATGGGAGTTCTGGTGGGGTAAGCAGGAGGGGCATAGCAGGGATAACATAAGGCTGCTTTTACTGAGGTATAAATTATGGCCTATTTTCAAAGGGTTTTTTTTTTTGGTAAAATAAGTTGCAGGCTTATCTCCCTGCCTCTGTCCTCTCCTCTTTCTAACCTATTCTCAATACCACCATAAGAAAAATCTTCCTGCAACATAATTTTCATCATGTTCAGATACTTTCCATGCCTCCTCATTATCTTTAATAGAAACTCTATAATTTTAGCTTTGCATGCAAGGCCCTCCATAATTTGCCTTTTCCTCCTATTATTCCTCCATGTGAACCCTCCACCACAATCTAAATGCCTGGAATTTTCCTACCTGTGTACTTTTTTTTTCATACTATTTCCCCCTACTTGAAATACAAGAAGACGGACAGCTAGACAGCACAGTGAATAGAGCCCTGGAGTCAGGAGGACCTGAGTTCAAATCCAGCCTCAGATACTTAACACTTACCAGCTGTGTGACCTTGGGCAAGTCAACCCCAATTGCCCTGCCTTCCCCCTCCAAAAAAGAGGAAAAAAATACAAGAAGAAGAAATGGATCATGAATATATCATGGGCAGTAGAACCTGTGAACCAGGGCCATAGCTGTGGGCTTACATGTATGTTCAATCTTGAAAGTCTCTTAAATGAATATATTTTTTTTAACTCATGCACTCTCCTGGAATTTCCCCTGGGAACAGCCAGATTTTTCTGGTTCCTGTCTAGGTTTCTACAACAACGGGGAAAAGTTCCCCTTAATTCCCATCTAAGCACTCAGACTAACAACATATAAAATATCGGGTACACATTAACCCATTTTTTAAAACTGCAAAGGACTTACACCCAAGGCCACAAATGGTCATGACATCTTTATTTCCCTCTCTGGTGAGACCCATCTCCCTAGATAATATAGATTGCTCTATATTTTATATATCTATATATTATCTAGATTTATGGTACTACCCTGGATGCCCTTCATAAACTTGGGGTGGATCGCGTGACTTTTTAACTTTCTTCTTTTGGGAAATCCTACCCAGGGCATTTGGAGAATGGTATAGATTGCTTTCAGTCAACTTCTACTTGCCTACTACAACAAAATCCTGAAGTTCACACCAGAATAAATAATGATCAATAAATCCAGTGAGTAACTACGTTGACTTCCTCTACCCCAGAACTGAACAAGAGGCCAACCAGAAGCCCAAGGGCAATAGAAAGGGGACACCAACACAGAGTAGCTTCCCAGAGAGGGTAGAGACCAGCCAGAGATATCTGTATATTGAAAAGTTCTGTGTCCCAAAGTAGTAACAGTAGAAGCTTCTCTTTAAGAAAGTCCTATGGTGGTCAAAAGGGCCCTAGTGTGGGGACCTCAGAAGCCCCAGGAAGCATCAGCACAGTATGCAGCTACCAGAGCACTGTGGCAGTGCTCAGATCAGAACAGTACAGGCCCAGGGGATCTAAAGTCCCTAAACACTCTGTTCTGAGATACCAAAGAAGGCCTTGGGGATCCAGCACTCTGAACCTCAAAAATCTAGAGAGGCCTAACCTCAGAAGGTGGAAGTCAACAAAAAAACTAGAGTTGACTCAAAGTGAGACTAAGCAGGCTTGATCATGTCACCCAAAAGTGCAGCAAGGAAGTAGAGCCTGGATCAATCACAATGTCCCAATTTAGGAACTAAAGCTGAGAGAAATGAATAAATCAAAGAAAGACCAATATAAAAAATTATTATAGATCTAGAGATGCCAAAAAGAAGAGAATTTGTAAATGCAAGAATAAGCTGAAAAGAAAAAAATGGATTTTTCCATAAGCACTACATGAATATACAAAAAGGAATGAAACAAGAAATAAAAACTCTGGAGGAAAGAAATGAAAAGACAATAGATATCTTAGAAGTTAAAGTGATAAACCTTATCCAAGAAACAAATTCCCTGAAAACTAGAATAGACCAAACAGAAATCACTGATGCCATAGGACAGCAAGAAATAGTAGAACAAAATCAAAAGACTGAATAAATAGGAGAAAATGTAAATTGTCTGATATAAAAAACAACTGATCTAAAAAATAGATCATGTAGAGATCATTTAAGAATCACCAGACTACCTGAAAACCATGATGTTTAAAAATCCTGGACACTGTATTGCAAGAAATCATAAATGAAAACTGCCTAGATCTATTAGAACCAGAGAGTAAAGTGTATTGAAAGAACACACCGATCACCTCCTAAAGGAAGAGTCCTAAAAATGTCATACTCAAAAGTTAGGGCTCCCATGTAAAAAAAAATACAAGCATGAAAAAAGAAATAGTTCAAGTATTAAAGAAGCATAGTCAGGATCTTTTGAAATCTAACTACTTCTGCTACAAATGAGAGATCTTGGAATGTTGTATTCCAAAAGGCAAGAGTTATACAACTACAACCCAGGATGACCACAAAGCTGAGTATTCATCCTACAGAGTAAAAAATAAATCTGTAATGTTATAGAGGACTTTCAACTGTCTCTGAAACACCAGAACTGAATAAAACTTTGCTCTTTCTTTTTCTTGTTTTGTTTCCTCTTTCCCATTGTTCATTCCATTGGTTATAATCCTTCTTTACAACCTGACTAATGTTTAATGTGAAGGTATTTGTAGATCCTGTATTTGATTGCATGCTGGGGGGAAGGGGGAGGACAAGGAGGGGGAGAAAATTTGAAACTCAAGGGATTGTGGCACTGAATGTTGTAAACTAAAAGTAATTAATTAATTTTTAAAAAAAGAAAAACAAACATAAGAGGCAAGAGAAACTGGAAAAGCTTAATTTATTTGAGAAGCTAGAAAGAGCTTTATAATGACATAGGGTTAACATTTTAATAGAGGGAGACCTGAATGCAAAAACACTGACTGAGTTTTGTGTACTTGTGATCTCAATATTTGAGATGTGATATGAAGAGGGAAGAAGTGTAATAGTGGTGGGGGAATGGTATAGATAGGATGGAGGACTTGAAGTATATATACTTTGGGCTTTTTCCTCTTCTTTCTATCTTTGTGAGTAAAGAACTACAAACCATATTTGTGTGATTGACTCAATTCCATTGGAATTCAGGAGTGAAGGGAAGAGAGAGTTTTCTAATAGCCAGTAGTACCGCAAACTATAAAAGGCTAGTTGGGTTAAGTCTACAAACACTGCATCCCTCCATCCTAACAAGATCAATACTGCACTGCACAAAAAGTGTGGGACTAGAGTATGGAGACAGCCAGCTGTCTGAGAGCAGTAGGCAGCCTAGTGATACCCTAAGTACCCTCTGGTGTGGGATGGAACTCTTAACCATCAGAATGACTATGAGGAGACTTCTCCTCTTTGGAAGCTTCAATTTCCTCATCTGAAAGATGGGGGGGGGTGGAAATAGACTGGATGATAGCCAGCATCTTCCAGTTCTAAAACTTAACCAGGAGCAATGGGCAGAAATAACAAAGAAAGAGATTTGGGCTTAATGTGAGGAGGAATTTCCTAACAATTAGAACTGGCCCAAGATGGAACAGGTTACATTGGGAAGTAGTAAATGTATATCAAAATAGTAAATGTCTCCGGAAGATCTGAAGAGAGACTGGATGCCACCAGCCAAAGACATTGTAGTGGCGATCTATAGGGAAGGGTTAGACAAGCTGACCTCTGAGGTCCCTTTCAATTCAGAAATTCTTTGCTTGCCAGCATTTGAGTTTCATAATGGAAAAGGGCAAGCAGAGCACTTGCTTAGTGTTTTCTCTGGAGTTAAAAA
Source organism: Pseudocheirus occidentalis (assembly GCA_028646575.1). Lineage (NCBI taxonomy): Eukaryota > Metazoa > Chordata > Mammalia > Diprotodontia > Pseudocheiridae > Pseudocheirus > Pseudocheirus occidentalis. The sequence goes on along the minus strand of CM053598.1, from coordinate 91,876,687 downwards.
TAGGTGTGAGGAGGAAGGGCATGGTGGGGGCTGGGAAGCAATAGTTTAAAAAAAGATCAGCAACCAGCATTATTGACGACTTTCCCACTCTCTATAAATACTGCTTGCCTTTGCATTCCCCCAGGACAGCGGTTCTTCTTCCTTCTATATTTATGAGAAAAGCTCTATGAACCATATTTGCGTGGTTAACTCAATTCATTGTAACTCAGTGGTGAAGGGAAGAAAGAGTTTTCCTCTTTCCTGCCTCCAAAGCTCAGTTCTGATGAGAACAATGATGATGATGATGATGATGCCTAACATTAGCACTTACTATGCTAAGCACTTCACAATTATTATCTTGTTTGATCTTCACAACAGTTCCAGATGCAGGTGCTATTTATATCCCCATATTGAAGATGAGAAAACTGAGGCAAATAGAGGTTAAGTGACTTGTCTACAGTCATGCAGCTAGCAAGTGTCTAAGACTGGATTTGAACTCAGATTTTCCTGATTCCAGGTCTGGTACTGTATCCACTCTATCCACTTAACTACCCCCTCCATTGGCTCACTTGTGGTGCTGTCAGGGACAAGACTTATCAAAGTCAGGGAGAAAAGTTTATAGGCATTAGGGTGGAGTGGGCCATGGTAAAGAGGCTAGAAGCTGTCAGTCAGCAGGTCATAGATTTACATATTAATCTTAGATCAGAGATTTAGAGCTATAAGGAAACTCAGAAATCATCTAGTCCTTACCTCTTATTTTACAGATGAAGCAGCCAAGGCCAGGAGAAGTAAAGACATTTGCCTGAGTGGCAGAATCAGGTAGAAGGTTAGAGCTCAGCCAGAACTCAGAAAGCACAGGGTCAATGGAAGCCAACCAATGGACAGGGACCAGGGCCTCAGTCACGAGCCAGGGACTGCACAGATGTTCAAGGAAAGGAAAACATACAGGTCAGAAACAGTCAGGACAACAAATCTTTGAAGGGCCAGTGACATTTTGAATCTGAGATAACTCCTGCCTCATGCTAAAAACATCTTGTATGTTTCTGTTGTGACAGGAGGTACCCTCTAACATTGGAGTAAGCTAGAGTTAACCTGGCTGTTAGGTGGGTGTTAAAATAGGCTTAGCACAGTACCTAGCACATAGCAAGCATTTAATAAATGCTTGCTGATTGACTGAGTGGGGCGTGGAGGGTCAGGTGAGGGCAGCTAATGATGAAATCCTTGCCTATACTTAGGGCCTCGGGTCAGTTCCCCACTCCTTGACCACCCCCAGCTGAAATGATCATCTATTTTCTGACCTATGGTCTCTATCACCCATTTGATACTCATCACACCCTGGCCAACTCTGTTATTACCTTTTCATGTATCCTCTGACTTCTCCTTTCCTCAAGATAGTAAGAACTCAGTAAATGTTTGTGGACTGATCGATCGATTGATTGGACTGGCCCTAGAACATATTAATCTTGGGCCTGCTTAGACTTAGCAATTTATTTTTTCTTAAATAACCAATTTTATTATAAAAGGCCTTTGGTCACAGAGTATCTCTTATTCTCCAGTGATTGCAGTTATCAATTATACAGCAACAGGGACTGGAAAGAGTTATATTTTCTGTTCTTGTGACATTTGTGCTTGTCCATGACCTGCTTTTCTTTTAGGCTGGGACAAATTAATTCTCTGACCTGAGTCCAGGGGCCATGGCTAATTGTATGGTGCCAAGTAGGGGAGGAACCTAGCTTGGAAGCTGCCAAAGGTCAGAGCCATAACTAGGGACTTTCGTACCTAGGGCAAGTGTCAGTGGTTGATTGTGGGGCAAATCCCCTGGGAAGAGGCCACAGGGGTGAAGGAAACACCAGTTTTCTAAGCTTCTGCAGGATGAAGAAGCATAAGCCAGGACAAGGCCATAGGTACTACCTTGTGTTCAGGACAAGGTGCTGTGCCCTTAGTGGTGATATCAGTGCTCTGTAAATTCCCTGCCCTGGGGCAAAGTGCTACTCTAGGTTGTGCCTCTGTCCAAGGCCATAGAATACCCCTCTTCTCTGTCCTGGTCCACCTCAAATTAGTGTTGAGGGCCTCCCTCCAGTTACTTGGCTTATGGAAGTTGTACTCAGGTGAAAACTAGCCTTGCTGATTAAAACCCTGGATAGGGTGTGAGAAATGAGGAAAAGCCTACTCTCAGAGTGATAACTGTCACATTATCATCTCAGTGGGACCCCTGGGAATTAAGATGAAACCACTTTGCCTCCTAGGGACATGGATTTGGAACCAAGCCTTTGAGAAAGATTGGCTTTGTCCTCAGTCCAACTTCCTGACTTTCACTGGGGACCATGATGGTTGGGTCTTCTTTCCCACAGGAAGAGTCACACAGACTTACAGAACCTAAGAGCTGAGAAGGGGTAGCAGGGTTCCCCTCATTTCTAGGCAGCTAGGAGACAATGTACAGAGCTGGACTTAGAATCACAGAACTTTAGAACTGGGAATAGTTCATCAGCCATCTTGTCCAACAAACTTGTCCAACCCATATCCCCAGGTGCCCACTATAACATATGGGAACAAGGACTCGTGTAGTCTCTACTCAGAACTTTCAATAAAGGATAATCTACCATGCCCCTTCAGATTGTTAAACTATCCATTTAACCTTAATCTCAAGCTTAAATTTGACTCTGCAGTTTATACCCATTTTTCCTGACCCTTCCTTCTGGGTCCAAACAGAGCAAATATAATTTATATTCTACATAGCAACCTGGGTTCAAATCCTCTCTCAGACACTTACTGCCTGTGTAATTAGGGACAAATTACTTAACCTCGCTGAGTCTCAGTTTCCTCATCTGTGAAATGGAGGAAAATACTTATCATAGGATTTACTCCATAGGGTTGTCATAAAGACCCAAATGAGTCAATGTAGTTAAAGTGCCTAGTACAGTTCAAAACCTCATAGAAATTTGTTATGATCCTTTAACATAGGAGGACACAGAAACCCATGGAGACAAAATCACTTGCCCGAATTCACGTACTTGGTTCATGCTGGATCTGAGATGATGACTCGGGTACCATAACACTCATTCCAGTTCTCTTTTTTCCACAGGACCTTGTACATTTTGCTGATGTAAATTCTCATTTCTTCACTGATGCTGCATACAGTGAACAATTTGATGGGTTACTTTAAAGTATTTAGTTAATAAAACATATTTATTGAGTGCCAACGTGTCCAGCACTGTTTTTGTACTTTCCTAGGAAGCAAAGAAAGAGACCAATCGTGACATGTCTCTCCTGGAAACTCTGCTAACCTTATGCTTTTTTCCTCCTCTTCTCTCACCTCCATGCCTCTGATTCTCTGTGCCAAACCTAGAATGGACTCCCTCCAGGGGTGTGCTGGAGTCAGCTCAAATGGCTCCAGTGAGCTGATTGTTAAATCCAGTGTGAGCATTTACACCTTGGAAATCAACAAATGATACAAATAAGGACCTGATTTAATGTCTTGTTGGTTGTCTAACCCTAATAAAGTAATAGAAAAAAATCTTAATTATGCAGATTAAACCTAAAACTATGTTTTATGAACTTTAGGGGGGGTGAGCAGAGAGGTTTTAAAACATTTACCAACACTCCACTACTTTCTTCTTACCTTCACTTCACAGAATTCTTCTCTTCCTTTATGACCCAGTTCAAGTACCATCTTCTGCATGAAACCTTTCCTGTTTCTAATTGATGATGCGAAGATGAAAATGAAAAGGTCTCTGCCCTCAAGGAGCTTCTATTCTATTGGGGTGAAATATGTACACAGATAAATCAATGCAAAATATATCCAAGACTATTTCAAAATAAAAACTGGGGGAGAGGATTAGGAGAGCCCTAATAGGCTCAGGAGGGGTCTCCTGTAGGAGGTAGCTCTTGAGTTGAGCCTTGACAGGAGCAAAGATGCCAAAAGGTAGAGGGAAGGAGCACGTATAAGCATAGATGATGATAGTTTATGTCAAGGTTGGGGAGCAGGAGACTGAATGTTATGCGTGGGGAACAGCAAGGAGGCTTGTTTCACTAGAACACAGAGCATATGAAAAGGATTACTATGACTAAATCTGTAAAAATAGGTCCAAGTCAGATTGTAGAGGGTTTTAAACACCAGAGAAACTTTGTCCTAGAAGCAATTGAGAGCCACTAGAGCTGTTAGAGTAGTGATTGACATGGTCAAACCTAGAACTTCAGGAACATCAGTTTTGTAACTTGTCCAGAGACTGGATTGAAGAGGAGGAAGAGACCAGAGGCAGAGAAATGAATTAAAAGTCTATTGCTGTAGAAATGGGGAGAGACAATAAATATCTCAATGAGAGTGGTGGCTATGTAAGTGGAAAGAAGGGGAAAGATGGGAGAGATATTGGAGAGGTAGAATTGATAAGACAAATCAGTGAATACCACAATCTGCAAAAATTCAAAATAGTGGGTCACCTAACTAGAATGTGGAAAGACAAAGGGTGGGCATTCAAGAACCTTCTTAGGTTCTGAGTTGGGTGTTGTTTAGAAATGGTTTCTTCTGGAAGAGATAACCATCATTTCAGAAAACAATTTTCTTGTCTGAGTCGAGTTTTTGTAACTCTCAGCTCTGTTAACAGACACAGCTCTGTCTGTGTACTAGGTGCTATGGGGACCATTGGATGAAAATGTCAGTTCCCGCAAGACCCAGCTAAGCTATTGATTAGAAGGGAAGGGAGAAGCTTGAAAACAGTCACTCAAAAAATAAAATAAGTGGTTGGGGAAGGTTATGACAAATAAGGGGCCATGTAAAGCAAGACCTTCTTCTGATGCACAGTGCAGGACAGATAGCAGGAATCTGATAAACATTTGTTGACCAATTCTAAAGGAAAAGACTTCAGTGGGGCTCAGTCAGCTAAGGTAATTAGGTAACAGTATACATTTTTTATTTTTTCCCCCATCAAGCAACCTTATATGAGGAAGCAAGAGAAAAAGCTGACTGGGGCATATTGTAAAGGCAAACCAGATCTTCCCTAACAAAAGTTAACCGTGAAACAGAAAAAAAGTGGACCAACTGTGGTTGTAGTGGAGAAAAGCTGTAAAAAGTTGGCAAACTGAGGACTAAGTGCTCGAGGAGATTTTCCAAGCTGACCTACAGCAAGAGAACCATGAATAAGTGCCAAGAAAGAGCTTTTGGGGGATAGGGGTAGTTTTAAAAAACAACTATAAGTTAAAAGATTTCTCTCTAAATAAGAAGGAGTCATTTTACTTGGGTCTGGGGAGAAATCTAGGTTTAGATATAATGAAGATTAATAATAAGGATCAGTGAGGAAAATACAAGAATATACACAACTTTTTTTTTAAGGTCTTTCTCTTTAAGACTCTATTTCCACTTTGGAATGCATAGGTAGCTGAAGAAAAATGTCTGCTTTGTCTTCCCAAAAAGGATCCATTGAAAAGTATACTGGCTTTTCTCTGATACTTATAGAACTACTCAGACCATGGGGCTACAGTTACAGTACTATGCTACTGTTCACCTGATGGTAACATATACTCATTATACTGCAGTGGTTCTCGACCTTCCTAATGCTGCAACCCTTTAATACTCGTATGTGGGGGTATCTGTATGTGGGCAGACCCGCCTGGTGACGGATAGAGGAGCAGTGTCTTGGTTCCTAAGACCATTGGAAATATGTGTTTTCTGATGGTCTTAGGTGACCCAATTCAACCCCCAAAGGGGTCGTGACCCACAGATTAAGAACCGCTGCATTATAGGGAAGGTACCTAATAGGAACCAAGTCAGTCTTCTTAGTGAAGAGGTTGCAAACCTAAACACACAGAGTAACAGGTAATTGGGGAAGCTAGGTGTTACAGTAGATACCCTGGAGGCAGAAAGACCTGAGTTCAAATCTACCCTCAGATACTAGCTGCATGGTCGTGGACAAGTCACTTAATCCTGTTTGCCTCAGTCTGCTCATTTGTAAAATGAACTAGAGGAGGAAATGGCAAACCACTCCAGAATCTCTGCCAGGAAAACCCCAAATAGGTTCACAAAGAGTCAGACACAACTGAAATGACTCAAAAACAAATAAACAGCTCAACCAACAAGGATCTCTTCACAGAAAGGATATCCCTTATAAGGCTCAGCAGCAAAGTAGTTGAGTGAAGAGATCAGGAGCCACCCGAGACTCTCCCTTGGTGGTGTGCTTTAGGCCTGAAGACCACAAGAATCAGAAGAGGCAACATATGGATCCAATCACCAAATGGGGGCAAGGAAATCAACTCAGTTTGACAAATAAGGAGGAGTTGGTTACTCCAAACATGTGGGCTGTGGAAGAAGAGCATACTAAAGAAATTGAGGGGAAGAAAGAAAACAGATGTTGGGTTCCACTGTGCCACTTGGTTTAGATCATGTTACATGACCTAAAAACCAGAGATGTTCCTTTGTTTGTTACCAGTTAATAGCTTGAGTATCAAATCTTCCACCCAGACCCAAAGTGAACATGTGGGAAACTTTCTGCCTGTAAAATAATTCTTTTCATAGAACAGCTTGTTTGAGACCCGAGGTACCCTCTTCCTAAGCCTATTTTGCCCACTACTCTCTGAAAACTCTTTAGGGGTTCACATTTCAGTGTACTGGAATTTGGGCTTTCAAATGAAGTAGTGTATATATAACTCATACAGAAGGACTAACAATTGAAGAAAAAGATGTATTTGGAGCCTGACTAATCTGCAATTACTACAACTCTTCATTCTGCTTTTGTTGAAGAGGCCATGCTCTCTACCTACGAAGGCTAGAATTTAGGGCATCCTAGTCCCAGAACTGTAGTGTTCAGGGATGGATCTGATGATTCTTATGGTCCCTGTCAACTCCCCCTCCTTCAAGATGGGATTTTACATTGGTCTCTGGTCTCAGATGCCATGTAGTTCAATCCCCTGCATGACAACATATGTGACAAGTAGCCTTCTAATCTTGCCTTGAAGACTTCCAGGGACTGTGAACTCATTTGTTCAATTACTGGGGATATCTAGTAATTGTAAAGTTCTTCCTTATATACTAAGCAGAAATCTGCCTCCCTAAAACTCAGGATCATAAGACTTAGGCTGGAAGGGACCACCCAAATCCCATCCCTTAATAGATGAGGAATCTGAGGTCCAGGGAAGTTAATTAATTTGCCTAAGAACACCTAGAGAGATGTGAAAGAGTCAGGATTCCACCCCAAGACCTCTGACTACATATCCATGAATTATTGGTTCTAGGTTGGTCATTTTGAGATACAGAGAATCAATCTAATCCTCCTCCACATGACAATAATTCAGATGTTGGAGATAGTAATCCCATATTCCCCTAAGGCTTCTCTGCTCTAGCTAAATGGAACAATTAGTTCTATTAATTAGCTCAGTATGTTTTTGGTAATGTCTTGATGGGTACTGGGTCAGTACACTTCTTCACTCCAAATGGGGGACAGACACTCTAGCAACCAACACCATGTTTACTTCTTTATGAATGGACAGGGAAGATCTGAGGATACAGAGTCCATTTTAAAACAAAAGCCTAGGACCAAGATGATTGTTTCAACCAAACACTAGGAGCTGCCTCATTCAGTATTAAGTCACATTGCATGGTACAGATCTAAAGAGCGGACTATCATTCATCATCATGGTCCTTCCAGACTTGGGGTTTCATTGGCTCATACAATCGCCTCCAGATAATGTTACTACTTTCCAAAAACCAAGGTGGAATCTGTGCTTCCCTGCCATGAGCTTGCAGAAAGACCTTGGAAAAGCCATTTTGCCGCTTGTACTGTCTGTCTGTCTTTCTTTCATACACACACACACACACATACACACACACACACATATATACACAGTGTCTTCTAATTATACATATGACTATTCAATTCAATAAACATTTATTGATCATCTTTTTTTAAAAAAAGGCTAACGTGTATAAAGTAGCTAACATCTATGTAGTGCTTACGATGTACCAGGCACCATGCTAAGAGCTTTTAAATGATCTCATTCAATCCTTACAATAACTCTGGGAGGAAGGTGCTATTATTATTCTTATTTTACAGATGAAGAAACTAAGGCAGAGGTTGAGGGACTTGCCCAGTGTCACACAGCTAGTAAGTGTGGGGGGCTAGATTTGAACTCAGGTCTTCTATCCAGCACTCTACCTCTTTGTCACTTAGCTGCCTGGGCTTCATTTCCTTCATCCATTAAAGGTAGGCTGGATGAGATGACCTCTCAGGTTCCTTCCAGTTCTGACAGTCTATGACGCTGTGACAACAGCTGCTGCCTCTGAAACAACTCTCCTACCAGAACAATTCTATTTCTCCCTCTCTAATTATTTAACAGCCTGTCATCTTGGCAAACTCAACCCGGTGAATTCAGCACATTAACGAAGAAGCAAAGTGTTCCCGCTCCATCCAGCAGCCAGTCTCTGGGGTTTTCCCAGAATGAATTCCACCAGGAGTGCATTTGACTAAATAGAAGTGTATTATAATAATCTCTGACATGGGCATAGCTATCTTGAAGTGCTTTTGCAGACATGATCTCATCAGAACCTCCCTACAACCCTGGGAGCTAGACAGGGCTGATTGAATTGTGCTCACTTTGCAAAGGAGGAACTGAGGCTCCAAGATGTTAACTGACTTTCCCATGGTCCCAGGGAAGATAAAGGACAGAAATGCAGGAATGATTGACACTTACCTAGGCACTTCAGTGGCACAATGGTGCAGGCTGTTTTCCAGTAACTGGTGAGTGTGCTAGTTTATGCATGAGGTCCTACAGTAGAAATAGGAGCTCCGTCATTGCTGTCATTGTTCAGTCATGTCTGACTCTCGGTGACCCCATTCAGGGTTTTCTTGGCAGAGATCCTGGAGTGGTTTGCCACTTCCTTCTCCAGATCATTTTATAGATGAGGAAACCGAGGAAAACAGGATTATGTGACTTGCCCACGGTCACACAGCTAGTGTTTGAGACCAGATTTGAACTCAGGAAGATGAGTCTGCCTGATTCCAGGTCTGGGACTCTATCCACTGCACCACCTAGCTGCCCTCTTACTCTCTGAAAGCCTATAGAAAAACAGGATGTCATTTAATTTGTTGGTTTGTTTATTAGCTAATGAGTGTAGCATATAATTTGGCCATAGTGATGCTGCACTTGTGCTACTATCCAAGTACTTGGTCAGCATGTACCCCCAGTACCTCAGCACAGACCTCTTCAAAGGCATCAGGATACCAGGTGTTCACCTCAGGCACTCACCCTATAAACTCTAAGTCTACTCTTCCCTTCTCACATCCCTTAGTACTCCTGGCTCCTTGTGGCAGCAAATACTGGCTGGGATTCAATATTGATTTAAGGGTATAAAAAGAAAATACTCCTCCAAATTATTAGAAAATTGTAAGAACATATTAATACAATTCTGCCCCAATCCTTTGTCTTAGAAATTTCCTTCACTCCAACCAATCTTCCATTTTTTACATTTCACAGGCAATCCAGATTGTGGCCACCTGGTTTAGTCAAACAGCAAAATGAAATTTCCAAGCAACTGTCAAACACTCTTCTCTCCTGGATCATCCCAATCTACCCAACCATCCTGCAAAACCTTCTCCAGTCTATAAATCGTGGGACAGGTTTATAGGAATTGATTAATTGTTTGGAATATACTAGGATCAGTCCTATAAACAGGAAAATAGAAGAGGTAGGGCAAGATCCAAGGGACAGAATCAATATCACTCTTTCTTCTTAGTAGGTGAAGTTTCATGGAAATTTTCAGTCCCATCCCATTTGTCTCAGCCTCTACTCACTGGTCTGGCTTACTGTCCTTCTCTTCCCCTCAACCCCAGAGGCTCTATTTATGCCACCACAGCTCTGCAAGACATGTCCAGTTCTACCTTCCCTGTTCCCACCTTGGGTTGTAAAGTCTCAGTGGAAAGGTCAGTAGCATCCCACAGCAAGTGTCTGGCAATGGCTGCTTGGCCCATCAACAACTTTTCAACTCTGACTCTCTGCTCTTAGTCACATGGGAAGAAAGAATGGCTAACAAAAGTCTCTTTTAAGAGCAGAGGAAAGAGGTAGTGAGGTGACACAGTGGCTAGAGCCCTGACCCTGGAGTTAAGAGAACTGAGTTCAAATCTAGCCTCAGACACTTGATACGTACTATGTGACCCTACACAAGTCACTTAACCCTGATTGCCTCACCCACCCCCACAAAAAAAAGAGCAAAGGAATAGGAAACAGGATTGGAACCTGTATGCCTGCATAATGTCAGCTAGGTGGTGCAGTGGTTAGAGTGCTGGGTTCAAATCTGACCTCAGACACTTACTAGCTGTGTTACCCTGGGCAAGTCATATAACCGTATTTGTCTCTGTTTCCTCATCTGTAAAATGAGCTGGAAAAGGAAATGGTAAATCACTCTAATATCTTTGCCAAGAAAACCCCAAATAGAGTCACTAAGAGTTGAACACAACTGAAAGGAGTGAACAAATGCCTCAGTCCATCTTCTCCCAGGAGCATCACGAATCTATTTCTTCTTGTCTGGCCTTCCTGGCCCCCATACTCCTGCTCTAGGTCAGAACATCATCATACAAATAGCATGTATGTGGTCTATTGCATATACTGTCAGACTTGTTTGATGTGCTGGTTTATTTTGACAAACTTTTTTTATTCTTTAATGCAAAGGATGGTTCTTTGGGCAGGGAGAGGGAGAAGGATATGGTAGGAGATGAAGGGGATACTAATTTTACTGATTCTAAAAGATACTAATACAGGTGGTTTTAAAGAAAAAGCCACATGTTACATTAGATTGGTACAGCACTTCCAATACATTCTCTCATCTTATCCTCAGAAGAAGCTTCTGACACTGGTAGTACATGGATCATTTCCCTTGTTTTGCAGTTGAGGAAATCAAAATTAAGAGAAATGACTTACCCAGTATCACACACAAGTAGTACATTGTAGCACTAAAATTCAAACCCATGCCTTTTGCTTCTTAGGTGAAAAACTCTCAACTCAGTCAGCAGTCTGTGATGGAAAGGGTCCGTGATAGTACAACCCTTTGCCCCTGCCCAGAGTATATAATTGTTGTTTAGTCTTTTCAGTCCTGACCAACTCTTCATCACCCCATTTGGGGTTTTCTTGGCAAAGATATTAGAGTGGTTTGCCATTCCTTCTTCAGCTCATTTTACAGATGAGGACACTGAGACAAATAGGGTTAAGTGACTTGGCCAAGGTCACACAGCTAGTAAGGTCTGAGGCCAGATTTGAACTCAAGAAGAGGAGTCTTCCTGACTTCGGGCCCAGCACTCTATCCAGTGTACCACCTAGCTGCTACTATTTATATATGTATTTATATGTATGTATTTATATAAATAGCCCTAAATTTAAGGTTTGCAAGGTGCTTTAACCCTGAGAGGTAAGGCCATTATTGTCCCCATTTTATAAATGAGGAAGCTGAGGCAAACAGAGGTTAATTACTTTCCCAGGCTTACACAGCTAATAAATATCTAAGACTGAATTTGAACTCAAGTCTTCTAGAATCTAAGTCAAATTCTATCCATTTTGGCTACCTAGCTGTCCATAAGATCTGATCCTAACACAGAAATAGTAGGATAGCTTTCTAGGTTATAGGTTCTCTGTGGCTGTTTCCTGTTCATTGTTCAACATTTTTTAGCCCCTTTACCCATGTTCAGGTGACCTTTCTGTCCGTCTGAAGACTCAATAATAATTGCATTGGGGACAAGTGGCAAGGGAGGAGGTCAGCAGCTAGCACTGAGGGGCAGGAAGCTTGCTCTGAGTGACTTTACCCAGTCACCACTGTCCTAGATCAGTCCTACTAGTTCCTCTATTTGTAGCAACAGTCAGAGATGGAGGTGAGTCTATTAGCATCACCAACATTACTCCCTGCTGTTAACCACACCTGTCACCTGCTGACCAGTATGCTACCTAAGGTCCTCAGTTCTACTCTTCCATTTCATTCAACACAGATTCTTTAAAATACCCACTATGTGTAAATTACATGCTAGGTGCTGGGGCTACAAAGATGAGAAACAGTTCCTACCCTCGAAAACTTATAGCTTATTAGGGGAGGCAACATTTACATAAACATAAATATGGTAAAACATTGTTGGCACAAAGGAGAGATCCATCTAAAATGTTTTAGGAAAATTTGAGGAGCAGAAGAGCACTTGCTGCTGGAGAAAAGTTAATGCAGGATCACAGGATCATAGAATCATAGACAAAGAGCTGTAATGAGCATCTCAGCCAAGGTCATACCAGAGCTGGGGAAGAGAAGCATTCCAACAAATGGAGATGCAGAGGAAGAGATTTATAGCACAGAGACCACCATAGATATTCAGGGAGGCAAGAGAGGGCAGGAAGAGCCTGGGGGATCACTGGTGGTCTACTTTACCTGGAAATTAGAAGGCATGAAAGGAAGTAAAGCGAAATAAAGTTGGAAAGGCAACTCCCCAGAAGACTGGGGAGCACTTTAAACACCATGCTAAGGAATTTGTATTTTGTTCTAGGGATACCGTAGGTGTTTGAGCAGAGGAGTGACATTGTCAGGCTGGTGCATTCAGAAAATGGCTCTAGAGGCTCATGAAGGGTGAAGTAGAGGCCAAAGGTTATTATTCTAGTGAGAGGTAATGAGAGCCTGAACTAGAATGATGGCCATGGGAGAGAAGAGGGAACAGATGCTAGTGTTGCTAGGGTACTAGAATCCACAGGACTTGGTGACTATATAACCAATTGATGGAGTGGCTAAGAGTGGTGGACTTGGAATCAGGAAGACTTGAGTTCAAATCCAGTCTCCAACACTGTGTGAGCCTGGGCAATCACTTATCTGCCTCAGTATCCTGATCTGAAAAACAGCAATAATAAAATAGCACCCACCTCTCAGGGTTATTGTAAGGATCAAATGAAGTAATATTTGTAGGTTTGCAGGTTGGGAGGGAATATCGTGAGTTTACTTTGGAAGATGCTGTGGTTTAGGTACTGGTAGAATGGTCCAGCAGGTGGTATTTCAATATGGTGACCTTGAATGTCAAGGCAAATTGCCCAATAAGACCTTGCTGAATTGAAGTTAATTGATGAATTAAATTGAATTCCTAATTGCTAAACCTTATATGAAGAAGTGCTCTAAATCACTATTGACTAGAGAAATGCAAATTAAAACAACTCTGAGATACCTATCATATTGGCTAATATGACAAAAACAGAAAATGAGAAACCTTGGAGAGAATGTGGGGAAATTGGGACACCAATACACTATTGGTGGAGTTGTGAACTGATTCAACCATTCTAGAGAGCAATTTGGAACTATGTTTAAAGGACAACCAAATTGTGCATGCCTTTTGATCTAGCAATACCACTACTAGGTCTGTATCCCAAAAATTATAAAAAAGGGAAAAGGACCTACATGTACAAAAAGCAGCCCTTTTTGTGATGGCAAAATATTGAAAACTGAGGGGATGCCCCTCAACTGGGGAATGGCTGAACAAACTATATAAACGTAATGGATAGTACTATAAGAAATAATGAGCAGGCTGATTTCAGAAAAACCTGGAAAGATGTATACCTACTGATACAAAGTGAAATGAGTGGAACCAGGAGAACATTGTACACAGTATCAACAACATTGCATGATAATCAGCTATGAATGACTCAGCTCTTCTCAGTAGCACAGTGATCTGAGATAAGTACAAAGAACTCATGAAGGAAAATGCTATCCATACCCAGACAAAGAACTGATGGATTCTGAATGCAGATCAAAGCATGTTTTTTTTTCATTTACTTTATTCTTTTTAATGATTTTTTCTTTTGATCTGTTTCTTCTTTCACAACTGTGACTAATATGGAAATATGTTTTACATGATAGCACATGTACAACCTACATCAAATTGCCTACCATTATCAGAAGAAGGGAGGGGAGGAAGAGAGGGAAAGAGAAAGAAAAATGTAGAACTCAAAATCTTGTAAAAATGAATGCTAAAAATTATCTTGACATGTAACTGGAGAAAAAAATAAAATGCTATTTTAAAATTTAAAAAAAACTAATTGCTGAGGACTTTCAAGCATTCTTGCTGAAAAAGCCAGAACTGAACAGAAAATTTGACATTCAAACACAAGAAGCATGAGAGGGTAAACATGGGAAAGAAATCATAAGGAACTTATCAAAGTTGAACTATTTACATGTCAATATGGAAAAATGATAATAGTAACTTATGAAACCTTAGTATGAGGATAGGTGAAGGGAATACAAATGTGTGTGTGTATATATATATATATATATATGTATGTATGTATGTATACTTACATATATGTCTATATAAGAGCCTATATATGCATATGAATACATATCTGAGCATGTGTGTATATGTGTACATAGAAGGTATAGGATCAATTGAATACGAAGGGATGATACTTTAAAAGGTGAAATTCTGAGGTGGGAGAGGACTAGAATGAGAAGAGACAGGGAGAGACAAAATGGGGTTCATCATCT
>CM053598.1:91813951-91861738 GCA_028646575.1 Pseudocheirus occidentalis | reverse complement strand
GAGAAAATTTGTAACTCAAAACCTTGTGGAAATGAATGATGTAACCAAGAAAATAAATTAAAATTAAAAAAATAAAATGTAGCTTTCATGTGATACTGCAACCAAAAAAAGTCATTACTGTATGACTAACTAAAGACCCCTGTGGCTCTGGCAGTAAGCTCTCTGCAGTTAGCTAGTCTAGTACTTGACACACAGACCCAAAAGTCTGGTGCTGGGCCCATACTCAAAGTTTTTCCAGCTTGGTGGGGCCTGTCATGGTTTGTGCACTGTCAACACAAAAACCTAGGTTCACCTCTATTTCGTTAAGAGGCAATGTAGGATCTTAGTGAAGAATATCACTTTTGTTACAACATAATAAATTCATACTTCATTTGATTTTATACTTCCTTTTGATTTTAAAGTGACTGAGTTTTTGGAGACTTTGCCAAAAGAAAGAAAGTTCTGACATATCTTAACCAAGCTGGAAAGGCTTAAAGTATAGAATTAAAGATAAACCTGAGGACCAGACAAAAGAAGTTTAGAAAGATTCATCATCAGGTTGACTGGAGGTGACAGAAATTCATGAAGATAATTTACTCTTAGGTGTACATGAGGGGAGGACTGGGGTGGGGGGGGGAGAAGTGATCTACATTAGTAGAGAGAATACTTACAGTGATGGTATTCAACTGTATAATTGTTATTAATCATTATTTACTACATGTATATATTAAACTATTACAAGTTAATTCATTTTTGTTTGATTACTCAGTTATGTGAACTGAAGATGGGTTATTTGATTTATAACATGGCATTAAACATGGCATTATAACATGGCATTAAAAAAGCACAAAACCCAAACAAAAAAGCCATATATAACATCAAACCAGAACTTTCTAGAATCCACTTAGTACCAGAGGTCAGAAAATGGTCATCATTTTGGAATATAGGATATTTATATTTCAACAAAGTATTTAACAATAATACTTACATGATTGCACATTTATAACCTATTTAAAATTCTGACTTTTTTAGAGAGGAAAATAGGGAGGGAGGGAGAAAATGTGGAACTCAAAAATTTTTTAAAATTAATGTTAAAATTGTTTTTACATGTAATTAGACAAATTCTATTAAAATTATAATGATAGCTAAGATTTATATACCTCTTTAAGATTTCCAAAGGGCTTTCCCTTGTGGATAAAATGGAAAAGGATATCATGCTACTTCTGTGGACAAGATGGAATATGACCTAGATGACTATACATATGGGTGCATTTGGAAGTGAATGAATGTCTTTACCTAAAGAATAGTCAATGAATCTCTGTCATCTTAGAGGGATGTAGAGTGGCCCAAGCAGCTTTGCCTCAACATCTTTTATCACTTATGGATGAAAGCATAGATGTTTTTGTTTATCCAACTTTTAGACAATGAAAAGCTAATTAGAATAGTTAACATGCTGAATAACAAAGTCAGGTTTCAAAAATGTCTTTGTAGACTAGAACAATGGAGAAAATATAAGATAAAATTTAATAGGTTACCTCAAATGATAGGGTGTTTTAGCTGGAAAGGACCTTAAAGATCATTTGGTCCAATTTCCTTATTTTACAGATAAGGAAACAGGTAGAAAAAAGAAGTAACTTACATAGTAGGTAAGTGACAGAGCCAGAACTAACAAGACTCCTAAGTCCCTGTACAATGTTCTTTTCAATATATTTTTTCTTCTAAAAATATAAAAAAGAAAAACTAGAGACCACAATTAAGGACTTTTGGGTGAAAAGAAAATAAGTCAACATACTCTTGATATGGGTGAATCTGATTTCAGTTTTCTTGTCTGTATGGTGAGAAGATCAGATTAGACCACGGTTCTTAGCCTGTCATGGACCCTTTAGGCAGTTTGGTGAAGCCTATGGACTCCTCAGAGCAATACTTTTAAATACATAAAATAAAATGCATGGGATTACCAAGAGAAGTAATTATATTGAAATATGGTTATCAAGATATTTTAAAAATCAAATTCATGGACCCCAGGTTAAGAAGCTTGGATTGAAGGAAAGTGTTCCAAAGTCCCTTTTAATACTAAGATTCTATTTTTCTCCAGTATTCAATATGCGAGCCTATTTCGTTTGTATAGTATGAGGAACAAATTGGGTACAGCTGCAGGAATGTGGGACAAAGGTCACAGCTCCAGCCCTTCTTTAACCAAGCTAATTGAAATCTCATGGTAATTTGCATGGCCCAAGAATACCTGTCAGGGGTAAAATAGAAATTGAAAGGAATTTACTCACCTGAACCTAAATAATCAGACAGAACTGAAGAAATTGTGAAGTGAGGAAAGCAAAGTGATTTTAAAAGACAGGTTTGACCTAAGGGACTTGGCTGACTGGGCAAGCTAAGGATCTGCTTCACCAAAGAGTTGAAATTATCCTGAGACAATGAAGTTGTTTTCCAAAAAGAGCTTTTTGCAAGAAAGGTTATATATACATTCTGTGTAGTGTCAGCAGATGGCAGTATACACACAGTGGAAGAACTATTGAGCAACATTTCGATGAAGGGACAACTCCCTGGAGCAATGGAAACATGGAGGTGTTCTGAGTTGCAAACCTAGGAGCATGAGTTGCCAGATCTACAAATGTTCCCTTTCCTGCAGATCATGTGCAAGAGTGAATCCTTGTGCATATGATTGTGGGTTGTTTTTCCTGTTATTTACCTTTCTACTCTGTTAAATGCCTTGGATTTGAGTCAGTTCTTCTGCTGCTTTGGTCTGGTAAAAAAGAAGCCTAGGGTGGAGGTTTGCTAGCCTAAGTTTGAATAAATGCTGACCAGAATGCACCTTGAATCTGAGTGTAGCTTTTAGGGGCCCCTATTTGAGAGATACTCAGGTTATATTTGAATATAAATAGGATTTATAACTATTTTGACTTATAAATCATCCCTGATTAATTAAAATTTCAACTTCTTTTCTTAGAGACAAGTTCTGTTCTTATTCTTGAAGCCTTCACTGAACAAAATTCATTCCAAAAAACTGCAGTATCTCTTCTTTGTAGTCATTCCTTGGGGCTACAATTGGGACGGACTGAATATAAAGTATTAGCTTTTTTTTTTTCCATGTACTTCAATCTGTTAAGACACTCGGAAAGCTCTATCTATGTGTATATATGTGCATACACACACAGCAGAACCACTGCTCCTAGATCACTCTTTATAAAGGTAAATTAGATACATTCTGCCCATCAAAGAACCTTATTCATTCCTTGTAACCTCCTACCTCCAACCATCAGTTTGCAGATCTTTCCATTTGTTCTCCTCTCCTCCATTCAGTTCGATCCAATGCTGATTTATGGGCATGTGTGGAGAGCACCCCACCAGGCACATTTATAGATGAGACAGAGCAAAGCAGAAGCACTGGACAGAGATACAAAGTTTAGAATGGCCATGACCCCTGCCCATATGACTCTTAGCACTTTACATGATTCATATGTAATTATTATATGAAATTATTCATGATTAGTGCATTAGAGAAATGCTCAAATGCACAAAGTGCTTTGTGAGGTCTGAGGAATAAAAGTTCAGGAGTGAAGGAAGGATAAAGAGAACCTTCATGGCCAAGGAAGCCTTTGGGTTAGGTGATAAGAAATTCAGCAGGCAAAGTAGGAGAGGAAAGATACTCTTCATTTAGGTAACATGAGCAAAGGCGTGGAGCTGGAAAAACATATTGTCTTTGGACTGCAAGTAGTCTCATTAGACTGGAGTGCAAAATACTTAAAGGGGAATAGTGTAAGATAAAGCTGAAAAGGGAGGGTGGCATCTGATCAGGGATAACCTTAAATACTAGGCAAAAGAATGAGAACTTTCTGTAGGCAAGAGGGATCTTACCATTTTTCTGCATCTCACCACAAGGTCTGAAAAAGCGGAAAAAATATTATTCGATTCACCAACAGGTGTCACTCAAACATAAACCTTTGGAAAGAACACAAAACTTAGAATTATAAAAATATAAATCTCTCACACACATGAAACTCAACAGCACTGTTATAGTTTCTCCAGTTCTATGATTCTCATGCTTCTTCAAGATATATTTTTCCTTGAGTTAGGAAGGAATTAGCATATATGCCAATGCCAGGCCAAAACTGACAGTGCTGAATGAGCAATTTTAAAGACAACATATTGGTCTGGACTTTGTAATTCAAGTCATGTGGAAAGCTCCTAGTGTAGAAATCCTTCCATAGATCCAGGTAAGTAATTAATCTGTAACTTAATAACATTAAAGTGTTGCCTGGATAAACTAACAGGTTAAGCAAGAGGTCAAGTGACTTTTCCATGCTCAGCCACCCAACGTTTTCAGAAGCAAGATTTGAACCCTAGTATTCCTGATGCAAAGCTGACTCGTTAGGCCAGATTTTGATGGGCATTGTCCCTTTATGTAGCCCAGTTTTACTTTCCAGTGTATGACCCAAACACTTAAGCATGAACATATGAGGAAATGCTCCAAATGATGAATCTGGAACCACTTTGTCCATTATGAGATTTCCTTGAAAGAAAAGACTGCCCCGTTTCATAACAAATCACATTCTGATTGCAGCTTTCTGGTGATAAAATGGTTTGCACATATCTTTTCACTTAATTCTTGCCATATCCCTTTGAAGTCAGCAGGACAGGTATTACTGTCAACATTTTACAGCTGAGGAAACTACTCAGAGAGATGTAGTGACTTGCTCAAAGTCATACCATAAATAAGTGAGCCAGGATTTTAAACCAAGTGCTTTGACTTCCAATGCACTGTATTTTCCAGAACACTGCAATGTCTACTATGTAAACTAAACTTACAAACACCTTGAAATCAAAGTTAAATATTTGCCCATGTTGTGATAGACCAACAAGTAAAGGGAAAGGAAAGGAACTAGCTATATCTGCTGATGACCATTTTTCATCAAAAAGATGGTAAAGGAGGCTGGCTGGTTGTGCCTAGTGGCAGGAATTCTTCACATTTCTGCAGTGTTTTATGGTTTACAAAGCTCTTTTGCATCCATTTACCACCACCTCATTTGAATCTCACACTGTAAGGTTAGCAAAACAAGAAGGATTAACTCTATTTTGTAGGTGAGAACCTGAGTTCCAGAGAGATTAAATGATTTACTGGGTCCTTTGGGGTGCTGTCCTTGAGGGTCACCATGACATAGTATTTTAGTCTTTTGGTTGTATGTATCTGAAACCTTGTTGCTCAGCATAGCTCATCTAGGAGCAATCAGAATCATAAAAAAATTAGTTTAGACTCTCACATTGGTACCAGACAGGCAATTAATAACATAATGTGGGTTTTTCTTTTCTTTTTTCCTGTCCAGGGGATACATATCTCAGAATTGGGGCATGGAGGGACTCTGAAAGGCCTCCTGCAGAAAATCGGATTTGAGCTACATCTTGAAGGAAGTCAGGGAAATCCAAAAGTGGCGGGCTGGGGAAGGAGCATACAAAGCATGTGGTACAGCCAGTGAAAAGGCAGAGTCAGGAGGAGTGTGGTGTGTGAGGGATGAAAAGGATGCCAATGTTCTTGGATCACAGAGTTTGCAGAGGGAAGGAAACTCTAAGGGGTTTGGAAAGGTAGAAAGAGGCTATCATAGAGAGGTTTATTTTGTTTCTTTTGGGGACAAGGTAGGGGGACAGCAGGAATGACACAGCAGAGAATATTTTGACTATGAGCTAACTCGCTCCAGGAAAGGAAATGTCTTTCCCTGAGAAAGTCCTGTCTTGGTGCCCCATGGGCAAGGTGGGCCAAGAAAAAAGGTGCCATACTACAGTGCCTTGGGGATGGCAAACTAAGGCTAAGTGGAGGAGCAGCATTGTGCCATGTGGCACAGGACGGTGGTGGACTCAGGCACAAGTACATAGTCTGCCACATGGGAAGTAGATCACCTCTCCCTAGAGAGGAAGGGTACCCTTCCCATAGATATCAGCAGTTAGATGTCAGCAAAGCCCCTGTTGTGCTGCCTAGTTAGAATCCTAATTGTTGATCTTGGAGAGAACAGTAGAGTAGTCATGCCAGAAGCCAGTTTGTAAGAAGTTGAGTGGGTAATGAGGAAATGACCACTCAAGCATATAGTACCCTTCTAAATGTTTAGCAGTAAAATAGAGGAGAGGTCTAAGACAGTAACTTGAACACAGTCGAGGAAAAGTTTTTTTTGGAAAGTAGAGAGGAGAACATGTTGGGTATGCTGCATGGAAAGTGCTATAGAATTTGAAGATGAAAGAGAAGCAATGACTGAGGAAAGGAATGAGATTTAGGAAAGAAAACAACCCCAAAACCCACTGTTTCAGGCAGTGCCCCAGTTAGGTTTCACTTCACTCACAATTTGACTCTCTGGACTTCTTTTCTCCAGCCACTGTGACCTGACATGGATACCTTTCTATCCCCCCCTCCTACCCCCTTTTTGTGTTTTCTTTCCCCATTAGAAAGTAAGCTTCTTGAGAGTAGGGACTGACTTGCTCAGTATTTTTATCCCCACTGCTTAGCACAGGACCTGGGACATAATAAGTGCTTACTAAATGCTCTTCCTTTCTAAGTGGAGCTTGAGTTGATTCTTATCTAGCCTAGAGTATTTCTATAAGTGCTCAATTGATTTTGTTCATTTTAGTTCCAGGGGTCTTCAGAAAGGCTTCATACCAGCTTCCAGCTCAAGGGAGAGTCCCATACTACTAAGCCCTGGGATTTGGGTTACATCAGGTTCCCCTTCCCTTCTGCCCTGAGGATGCCAGAGATGTTCATTTTGGTTTTGTGAAAATAATAATTACAGTCAGTTAAGTCAACTACATTTCCCCCAATTACCATGCAGCACAGTAACCATTATACATGTCATTAAATCTGTGTCAGATGAGTTATACTAAATGTTTTATTGGATTATAACACTAAACTCCATTCCCATGTGCTGTAGTCTTTATTGTTTGTAGCTAATGTTAACATGGTGTTCTAACTGCAACTTAAAAACATTAGAGGGAATTCTGGTGGCAAAATTCGTGAAACAGCCAAATTTTCTAAGGGCCCTACTCACTCACTGTTCTATTCTGATTTTTTTTTTTGCCATGGAGCGAGAAGGCAAACATATTGGTGTGTGGGTAACAAAGGAAAGGGTGACAGAGAGGAAGGCCTAGGTTTGTTTGGAGGGAAAGGTCTCTCCTTCATCTCTTCAGGAAATGAGTTCTCATCTCTGGGATTAAACAATAGTTAAAAGCTTGAAGCTGTCCACTTGCTCCTCTATGAAGATAGAATAGTTCAGGTTATACTTCACTGGTTGGAAAAGGATCTCCTATAAGCAAAATTTTGCATCTGGTTGGGTACCACCTGAATCCTTCTCCTGTCCCTGTTCATTCCCTGATACGCCATATCCTCAAGGGGTCTCTTAGACATCCTCACCTTTTTTGTGTCTTTTCTCTCATAAAATTTACTCATCTTGCATCCCCTTTGACTAGAGCCTTATTGTTCAGCAAGGTGATGATAAGGTTAATCAGGTAAACTGGGTCCTGCTCATGTGCTAGGTAGCTAATGGGTTAATCTGTCCCTCATCATCAGTGACCTGTGCGAATTCTAGGTGTTGGGGCATTACAATAAGATATATTCTATGGTCACTCCTCTTACTGAGATTAGAGTCACATACATGAAAAAAAGAACTGTTCAAGACAGTGTACAATGAAGTGCCAAGTCATGTTCTAAAGATGGTCAGTACTGGAGAGATTCAGCAATCATTGGAGGCTAGGGCTTCTTAAACTGTAGGTTGAGACTCCATATAGGGTCTTTTTTTTTTTTTTGCTTTTTTTGGAGGGGGGAAGGCAAGGCAGTTGGGGTTAATTGACTTGCCCAAGGTCACATGCCTTGTAAATGTTAAATGTCTGAGGCATGATTTGAACTCAGGTCCTCCTGACTCCAGGGCAAGTGCTCTATTCACTGTGCCACCTAGCCACCCTCACATAGGGCCTTGAAAAATTTGGCAATAGTAAAAGGTTTCTGACCACCCGGTGACCAAAAATTAATTAAAAATCAAGGTCTCATGCCAAGTCCAGGGCAGAAATCTAATCTAATCCAATGACTTTGATTTTTTTGGGGTGGGGGGTGTTAAATGATAAGAATTGGAAGAAAGGAGTATAGGGAACACTATGACCTCAACTAAACCAAAATTAATTTGTAGCAAGGATTTGTCTAGGAGGGTAGAGTAGGCAGGGAGATGCCATCAATTGGTTGTTTTCATGTCCTGGTTCTGAGTTCCCATATGTAGGTTGGCCTGCAATGAAGGAGAAGGGCCTCCCCCTCCCCCATCACCACCATCATTGCTCTAAACCCAAAGGGACAGAGAAAGGGACAACAGAATCCTGGGATGTTTAGAGGTAAAAGGAAGTTAGAAATCATTCTAGTCCAATCCCCTAAAACTGTCAATGTGGAAACTGCAGCCCAGGGAAGTGAAATGACCCAGGCCACAAAATGAAAAACTGCAGTTCTTGATTGTGTAGGAAAAGGACTTCTTTACACCAGTTTTTACCACTGCCACTTTCTTCTCTTTATCACCCAATAATACCAGTTCCCATGTTCTGCTCAGATCCACAATCTGGTTTCTCACTTAGAACTATTCAAGGGTTACATCTAAAATTTTTGTTAGATTATGGGGAAAAAACACTATATGTCCAAAGATTTTTATAGCAACATTATACATAATTGCAAAAAATCTGGAAGCTACTCAAATGTCCAACAATAGGAGAATGATAAATTAATTGTGACCCATTAAAGTAATGGAATACTGTAAAGCAATTAAGATGAGCAATTAGGAGACATACAAAGACATCTGTAGAGACCTTCATGAAATAATGCAAAATTAAAAAAAAAGCAGAACGAAAAAAATGGAGCACATGCTCACATAAGGAAATGATATGAGGAAGATCATGAGGACTGATATGAGGAAAGATGAAGGAAAATAAATGGGCAAGGAATCTTGATGGGGACTTAGCAGGAGTATCTGAAGAAGTGTTGTAATACTTCATGAATGGAAATGCATTTAAATGTAAATAGTAAGTAGGTAAAGTTGTAACAAAAATTCTTACTTATAAAAAAACTACTAAATCTTAGAATTCTGCATGCTAAAAATTATTATTCTAACATGCTAATGGTTTGGAGAAGACAGACTATATTCTCTGGAAGAAACAGTATCAATTATAATATGGAGCTATCTGTGTGGAGTTGCTGGCAGAAACTTCAGCTCCATTCTGTACTAACTACTTTAACAACTTGTATGTTCATTTTCCTTTAGGTAACCTCAGATACTAAAATGAAAGAACAATCTAGTGTCTGAACAGCTGAGGGGAAAATAGAATCTGAATATATTTCAATTGCTCAAGGACTGTTTTATCTTTGAGAAGAGATTACATAATTTTCACGTTCCTGCAGCATGTCTAAATGGTACACAAAGTACTGTCCATAATTTAACCCAAACAAATTATCTAGCATGTCAGTCAAATCCCCATAAATCAGCCATTTATCCATAAGCCTGTGCATTAACCATGGGCTGATGCCCATTTTATTTATCCATAAGGGACCTAGAAAAACTGATTAATCATCCTTACTCAAGACAAGGGCACTGTTCTCCTTTAATGAAACCAACAAATACCTTCAGTGACATTTGTTGTTGCAATAATGGTACTTTTACTAGGAAATCCTTCTTGGGTCTGATCAACTCTTATGTACCATGCCTCCAGTTAAAGTAAATATCATGAAATGAACAGTGGCAATTTGAGTTTCGTTGTAAAAGATTAACAAATTGGCTTCCTCCTTTTCTCCAAAACGTGTGCATGGGCATGTGAAAGATATGAGGTGAAGCACAAAATCCTACTCTGATAATGCTTTTTCTTTTTCCTCAAAAAGTCTTCCTTGGTATTTGTAGAACCTATATCAGATTGCATGCCAACATGAGGGGAGGAGGAATGAGAGGGAAGAGGAGAAAATTTGGAACTCAAGGGATTGTGGAACTGAATGTTGCAAACTAAAAGTAAATAAACAAATTTTTAAAAGCTCCCTTAATAATAACATTAGTAGGGGGCGGCTAGGTGGCGCAGTGAATAGAGCACCGGCCCTGGAGTATCTGAGTTCAAATCCGGCCTGAGACACTTAACACAAAAAACTAGCCATGTGACCTTGGGCAAGTCACTTAACCCCAACTGCCCTCCAAAAAAAAAAAAGGCAAAAAAAAAATAATAATAACATTAGTAGGAAAGAACCTAGTTGCCCTTAGTGAATTCAAGGCGTCAGACCTGGACAATTTCTATTCCATTCGGAGTAGCTAGGTGGCACAATGGAGTGAGCACTGGGTCTGAATTCAGAAAGGCTTGAATTTCAAATCCAGCCTCAGACACCTACCAACTGTGTGACCCTGGGCAAGTCACTTAATCTCTCTTTCCCCTTAATTAATCAATTGTAGAGTGGGGATAATAACAAGATTGTTATGAGATTAAATGAGACAATATTTGTAAAATTTATTGTGTGTATGTGTGTGACACAATTTCAAAATACTCTCACTTGATCTGTCTATTTCTGTCCATCTTTGCTATCGTCAAAAATTTGCTAAAAAGTGTGTGTGTGTGTGTGTGTGTGTGTGTGTGCGCGCGCGCGCGCACGCACTTCAGTAAGATCAGTTTGACATCAGAGTAGAGGATAGACTGGAGAGGGGAGAGACTTGAGGCCAACTAGCAGGCTATTGCAATGCTACAGGTGTGAGGGAAGACACCCTACACCCGGGTGGTGGCAATGTCAGAGGAGAGAAGGAGGTCACATAAAAGATATTTTAAAGGTAAAATTGACAGTTTTTTGGCAACATATTGGATATGGGAGGTGAGAAAGAGACATAGACCCAGACCTAGAAGAGACACCTAGATGGGAGCCTGGAAAGCCAGGAGGGTGGTGGTGCTCTTGATAGTAATAGGGAGTTCAGAAGAAGGGAGGGTTTGGGGGAAAGAATGACATCTATTTTGGACATATTGAGTTTATTATCTCTGTAGGGCATCCAATTTGAGATTTTCAATAGGAAATTGGAGAGGCAAGACTGAAGGATAAAAGAGAGGTCAGGACTGGATAAATAGATTCGAGAATAGAGATGACTGTTGAATACATGGAAGGTGATGAGATCATATAGAGAGGACATGGCTCTTGCCCTGGGGAACACTCACCTTTACCAGGCATGATCTAGATGAACAGCCAGCAAAGGATGCCAAGAAAGAATGGTCAGGATAGAGGAGGGAAAACCAGAGTAGAGTAGTGCAATAAAAACCTAGAAACAAAAAAGAGTAGGAGCAGCTAGGTGGTGCTGTGAATAGAATACCGGTCCTGGAGTCAGGAGGATCTGAGTTCAAATGTGACATCAGACACTTAACACAAAAACTAGCCATGTGACCGTGGGCAAGTCACTTAACCCCAATTGCCCTCAAAAAAAAAAAAGCAGAAAAAAATAGAAAAAAAGAGAGTATCAAGGAAAAGAGGGTGATTGACAGCATCAAAGGTTGCATAATGGTCAAGAAGGACAAGGATTAAAAAGAACAAAGTAAAAAAGTGCACAGAAGAAAGCAAAAGAAAACTTATAAGGAAGCAAAGAAAAGATGGACAATTCTCAACACATGTATTATTTATCATAATACAGGTTTTCTTGAAATGAAAATTTATAGTTGTGTATTTTGAATCCTCTAATGTTCTGCTATGCACACGACATGCTTTTTTCTTCTTTCTTTGTATTTAAGTTTCAATATTTAAGTTTATGACATGTTTTTGTTTCTTTTCTCTATTCTGTAGTTATGATTGGGCCCTTGAGTCTAAAATAAAAAAAATTTAAAAAGACAAGAATTAAGAAAATGCCACTAAATTTGGCAATTGAGAGATCCCTGGTAACTTTGGGAGGATAGTTTTGGTTGAATGATGAGATCAGAAGCCAAAATGGAGACAGAAAGAGAATGAGAGAAAAGGAAGAGGCATTGATTGTAAATGACCTCAAAGAGGTTAGCCAAAAAGGGAGGAGATATGGGATGAGAATTAGCAGAGATGAACAGATCAAGGGAGAGATTTCTGAGGATGAGGGAGACCTGAGTTGTCATTTCTGACATAACCCTGAAAGAAGAAACCAATTTCGATTAGTAGAGATATAGAACAAGAGCTACTGCAGATGCAGATCAAGTGGGCATTTTTTTGAGGATGGAGGACACATGGAAATGTTTGTAGGTAGTAGGGAAACGGCCAGTAGATAGGAAGATATTGGAGATTGAGAGAAGAGGAATAATAGAGAGGGTGATCTGCTAGAAGACAGGATGGAATGAGATCATTTGTGTATGTAGAAGAATTTACCTTGGCAAGGATAATGGCTACCTCTTCATGTGAGATGGGAATAAAGGAGGAGGTGGTAGCAGAAGGATTCTGAGTGATGTTGGGTAAAGAGAAGAGGAGAAGATGGAGTTTTTGGGGAATGGTCTCAAAAAACGAGGCAAGCTTTTTAGGTGAGAGTGTGGGTTTAGGGAACTATGGGAAGTTTAAGAAGGGATGAAAAGGTTTGGAAATGCCATTGTGGTGAGTGGTGAATATTAAACCCATTAAGGAAGTATAAAAGGATTGCCTTGTTGAATTGAGGGCCCAGCTGAGGTTACCTAGCATCCTCATACCTAACATAAATTTGTAGTTGATCCAGTCAGCACAATTTCATGATTTTCTTCATCTTCATTTAGTAGCATGTGAGTACAAAAGCAAAGGATGGTGGGCATAATCCAAGGTTGAGAACTGGGAAAGATGAGCTAAGGGATGGGGACTCCAGAGAAGAGGACAGTGTTGAGTTGAATTGATTCACCAAGGGGTCAAGATAGGGAAGGAAAGAGAGTGTAACTAGTATAGGGGTGTTGTCCTAGGAAAGAACTGAAGGAGAGAGAGATTGGAAGTTATGGTGAAGATGATGAGATCGCAAGGCAAAGGAATAAGTGAAATAGCAACAAATTGGGATCAGATAAGGGAATTTCAAACTTAATGAATGTGAAGGTGGTACATTTTGGGTGATGGAAAGATGAAGGGTATGATCATCTCTGAGTATAACTGAGGTGGAGTGGAGGATTAGGTCACAGGATCCTATTCCTTATTTGATTATTAATTCTCCCAAGTCAAACACGTGAAAGTTACCTGATCTGACCTCTTCTATTTTTAAAAAATGCTATGCCCCTTAATATTCAAGTCAGGCATCTATTTTGAGCTTACTGAAGTATATTATTGAGCAGCTAAGTGGCACAGTGGATAGAATGCCCAGCCTGGAGTCAGGAAGACCTGAATTCAAATCCAACTTTAGTCACTTACCAGCTGTGTGACCCTGGGCAAGTCATTTAACACAGTTTCCTTATCTGTAAAATGGGGATAATAACAGCACTTCTCAGGGTTGTTGTGGGAATCAAATGAGATAACACTTATCAAGTACTTAGCACGGTGACTGGCACATTGGAGGCACTAAACAAATGCTTGTTTCCTTGCCCTCTATATATTAGTCTAAACTTAATTTCTGTTGAACTTCTTTCCTGTTTACCCAGCAATTCTTTGCAACTAGGATATTCTTCCCTACTTAATCTATGTTTTGGGGTTTAATGAACACTGGTTTGTTCAGTCTTTCTTTTCAACATTGATCTCCCCAATTCTAGTGGGAATTCTAATAGGTTTGCTTGATATTTAGGTTGGGGTGAGTAAATTCTCTTCAGCTACCATTGTTCCTCTGGCAGGTAGTTCCAATGTTATCTAAATTACCCAAGGGTTTCACTAGCCCTGGAGAGCTGGGTAGAATTAATGGCCTTTACCCTGAATTTCTGTAGTTATACCTACATTTCTATCTATATATTTTTTGAAGTACCATGACATTCCCTAAAAAGAGCAACAAACTCAGTCAGAAGATCTGTATTTGAGTCCTGACTACTACTTAATGGCTGCATGACCTAAGATAAGTCACTGTAACTTCATTGATCCTCAGTTTATTAATTTGTAAAAGGAGGCTAAGGCCCTCCCTCACAGGATTGTTGTAAGGGTCCAGTGTAATGACACATGCAAAAGCATTATGGTGCTTTACAAACATAAGCTACTCCTTATTACACAAACAATACACAGTGCCCTTCACACTTCCAGCATTCATGACTTAAACGTCATTCCTTCTTAGTAACACGGACCAGTGACTTTTTGTGCATTGTTGTCAGCCTGTAATGTTTTTCTTGTGCCCCCACTTCCCCCCCATGGCTTCCTCACATAGAGATCACTGTCTTCCTGCCTTGCTTATTTAAGAAGGACGTTGTCATTAAGACAGGGCATATGAGTCTCAGACATCAGGGGAAGTGGGAGAGGGAGCAGAGAAAGGAATTGGAGCTAAATTTCCATGTAGCTGTGCTAGTCCTTTTGTCTCACTTTCAAAAATTGACTCTAATGACCACTTCTTTCCTTCTTTTCTTTAGTGAGCACACACCATTCCTTTGAAGCAGACCTGCACAACCTGGTAGGGGCCAAAATTAAAACAGGCTAAACTTCTTCCTGGCTGCAGACGGGTTAAACTAGAGACAGACTGACAATAGTTGGTTGCTGCGGGTCACATGATAAACAGAAGCATGAGTAGTAGCAACCCTACATTTTTTGAGTGCCCCTTGAAATCCTTTGTAGGGCTTGCATATTGTATAGGCCTCCTTCGGAGCCCTGAAAAAACCCCAGGGCCTAAATCCACCATTTTGCAAGAACATCTACCAAGGGCTGATGAATAGGCATCTGTTTTCCTTTCTGGGTCACATATGTGGCTATAAATGATCACATACAGAAATATTCCCTCTTAAAGGCCTGTAGATTCCCCAGTTCCTTTTGATCCCAATGAAGTAGTATTGTGGATAGACTGCCTGGCCTGGAATCAGGAAGACCTGAATTCAAACCTGAATTCCAATCTCAGACACTTACCAACTTTGCGACGCTCCTTCTGTTTGGCTCAGTTTTATCACTGATAAAATGAAGATAATAATAATACCTCCTTTAAGGAATCAGATGTTGTGAGGATCACACAAGAACTGTAAAGCACTTAGTGCAGTGATTGGCACATAGTAAGAGCTATAAAAATGTTGGCTATTACTATTATGATTATATTATTGTCAGTGCTGAATACTGCCATTTTTTTCAAAGTCTCTTTTAAGCAGTATGGAAAGAATTGTTCAGAAGTTTATTCAGCTTCTTCCTGGTCTTGTTGAACTCTGAGTCTTGTGGACCTGTTTGAGATACTAGCCCTTGGGAAAAGATTTCCTTGTGATTCAGACTTGGTTCTTCCACATCTAGTTATTCCTTAGGGGAAGACTGGTGGAGCACATCTCCTTCCTACTTTTCTTTGCCTTTTTCCTCTCCCTTTTAAGAAAATTCAGGAAGAGAAGGGCTGTTAATATCTCTAGCATGCATGCGAAGCTTGGCCTTTGCCTCAATCTCTGTGTTAGTAAGCTTTCTACTCTATTTAAATCTTCATTGTTTGAGCCCACTGAATTCCTGATGGACACATTAGCACAGTATCCGCTATTAGTCTACACAGCTGGAATATCATGATCAGGTTAGAACCCTGGATTGGGCTAGTAAGAAGTCCTAGGTTCTAGTCTGTCACTGCCAATGACTATATAGCTATGTGATCTTAAGCCAGTCACTACCATTTCAGGTCTCATTTATAATATATAATTAAACTGATACATAAATATACAGTTATTTTGTCAACATGGGGAACTCCCTGTATGAGAACTTTCTCTATTAACTAGATCACAAGCGCCCATGACTTAATAGATAAGTCCTAGGAAGTTGCCTGAGGTTCATAGAGGTACAGAGCCCAGCTAGTAAATGTCAGAGGCAGGATTTGAACCTATGTTTTCATGACTCCAAACCTAGCATTCTATCCACAAATCATCTAAGGCTGAATTGAAATTATACCTATAATAAAAATTTGTGCCTTCAACTTCTAAAACCTTTTCATGTGCCTTCAAAGTCTCCTTTACTATCTCCATAAAGCTCTCCACCTGTTTCCTCATACTCCTTTAATTAAACTTTCTTTCCCTCAAGCAGAGATTGCTTGAGGTAGAATTAACTGAGCTGGGATCCACGAAATAGGGAAGGTGTGGATTGTATGTAATTCTCTGAGAGGGAAGAAAAGCAGTGGTACAGAAGAGATACTGGGCCAGACAGACCCCCTGATCAACCACAATATTCTTGACTGGTTGCTGTCTTGGCGGGAACTTGATAGGTAGCTGGAGGAAGAGGCAGTTTATTTGTATATATTACAGGACATTCACAAACAGAGGTGTTCCGGAGCCTGTTGCAAAGAGCCAATTGTAAAATTTTCAGTGTGAGCATTTACAACTCAGAAATTGGCAAATGCTACAAATAAGAGATTGATTTATTGTTGACTGGGTAAGCTTAAGAAAGTGAAGAAGAAAATGTGAACAATGCAGATGAAATCTGAGTGTATCTTGGGCACATTGTCCCCCGAGAGGTTGTTGCTAAACACTTACCAGCATATTCCTGTATGTAAGGCTTTTGGAAGTTGGGGAAAGCCTGTGTAGCTGGACCCTCCTGTAGGAGAAAAAAGCATAAAGAAAAAAGCACAGAAACTGGTGCACATAGGCAGTAAGAAACCTTGCTTGCTTGCTTGATAGGTTGAAAGAGACCTGATTTTAGAACAGGAGGACCTGGGTTCAAATACCAGCTTTGCCACTTACTACCACTTACTAGCCATGTGATCCCCTTCTCTGAATGGGAAAAATAATACTTGTACTCCTCAATCTAATTTACAGGGTTTTTGCAAGGAAAACATTTTATAAAGTTTAAGGATCTACGGGAGTATGCATTATCATGATAATATTGGTTGCAGGGATGGGGAACCTGTGGCCTCAAGGCCACATGTGGCACTCTTGGTCCTCAAGTGCAGCTCTCTGACTGAATCCAAACTTTGTGGAACAAATCCCATTAGTGAAAGGATCTGTTCTGTAAAACTTGGACTCAGTCAAAAGGTCGCACCCAAGTACCTAGAAGGCCACATGTGGCCTCAAGGCTGCAGGTTCCCCACCCCTGGTTAGGAATGATTATAATGGCCATGTTACAAACTACCCATGTTAACAGAGACAACAAATACACTATGTATACAGAGGACTCCATCCAACCTAAAGTATAATGTTGCTTGTGCTATAAATGGAGTGCTTTAAAATTTTAAGGACAGTGAGGTGGCACAGTGCATACGCGCTAGTCTTGGAGTCAAAAAGACTCATCTTCCTGAGTTCAAATCTGGTCTCAGACACTCACTAGTTAGGTGACCCTGGGCAAGTCACTTAACCCTGTTTACCTCAGTTTCCTCTTCTGTAAAATGAGTTGGAGGAGGAAATGGCAAATCACTCCAGTATGTTTGTCAAGAAAACCCCAAAAAGGGTCACAAAGAGTCAGACACAACTGAAAAATGACTGAACAACAACAAAATTATGACTTTTAAATTGCCGGAAACATTTCTGGAAAAAGAAGCTCAATCAGTCGAAAGCATTTATTCAGTGACTACAATGTATCATTCACTATGCTAGGCCTGGGCCTTAATTCTAGTGCCTCCCCTCTATTGATCGTCTCTATTTTATACTGGTATTACTGGTATTACTGGCATATATCTTGTTTGCACATAGTTATTTGCACATTTTCTCTCCTATTAAGTTGTGAACTCCTTGACAGCAGGAACTGGTTTTTTTTTAACCTTTCTTTACAGCCCCAGGCACAGAGCCTGGTACATAAAAGGTGCTTAATAAATGCTTATTGATTTCTTTCCTTCCTTCCTTCCTTCCCTCCTTCCTTCCTTCCTTCCTTCCTTCCTTCCTTCCTTCCTTCCTTCCCTCCCTCCCTCCTTCCTTCCTTTTCCTTCCTTCCTTCCCTCCCTCCCTCCCTCCCTCCCTCCTTCCTTCCTTCCCTCCTTCCTTCCTTCCTTCCTTCCTTCCTTCCTTCCTTCCTTCCTTCCTTCCTTCCTTCCTTCCTTCCTTCCTTCCATCCTTCCTGAGTAGGGAAGCATTTCCAGTTGCTTAGCATAAATATAACCCAATCCCCCACTCTTTTTCAATAGTATTAGGAATTAGTTGACTGGTGTAGCCAATAAATCCATTATGCAGAATTTAGGGAAGGTCTCTCTTTGTATTCTGAGTATTGTCAGATGAATTAGTGCCTCATGCATTTCGTACTTAGCATAGCTATATGCAGCCTTAACCATAATCCCCAGACAAGGCCTGCTTTAGAGATTATTTCTGAGCTCCAGGATTATTGGAGGGTGTTTAGCATGACAAAAGTAGAGAAATGGTCACAATATAGGTCGTTCATGCCATCATCCTGGTTTGGGAATCTCCAATCTGCAGCTCCAGTCATTTAGTAAGATCAAATATGGCACCTGAGTTTTTAGAAAAGAACCAGGAGAAAATTTTCACCCAATCCTCTACCTTCCTCACTACTCACCAAAAGCAGGATGGGGAAGGGGTGATGTCTGAGGCTCTTTCTGGGG
The DNA here is from genome assembly GCA_028646575.1 of Pseudocheirus occidentalis. Lineage (NCBI taxonomy): Eukaryota > Metazoa > Chordata > Mammalia > Diprotodontia > Pseudocheiridae > Pseudocheirus > Pseudocheirus occidentalis. The sequence continues at coordinate 91,843,220 of CM053598.1, read as the reverse complement.
GCTGTTATAATCTGGAACTAGTATTCTTCACCCTTGATACGTAATCTGATGGACTGGTTAGCCTGGTTAGCCTGGTTGGTGATGGTTATCAGATTGCACTTACAGGGGCATACTGCCTGATCTAGATATGAAGAGGCAATGAATGGAATAGATCTGATAAGGTTTGTATAAATACCTGGGTTAATGAGTTTGGCTTGAGTGAAATTTAGGACTTTTTAAACGGATTTTTAACCCTGATAGAATTCCTTTTTTATTTTTTAGGGATTCAGAGTCTGCTGTAATATGGTGATAATTTATTTTAATGAAAAGTTCCCAAGTTCCTGTGCAACATGCCCAATTGGTCTGAGCAATCTTTTAACTAATTCCTTCTGTGCTGATATTTAAACCAGAGGCAGTTATTATCCAAAAGGGGGATCCATCCCTTCCTGATGAGTTCTTGGGGTCACTTAGAGGAATAAGTCAATAGGGAGTCTGAAGGCATTTCCATGTGAGTTGAAGGCAGTAGGGGATTTCCTGTGTGCTCAAAAATATTTAACAACTAGCTCTCAAAAAGTAGAAATGAATGCATGACACACTTCAAAAATTTAATCTGCATTATTAACGCTTCCTTAGGTCTAGACAATCAACAAAACAATTAACTCCTCATTTGTAACATTTACTGATTTCCAAGGTGTAAATGCTCACACGGAAAATGTAACAATTGGTTCTCCAAAGCAGTTCAAGCTTCCTGCAGCACATCCCTGATTCCTTCTCTGTGCTGAGCCCCCAGTGATTTGTTACTCTTAGTTTCTCTGTCCTGATAGCACTCTTCGTGGACCTGCTTAATTGGGCCAAGGGTTTCCAGTGGACACATGGAGGAGGATGAAGAGGGAACATTTAGTGTCTTGAAGAATTAGCCCATGCCAGCTGATGACTAGCTCATTGCAGGGACTAACACATTTCACATTACCATGGAGGCCATCCTCTCACCTTTTCCCCTTCTGGATTGGGGCTTACTTCTTTTGCAAGCCAATAAATAGAAAGAACTATACTGTCTGGGAGAGGAAGCTGCTGGTAGTCAAATCCACTTCTGAGACTGAGGAGATGCCTCACTACATCATTGTCTCAGAGCACTCAGCCTGCCTACAGTTCAATCAACACCAGATACACTGAGTTTTATTTTTAGTAGGTTTAATTTTGTTTTCACCCACATCCTCACACACTGAATTTTGTGGGTGGATGAACTGTCACAAAAAGCTAAATTTGTACACCCATTGGATTGATCATTCTGACATCCAAAAAGTCCATCTAGAGCAGTGGTTCTCAACCTTCCTAATGTCGTGACTCTTTAATACAGTTCCTCATGTTGTGGTGACCCCAACCATAACATTATTTTCATTACTACTTCATAACTGTAATTTTGCTATTGTTGTGAATCATAATGTAAATATCTGATATGCAGCATGTATTTAAATTGAACATAACCCATAGGTTGAGAACTGCTGTTCTAATGTCTAATCTGAAGCTGCTAACCCCCAACTAGAGTGAACCTGCCAGCAGCCAATACAGGAACATTTTGTCTACCTTGTAAGTAAGCATGACACCTACAGCCAAAATGAGGTCAATTTTGGATAGCCATGGGGGCCCCTTCTCAAGACAACGCATAGGTATTTGACTTCTAGTCACATGAACCTGGCGAGTCTAGGAGGGAAAAAGACCAGAGGATGGCCTCCATGGCAACAAGAAAGTATTAGTCCTTATGATGAGCTAGTGACCAACTGGGATGAGCTAATTTTTCAAGATACTAAAAGTGCTCTCTTCATCCTCCTCCACATGTCCACTGGAAAGCCTTGATACAATTAACTAGGTCCACGAAGAGCACTATCAGGACAGAGAAACTAAGATTGATATAGTACGTAGATGGATCACTGTGGGTCTGGCATAAAGGAGGGATCAGGGATGTGCTTACTACAGGAAGCTTGAATTGCTCTGGAGAGCCAAGTGTTACATTTTCAGTGTGAGCATTTATCCCCTGGAAATCAGTAAATGCCGATTACTGGAGTTCTCCTCCACTGCCATCTTTAATCACAGAGTAATGGTGGCACCATGTTTTGGAGGCTAAGCTAATGGAGTCTAACTCTGATGGTCTAACTAGTGGTGGTGCACTGGAAAGAGAGCTGGATTTGGAGTCAGAAAAACTAGGTTTGAATTTGAACTCTGCCCCTTGTTCTGTGGATGACTTTGAACAGATTGCTTCCGTGTCTCTGTTCTGTCATCTCTAAAATGAGGGGAGTTGACCAGATGACCCCCTAATGTTCCTTCAGGTTCTAAGTATATGATCCCAGCCTAAGGCTTTCATTTTACAGATAAAGTAATTGAAATTCAGACTAAGACCCAAGATTGTACAAGTAAAATTAAGCAGCAGAGTCCAGGTTCAAGTTCTAGTTTCTTGATTCCAAATCCAGGCCCCTATCATTTGTACTATTTTCCTTCCTTCCTTCCTTCCTTCCTTCCTTCCTTCCTTCCTTCCTTCCTTCCTTCCTTCCTTCCTTCCTTCCTTCCTTCCTTCCTTCCTTCCTTCCTTCCTTCCTTCCTTCCTTCCTCCCTTCCTTCCATTGCTGATTTTCAGCGAAATTTGATCAGCTCCATTTCAGATCTGGATCAGATGACTTCTCTTTATGTAACCTGGTGGCCCCCTCCTCTAGGGAACTCACTACAAGGGTACTTCATCAGCTGTTTACCCCTCCTACCACTCAGGACCTGTGGGTTCAAACAATTTTTTAAGCCTCACCCAGTGGCAGAGGTTACAAGAGTGTGCAACCATACCTGCGACATATACTGCTATTCAGTATAGTGTAGCAGATAGAGGACCAGCATTAGAGCTAGGAAGATCTGGGTTCAAGTCCTGCCTTTGACATGTATTGGCTGTGTGACTTTGGGTAGATCACTTAACCTCTCTCTAGAAGATTTTTTTAAGACTATTATTGCACAACAGGTGCTGAACCACACTACTAGTAGGAATTCATTATACTAAATCAAAGATCTAATCCCTATCCCTATCAGGAAGTATCCCAGGGAATGAAAAATATAGAACATGTGGAAAATGAAACAGTTCAAACTTAGACACTTCTTAAAATATATGTTTTATTGTTTTCTGGTGTTTACTTCATTCAAATTGTGAAGGTACAGAACCTTTACAAATTTCCAGAGTTAAAGATTTCCACTGCCAAGGAAAATAGAGAGGCTATAAAATGCTGAGATTCACTAAATATTTCATTGGTTATTTCCTTGTCTATGATATGGAATGCTTTGTAGAAATACTGTATAAAATAAGGCAGACTTTTGATAGGGAATTTAATTATAAAATTTTAAAGGAGAAAAATGTTCAGTTCCAACTTTTTTCCCCCCTGTCTGACCAAGAGTTGTACAATTTCACTTTGGGAAGTCATCGGCAAACAAGAGCAGAGAATGATAACTAGCGTAGCACAGCTCTGGTGTTTCTGGAGCAGAAAAGTCTTTCAGACCTTTGTACTCTGGAGTGAGTGAGACCTGTCAATCAAACAACCTTCTTTGATTAGCATAAATCAGAGACAACAGTTAACATACACAGTTACCCATAGAGTGCAGTAAAAATGTGTGTCATTGGATAGTATTTTGTCTTTGCATTATGAAAATAAAAGGTCTGTACATCAAGTAATGCATATCAATGAAATGAATCATGTAAATTTGTAATGGCATCTAAAGTTGGCTTTGGCTTTTAAGTATTTATAAATTCATAGAAAATATTGAACATCTAACAAAATAAATAAAACATATTTTAATCATAGATGCTAACAATCAACTTCAAAAAAATTCTTTGTGGTTTTTTTCTTTACATTTGCTACTAAATTTCTTTTGAGAGAAGTCACTTTCAGTAGTGCTCAAAAATGAATGATTGCACCTTCTGCGATGTGAAAAAATAGAAGATGTCTATGTTTCATAGAACAAAAACTTGTTCATGAAGAGTTGCCTTTAAGTGTCTAATTGTTATTAACAATTCTTAAGTGCTAAACCCAGCACAGAACATTCTCCACAAAGCTATGAGTCACCAATGGGGATTTCTCCTTCACTTGTTGAATTGAGGATCCGGGAATTTTTTCTCTCAGTCTTCCAAGCTGCATTGTCTCGTATGATGAGAATGCAGATGTGTGGTTCATATTTGACCTTCTTCAGGATAGTCTCTACAGTCATCCATCCAGTGTAACATCAGGGGAAAGACTGACTCTACTCCATGGGTTTTCAATGTTGAAAGCCATAGGAGCTTGCCATGTTCTTCCCAGATCCTCAAGTGCATGGGCCGGTCTGACTAATACTGAAAAGGCCAAATGATTCTGGCTTAAGATGAACCCAAGTGAGCTTGAGGAACAATGCATCTGGATTCCTGGGTTGGGTAGAGGAGGAGCAATCGCTATTCAGGTGGTGGCCGTAGGCTCCGGAGCTGCTTCTCATCTAGTCCCTTCCAGTATTTGAAGTTGTTGTCAAGATGCTGCATTAAGTTGGGCAGATCTGCAAAGGCTAGAGAGAAAGATGTCAATGCAAACATCTTCTTGTGATCTCAGAGAACTGGAAACTGAGAGAAATACCCATCAACTGGGGAATGGCTAAACAAATTATAGTACATGAATGTAATGGAATACTATGGTTCTAGAAGAAATGATGAAGGGTATAGTTTCACAGAAACTTGGGAAGACTTATACGAATTGATGCAGAGTTGAAGTAAGAACCAGGAGAATAATTGAACAATGATATTGTAAAAACAAACAATTACGAAGAGTTTAAGAACTCTGATCAACACAGTGACAAACCATGATTCTAGAGGACCCATGGTAAACCATACTATCCACCTCTTGACAAAAAAGTGATGGACTCAGGATATTGAGAGAGACATTTTTTTTTGGACATGGCCAAAATGGGATTTTTTTTCTTGGCAATACATATTTGTTTTTACTTTTCTTCTGGAGGTGGTGGTGGTAAGAAGAGAGAAAATAGACTTTTGTTCACTGAAAAAGTTAAATTAAAAAAGGAAATGGATAAATATCCATTGTGAATGTATATGTGACTTACATAACTGAAATAGCCACAGTCAACTCTAATTGTCTGTGGGTTCAACATCCTAATTGTACTTTGAGGCAAATTTTGCATTCAGCCTAATTCAACTGATCTTGTACAGACTTTCTATCTCTGGACCTTAGTTTTCCTTATTTGTAAAACAAAAGAATTGAACTAATTGATCCCTAAGGTCCCTTCCAACTTTCAAAATACCTACTAATTTTTTGCTTTGCTGACACCTTAGTAACTCAGTAATGAGAGCAATGATACATAATATAGCTTTGCTCAAATCCTTCAAGGCCCAATATGAGTCCTGGCTTTTTTGTGACCTCCTCCCAGAACTACTCCAAACTATGGGGATCAATCCCTTTTCTAAACTTCCACAACACTGATTACTCTTCATTTGGCCTTTTGTCTTATGCAAGCTTGAGGCAACTCTTGCAAGGCTTTGTCCTATCACTTAACTCTTACGATGTTATTTAACTTTTTATGAGTATTGAACAAGAGGACCTGGTCAATTTGATGAGGTTAATTAATTAATTAATTAATTAATTAATCACCTTGATGGAGATAAGCCTTGGTTTGGGACATTGATTGCAGTCCTTATGGAGGGTGTGGACACGTCCATTAACAGCTCCCTAGAGGTAATTTAGGACATTTCCTTTGCTTGGATACTTGGCAACCCTTACCATTTTATTGAGGATGAGTGATTTAAGTCTCAGCATTTAGGGATAATTTTATTCACTCAGGGTATTTGTGGATTAGAGCCCACTTTGCTCTAAACCAATACAAAGGAGCAGGCAGATCTAGATCTATTCTGAACACAGACCACAGACCAAATACTTCAGACCAGACATTAGTACCTGTGTTCAGCACTTTTCAGATATTATTTCATTTGATTTAGCTGAGAAAAACCTGGATTTTACCTTATATCACTATAAATTATTCTGACTATGTGAGTCTGAGGAGAAGGGGTTGGACTCTTCAACAGGCACAACTTTTTCTTCTGAGGTAATACAAACTCTCAGGGTTTCACTGAAAGCCTAGAGGCCTCTATGGATCCCTGGGATGAAGGCAAGAACCAAAATAATGTGAGGGGCTCAAAATTTGTTTTCTTTCTTAGGGGAACTAGTACTGTCAGACTAGCAGCCTCCATAGGTCTATAGGTTAGAAGGTAGAATCCACTGGAAATTGATACAAAAATTTAATTTTTTTTTTATAGTCCTACTGTCAGTCCTTTGTATTGTTCTGCATTTTTTGGCAGGCTATTTGTTATCTGAAAGGCATTGTTCCCTTCGGTGCTTGCATGGGAACCAAGGACACTTTTACCCATATCAATGGAAATGTAGACATGAACTATATTCTAAGGTGGAAACCTTCCTCTGGGTAGAGGCAAAAAGAGTCAAAAAGACAAGATGTGGAAGGCAGCTCCAAGTCTGAACCTCCTCTTTGTAAATCTAGAGCTTGTGGTTCTAGACTTCAGGCTACATCTCTGTATATTTTATCTTTCTAACTAGACATAATGTGGTATGGTGGAGAGAGAACCAAATTAAAACCAGAGGCCCTGAGTCCAAATCTTGGCTTCTGCTTCTTATTCTCCATGTGAACTCTGGCACATCACTTAACCTCTCTGTGCCTCAGTTTCCTTATCTAGAGAATAAGACTAAATGATACAGATTTAGATTCAGGGAACTGAAGTTCAAATTCTGGCTCTGCTACTTATTTCCTGTGTGACCTGGGGCAAGTCACTTCTCTGGGCCTCAGTTTCTCCATCTGTAAGATGAGGGGGTTGGAGAAGAGGAGTTTAACGGTTTCTCCTGGCTCTAAATCTATGATCCCATAATCTCTAAAGTCAGTTTCAACTCTAAATCCTTTGATATGTATATATTATAATTTCCCTAAGGATAGGACTATCAAATGTTCTTATTTGTATCACCCAAAGCGTCTAACAGAACAGTCAATAGCTGATAAATACTCATTCAATGTTAGTTGAATATCTCAACTCCTCTCTGGAGCTATTCCCAACTTTGTGAAATAGGGTGGAGGGTAGGACGCCAGTGTAATAGATAAACTATGGTAATGGCTTCCAGCTCTGAACATATGATTCTATTTTCCTACTTACTTAAAAGTTTGCTGCCCCAACAACTAACTATCTTCCTTGTTCCAATGAAGCTCTGAGAAAGGGCAGGCTTTATCCCGCTGAAAGAGATCAGTCTATTCTCTACCAAACAAGGAATGTGTTACATAGAGGGAGTAGTTTCGGGAACCTAGGCAGTTTCCCAGCCTTTTTTTGAGTCAGGTCTTCCCAGCATGTCTGGGAAAAATGACTCTGAAGTGAGTATGAATTCCCAGACCATCAAACGTTCTCCTATGCAAATGTAAGCACAGCACATGCCAAAGGCAAATAGAAATGATTTTAAAAAAAGATTATCTACCCTTTTGGATGCTTATGTCCATTAGTACAGATAATCAAGAATCAATTGTACAAATAAATAATTTGAGTGTTCCAGATGTCTGCACAACTCCGACACCTTCTCCAAAGAAGCAATGACTTTACAGGACTTAGAGTCTAAAAGCAGAAACTTTCTGGCAGGGACCCACATAATAGCCTCATAACCACATTTGTATTCTCAGTTTCCAATCACAGGAAACACAATTAGGCCATTACAACAGAGCTAATGTTTTCAGTACTGTACTTCAGTCTTCAAGGAGATGATTGAAATACACTTGGTACTGCTTAGTTTACAGAAATTCCCTAATGAGGTCTGTTCTTCAATCTATTTGAATTTTACAATGACAAGCACATTCCATTTTAGAAAGATATAGTTAGGTATGATTGGAGGAAGACATCCTTTGTTCTGTTACTCTGGTTAGATTGCTTTGGGGGCAGTGTTTTCCTTTTTGGTCAGGAGTAAGGTGAAAAATTGTGAACCAGATGCAAGTAGTGTAGATTTAATGACTTTAATTTGGAAGAAAAAATATTCCGGATGATTTCTTACCGTCCCAAGCATCAAACATGTCCGTAATGAAGTAGTCAATGAATGAGATTTGGGATTTGGGGATGCTGCAAGTGTTTCTGTCAAAAACTGGCATTACCACGGGTAAATCTTGCCTCTTCTCTTCATCAGTCTGCCAATCAGAAATATTTTATTCATCAGAAAATATTGTTAGGATTACTCACTGATATGAGGTCATACTCAATCAGTTTTAGGTAGAACAAAATGACACAAAATTCTTCTTTTGGTAAATGGGAAAGATTTAACTATAAGCATCCATTATCATGTCAACAGTCAATATAATCCAATTTCATTCAAAAGTAGCAACTTACTCTCAATGTGAGACTATTTGGGCACCAGAACTGCTTCAAGACATACATGCCCATAACATGGTGATAATAATAACATACTGCTGATTTTTTTGAAGCACTTCAGGAGAGACTCCCAAGCAATTGCTACCAGTGAGATGGCAAGATCTTTTCTACAAGTTCTAACATTCTTCGACATTATTTGAGCATTAATTGGCTATCTCACCTTGAATAAATCATTGCACCCCTCTAGACATCAGTTTCCTCCCCTATAACATGAAAGAGGTTGAACTTCTCTGGTCCCCATTTTCAGTGTCTCTCTATTGACTCTATTAGAAAAATTTCTGTTTGGCATTTAAATCATGATTGGCTCTAGGCTCTCTTTCCAGATGTATCTCACATTATTCCCCATTGCAAACTCAACCAAAATGACCTGCTTGCTATTTCTTTCTGAACTGTACTCTTGACTCTGCAGATTTTCTCTACTATGCCATAGGAACCACTCACCCTGGAAGCTCAGTTTTCCTCTTTACTATTTCTCACATTGGAAGTACCCTCTGCCTCAGTGGTCTCTTCCTCAGATGGTCTGGTTCCTCCCATAACCTTTATCTGAAGGAAGATGTCTAGGCCAATCATATCTTCACTCATCTCCATGTTCCAACTTTTTCTACCATGCCTTCATACCTCCCATTAACAGCTTCCTTTCATGTGTTGTCTTCCTTCTCTAGAATGCAAACTCCTTGAGGGCTGGGACTGTCTTTCTTTATACTTGTATTTCTATTCCCAGCACTTAGCTCAGTCTGGAGTTCATAGCAAGTGCTTAATAAATGCTCGTGCATTGTTTGATTTTCATACACACCATTCTATCTTTTACCTTTGTTTCTTTGCATAGACTGTCCCCCATGCTAGGTCCTTTCAAGATTCCACCTTTGTGCCAGATCCTAACTTAGGCTTTTTCTAATCTTCTCTCTCCCTGCACTGTTGTTATAGCTCTCCCCTATCCTAGAGTTACTTTGTATTGACTTATTTGGGTATGTCACTGTATTGTAAACTCCCAGAGGGCAGGGGTCGCTTCATTTTTTTTAACTTTGCTTCTCTAGCACCTATCTTAGTGACTTGCTTGCTGAACTGAATTCAATTTATAATTTATGTCAGTCCAGCTCATAAATGATATCTCCTCTCATTCATGATAATTATATTTTAACTAGAAGAAATTACTATTTCTGAGGATCTGGAGTAAAATGTGGTTCTTGGTTCAGTGACTTAGCTCCTTTGACTATATGATATAAAAATAGCATCATGTATGGAGCTTGTCTGGGTGTGCCAGCAGTTCTGGCCCATGCTTTATGCATAGCTACGTTCCAGAATGTCTTTTAATGATTGATTCCCTAAAATACATTCTCCACAGCACCTATTATAAACTTTCTCTTGTCTCCTCAATTCACCACTACCATTATAAACTTTCTCTTGTCTCCTCAGTTCATCACTACCAATGCCTCTCTCTTCTCTTAAGGCCTTTGCCTCATTCTCTATGGTCAAAACTGAGGCCATCCATTTCAAGCTTACTTTTCTCCCTAATTCTACTCTCAAATCTCTTCACTATGATGCCCTATTCTTTCTTTCTCAGAAAGGAGAAGAATGAGGAAGAAAAGGAGATGGAGAAGAAGGAAAAGAAGGAGAGGAATGAGAAAAAGGAAAGGGGAAGCAGAAGGGGAAGGAGGAGGAGAAGGAGAAGAGTAGGAAGAGGAAGAGGAAGAAGAAGAAAGAGGGGAAGAAGACAAGGAAGAGGAAGAAGAAGAAGAAGTAGTAGAAGAAGAAGCTCTTCTCCTTGCTCAGACAACCCTTTCACTGATGCTTTTAATCCTGTTTCCTATCTCAACTCCTATGGGAGTTTGCCCCTTCAATTATCTTTGCTCTTATTGTCATTCTGTCCTCGTCCATTGGCATTTTTGTGCCATTTACAAGCATGTCAGGATATTTTGAATGTTTAAAACGGCATTCACTTGACCCTACTCCCTCCTCCACCCCCAGCTATAATTCCTCCCTGTTTCATAGCCAAACACCTAGACAAACCTGTCTACATTTCTTGCCTCTGCTTTTTCAACTCCCACTCACTTTTCACCCCTTTGCATTTAGGCTTTTGACCCTAATACACAACTGAAATTGCTCTCTTGAAGGTCACCAATGACTCCTTAACGGCTAAATTCAATGACCTTTCCTCATTTCGCAGCCTTCTTGACCTCCCTGTAGCTTCTGATACTACTTACCACTTTCCTTCTCCTAGATCAGTGGTTCTCAACCTTCCTAATGCCACAACCCTTTAATACTCATATGTGGGTGAATCTGCGTGTTGGCAGACTCGCCTGGAGACAGATAGAGAAGCAGTGTCTCGGTTCCTAAGACCATTGAAAATATATGTTTTCTGATGGTCTTAGAAGACCCTTGTGACAGGGTCATTTGACCCCCAAAGGGGTTGCAACCCACAGGTTGAGAACTGCTGTTCTAGATACTCTCCTTGGGTTTTCATGTCACTGCTGTTTATTGCCATCCTACCCATCTTCCTGTTCCTTCTAATTCTCCTTTGAAGGGTCATCAAGATATCACTGCTATTTGTACGTGTATTCAAGAGCTCTGTTCTAAACTCCCTTCTCTTTCTACAATCTCTCTTACTGATCTTGTTATTTCCCATGGGTCTAATTATTATCTCTATACTTAACTCTCAGATCAATATATCTAACCCTTACGTCTCTCCCAAGTGTCTGCCCCACCTATATCTATATACCAATTCCTCTCCTGAATGTGTGTCCCACATGTTCAGCTGTCAGACATCTTTATATGGATGTCCTGTTGGAATATCAATCTTTATATTGAATACAAATTATCTATGTGTTTAATATAAACTCCTTATTTCTGACAAGTGCACCAATCTCCTAATTTCCTAGGTTTACAACTCCAGAGTAATCTTCAACCCTTCCCTATCCTTCACCTTCCATATCCAATTTGTTGCCAAGTCTTATTAATTCTGTTTATAACATCTGCATCTGTTTCCTTCTCTTTATTCAAACAATCATCACGCTAGCTTAGGTCCTTGCGGCTTTTTACTTGAACTACTGTGATAATCTACTAATTTGTCTCCCTATTTCAAGTGACTCCTTTCTCTTATCAATCCCCTACATAGTTGCCAAATTGATATTCTTAAAGCATAGATCTAAACCTGTGTGAATTCCCTGGGTTTCAGTTTATTCATCTGAGGAGTTTGTATTTTACCCTAGAGGTAATAATGAGCTACTAAATTTCTTAATCACAGGGATGACAGCATGACTTGTCAGAAATATTGTGGGGAGAGATTCTTGTTGGCTCTTGTTGAATTCTTTTTGTGTATAGAGGATGGAATACATGATCTCTGAGGACCCTTATAATGCTGAGATTCTATGATTCTAAGGATGCATGGGAAAGCAGAAAGAGCTCTAAGAGTGGGGAGACAGGTTTTTGTCCTGGCTGTTGTTCAGTAAATAAGCATTTATTAAGTGTTGTTATGTACTAAGCACTCTGCTAAGTGCCGGGGATATGAAGAAAGGCAAAATATAGACCCTGCTTGGAGAGAGCTTATAGTCTAATGAGAAACATGTAAACGAGAACCATGTAAACTTACATGTAAATTACATGTAAACATGTAATCAACTGTGTAGGAATGAGACCTATATAGAAAAAATAGGCAATAACTGGTAGAGGGAAGGCATGGGTATTAATTGGCTATCTGATCTTGGTTGGACTCCTCTAGGCCTCAGTTTCTTCACTTGTAATATGAAGGAGGTTGGACTAGATGGTCCTCCTAAGAGCCTTCCCAGCTTCAAGATACAAGAGTCTGTGTCTTTTCTGTATGGCTATGTTAGGAGCCCAGTGAAATCTGTATCCTGGCTTTACTGGAGTTTCAATAAAAAGCAAGGATTTGTCTGTAAATGTCACAGACTTTCTGACTTTTACAATTTTTTTGTCCTTGAATGAAAGCAGAGGGTTTCCAAGAATGCACACTATTCTTTGGCATGCTTTGACTAGAACGAATTCTGTAGGCAAAACATGGACCCAAACTGCAACCAATATAAGAATGCTGGTGAAAAACACCTCCAAAGCTAGAGTAGAAAAGTTGGCATCAGAGCATGTTTTCCAGAATGTGTATAGGAGCTTTTTGATACATACCAGTAAGGTCATTTCAGCATAAAATTGTGATATGTGAGAACCAGATTCAAGTAACCATGGCTTGTACCTAATTCAGTTAATGTTTCTCAGCAGGCTACAAAGTCAATTACTCATAATTATTCTCAATCTTTCTCTCCACCTCCCTTCCCCACCCTACCCCCCATCTGGGGCAGTTCTCCCATATTTGAGTCTTGCTACTATTCTGTGAGGTGGACAAGGCAGGCATTTTATACACACACATACATAACATATATATATATATACACACACACACACACACATAGGTATGTATGTATATGTATACACATATATACATGCATATATAGATAGATATAGACACATTTATATAGAGATGTACATTTACTATATATATACATATACATGTATATGTGTGTTATAACTCTTGCCTTGCTCACCTCACAAAATGGCATACACACATGTATATATATACATATATTCACACAATGTATAAATGTATGTATATACACATATGCACAAATACATGTGTATGAGCTTAAAACTATACTGAGGTTTTTTAGATATTGTATATATACATTTTACATACATATATGTGGTATATGTATATATGTGTTTGCTCTGTATATACTCTCTTTATACTAGATAGATAGATAGATAGATAGATAGATAGATAGATGGATGGATGGATGGATAGACAGAGAGAAAGAACTCCAGCTCAGAAAGAATCTTGCTTAGGGTCACATAACTGGCTAATGGCACAGCCAAGGCTAGAATCCAGGTATTCTGACTCTTACCTCACTATCTTGCCACTACACTGCGTTTCAAGCTTGGAGACCTCCTTATGTAGAGAAACATGCAGATATATTCCAGAGTGATTCCTATTATAACCTTTCCTTCCCCTATTTTCTTCAATGCCTCAGTTCTTTTAAAGGATTCAGTACCTCTACAGAAAGAGAGACTATTTACAAGTGACCTTCCCACATATTTTCGCCTTTGAAGACTCTGAATATTACTGAAATATTCATATGCTGGACATCTAAGTTAAGTTTTACTCTCATCCAGTCTTATTTTAGTGTGATTCAACTTCATCTAAAACTTCATCTTATTTTCCACTTATATTTCCTCTTTCTTGAACAAATTCTTCTTTCTTTCCTGCCAGGCTTCTGCACTCCAGTCTCCAACTCTGATCTGGCACTCCAGCTGCTGTCTTGGTGCACTGTACACCTGATTGATGAAAGCTGACCATGTGTAGGCTCTCCCAGTCCCACCACAATGCCCTCTGGTATTCCTTCTACCATGCCACCACATATGTCTCCCTTTCCTTGCTCCTTCCTGCTTTCCACCTCTCATTGACTCAAATAAATACTTCTGTTTCTGAACAGAACATGTTCATTAGCTCTCAAATGACTTCATTCACCATCCTGTGACTTCCTGATCAAAACACCCCTCTCCAGCCAACTTTCCCTTATGTGTGTTGTCTTCTCTATTAGAATAAATGTTCCTTCAAGAGAAGGATTTAAATTTGTACCTCCAGTACTTAGCATATTCCTGCAACATAGTTAGGGCTTAATAAATGCTTTTTCATTCATCCACTCATAATATAAAAATCTGTAAACACCAGTGAGTTATTGCATTGCTGTCTAGCAGTTCACCTAAGAAGTATAACCAATTACTACTACAGTGGCCTAATTTAAAGAGGAATCCAATAATCAGTCAACAAGTATTAAGAGCTACTATGTATCAGGCACTGTGGATACACATACAATGAAGCAAACAATCCCTATTGGAAAGGAGTTTATATTTTAATGAGGGAAACAAGGACTTAGAAGAGGTTATGCAGAGTAAAAAGAAAAATAATAAACACAAATTAGCTGAATATAAGGGAGTTTGAGAGGAAAGACACTAGCAGTTGAGAGGATCAGTAAAAACTCAATGTAGGTCAGTCAGTGTCTCAGTCAATTAGCATTTAAGTGCTCACAATGTGCAACGCATTGTGCTAAATTTTTAGGGATACAAAGAAAGGCAAAAACACTGTCTTGGCCTTCAAGAAGCTTCCATCCAAATGGAGGTGACAACAGATTAAGAATTAGTTATGTGGCAAGACACAGAGTGGACGGGAGGCAGTCTGAGAAGGGGAGCACTAGCTTTTAGGAGGGTTAGGAATAGCAGAAGTTGAGAATCTGAGCTGAGTCTTGAAGGAAGCCAGGAAGACAAAGGGACAGAGGTGAAGGGTTAGAGGGTTCCAAGCACAGGAGCTGGCCAGGACAAAGGGAGGGGACAGAAGATGGAGTTTCACATTAGAGGGATACCAGGTGGGCCACTGGAGTTGGTTAGTGGCGTGTATGGAAAGGAGTCAAGTGTAAGAGTACTGCAAGGGGAGAAGAGAGTCGGGTTATGAAGAGCCTTGATTGTAAAACAGGTTACTTTAGATTTGATCCTCAAAGTAATAGGGAGCCACTGGAGCAGTGGTTCTCAACCTATGGGTCGTGGTCCCTTTGGGGGTGAAACGACCCTTTCACAGGGGTCACAGAGGCCACCTAAGACCATCGGAAAACACACATTTCCAATGGTCTTAGGAACCAAGACACTGCTACTCTATCCACATACGAGTATTAAAGGGTTGCAGCATTAAGAAGGTTGAAAACCACTGCACTAGAGCTTACTGAGTGTGTATGGTGAGGGTAGGGGTGATGGTGAGGGAGTGACATCGTTGGACTTATGCTAGAAAAGTCACCATGGCAGCTGAGTGGAAGGTGGATTGGAGTACAGAGATTTGAGTCAGGGAGATCAGCTAGAAGGCTATTGCCACAGTTCAGGTGATAAGGATCTCATGTAGGGTGGTGGCTGTGTGTATACAGAGAAGGCAATTAATGGAAAGGTGTTATGAAATTAGAAATGCCAAGATTTTGTCAATGGACTGCGCTGGGGGGTTAGTGACAGTGAGGAGACAAGGAAGGCAACAAGGTTGCAGATTTCAATGAGTGGGTAGGTGGTTGTACTCTCAACAGTAAGAAGGACATTTGGAAGAGGTGAGAGTTTCAGGGTAAAGATAATAAAAGTCTGTTTTGGAAATATTGAGTCTGAGATGCCTATGGGCTTGAGCTGCATCTTGAAGGAAGAGAGAGATTCTATAAGGAAGATGAGAGGAGGGAGTGCATTCCAGGCATGAGTACCAGAGATAGGAGATGGAGAGACATGTGTAAGGATCAGAGAGAGGATTGGTTTGACTAAATCACAGAGTGTGGCATACAGAGTAAGATACAATGAAGCTGGAAAGATAGGTTGCGACCAGGTCATAAAGGGTTTTTAAAACTAAATAAGAGTTCATATTTTATTATAAAGACAAGCTCTGGTTAAAGTCTAACAAATTAAGTTTTAGAAATTCTTTTCTTACCTGTGCAAAGTACTCCTCAGAGATGCGCCCAGCCCATTCAATGCACTGTTCTAGGGGACGGCATGGATTGGACACATCCGCACACTTGATCAGCATCCGTTTGATAAGAATTCGATTCTCTGGAGATGTGAGCACACTTTTGACTAATTCTCCATCACCAGTGTTGGCCTGGGAGATGAGCAAGTACAAAAGAAGCATGGTTGTGTCTGCTGGCATTAAGAGCTCAATTACTTGAGTACCTCTTTCTTAATCACTAAGACAAGAGGAGTGAGCAATCAGTCTGTTCTCTTGGTAATCCAAGGGAAGCATTCAATTCAACAAACATTTATTAAGGACCTACTATTTGTAAGACACTGTATTATGTCATGGAAATACAAAGACAAAAATGCTTCTAGAAACCTGCAATATTAAAGCTAAAAGGGAATATCATCTCATCTAAACCCTTCATTATACATATGAGGAAACTGAGGTCCAGAAAAAATCATAAAATAATAAACAAAACAACTGGCATTATGATTAAGATTGGCAAATGGCTTTATGTATTTTTCCTCATTTAAGTCTCATAACAACCTTGTGAAGTAGGTACCATTATCCCTATTTGGTAGATCAAGACACTGAGTCTTGGGGAGGTTAAGTGAATGGTATCAGCTGTTAGTGTTGGAATTAGGATTCAAATTCAGATTTTCCTAGCTCCAAGTCCAACACTCTAGCTACTATGCAGAGGCTTGAGGGAGGAGGGACGCCATGGGGAGCAAGAAGCCTGGCTGGGAAGATGTTAGCCTGTCCCTGTCTCCTTCCCCCACATCTTTGTCAATCTCTCTTCCTTTTCTTCTTTATCCATATTTTTCACAATATCACTTTGTCTCTTAATATGGTACTGAAGTATATGGTATATTTACTGAGTAATGGGTGAGTTGACCATTTTGTGTTTCTCTTTTTAAAAAATACCAAATAACTACCTGTTTCAGGTGAATTATAAGTCCTATGCTGCAATTTATTTGTGTGTGGTTCTGACTGATTTTTAAAAAATTCTATGGTTTGAATCTGTTTGAACCTCAGAGTATAAAAAAAAGAGTTTCCCAGATCCTTCACCATTTAAGGAGGGCACCCCAGGACCTCATCATTTCCCAGTTGATCATCTCCAGAAACTTACCATTGTGTAAGATGAAATCAATTCAAAACTGATGCCTCATCATCACCCCTGTCCCTGGAGCCCCTCCTCCCCACTGACTGGAGAAGGTGAGGGTGGATATCAGAGAGTTCCTCTCTGATCCTTCACCATTTAAGGGATTCACCTCATCATTTCCTAGCTACTTCCGTGGACTTCATGGTCTTTAGAAACTCATCAAACTGCAAGATGAAATCAACCCTGTAACTCATATCTTCTCAGATCATTTCCCACCTGATGTAAAACTTCATCATGTCCTCTACCTTAACCCCCTCCCCCCAATTTCTTTTGTGTTCTCATCTCCCATTAGACTGTGAGCTCTCTAAGGGAAGGGGTTGTCATGCCTTTCTTTGTATCCCCAATGCTTAGCACAGTGCCTGGCACATAGGAAGAGCTTAACAAATATTTATTGACTCTGACTCCAACTCCCTGTTTTTACTAGAGCTACGTGTAGCCATGGGCTGTCTAGACACTCAAAAGTAACACCTAGTTAGTGGCTCCTCAGCTGCCTTCTTCCTGTACCCCTCCTCCCCACTAGATCCACTCAGGGTTGACCATGAATATAACGTAAAATGTGGCAGCGTGGTATAGTGGATATGTCTTAGTACTTGAAGTCAAGAAGACCTGGGTTCAAATCCTGATTCTGACACATAGCTAGTTGTATAACCTTGGACAAGTCATTTGATCTCAGACAGCTCCCTTGGACTTATCTACTAAGTCATAAACAAATTTTAATCTACATTGTTAGAGGGAGTTCCTGTGCAAGGAGTTCCATATGATGTGCTAGGATACATAAGAGACAGCATTCCTGCTAAAAAAATTTTTTTTGAATTAACAATGAATATACTTCAGTCATTGACCATCTAAGCAGTAAATGTATATATGGAAAAGAGGGGCAGTAGGAAGTAGGGAAGAGCCCAGATAGTATAGCAAGAAGACAGAAGAGGAGGAAGAAGGAAAATAAAGGAAAGCAAATCATGCTGCTTTGTTTATTCTGTGGTCTTTAAGAACTATTGGAAGAGAAAAAAATATTAATAAGCCCAATTATCTTAGACTTAATGCACCTGTCTTTTAAATACAATTTTACACAATAATAATATCACACAACTTCAAGACTTAAGGACTCTGATCAGTGAAATGACTAACCATAATTCTAAAGGTTCAAGAGATGAAGCATGCTGCCCATCTCCTGATGGAGAGAGGATGCACCCTGGTTATAGAATGAGGTGTATTTTCTGGGTACCACCAATGTGGGAATTTATTTAATTTTAACTAGAAATGGGCTGGTCTTATCACTGAGGTGCCATGTCTAAAGCATGCATGCTGAATGTGGAGCAAAGGGTTCAAATCTTATGTTAGTGGGAGAATGCAAGTCGGGGCACCTCTATATTACAAATGTTCACTAATGGTAGCCTTGAAACATCCTAACAAAACAGATACACTGGAAAGCACAGTGTAGTCGGAGGTCCTGGTTTCAAATGATCCCTTTACTATCTGTATGACCTGGGGTGAATCACTGTACTTCTTGGGCCTCAGTTCCCTCATCAGTAAAATGAAGGAATTGGATTAGAGGCCTCCGAGGTCTCTTTCATTTTTAGATCTATGATATTATGACCATGCCAGGCTTTCCATTAATGTGCTAAATGGTCTAGCTCATTCTTTTGTAAAAGGAAGGAATCTCACTGGATGATCCCTAATGTCCCTCATAGTGTTGAATTTTGACATTTATATGATTCTATGGCAGTCATTAAATAAATGTTGTAGGTTTCTGAACTTGGGAATGCTATGGTGAAAATGTTGTTAAGTAGGGAGATTAGCCTGGTACTGTTAGGTAGAATGAATTTTATGGGAGAGACTAGAGTCAGGCAGATAAGTTAAATGGATTTCAAAATAATCTAAGACTGGGGCAATAAGGATGTGAGCTAAGGTGATGGTCGTAGGAAATGAGTGCAATCAAAGACTCCTACAGTCATAGGTTTTGTCTCAACAAGGGGCCCTTAAAAGTCTTCTAAGATCATTTGCCCATTTTATAGATGAGGAAACTAAGCCAGGAGAGGGTGATATAACTTGCCCCTTGCCATAGAGCAAATTAGAGGTATAAACTGAAGATGAGTCCAACAGACATTTCAAAGGAAGAAACAAGTCAGGATTCAGAGAAAGAAGGAAGATCATAGATTATTTCTAGATTTCCCCTGAAATCTCCCTGAAGGTTTGAATAAAGAAACACATATTGGAAAGTTTGGAAGAGGAGTCAATTTGTAGGGAAAGATGAGTTCAATTTGTTGCATTTGAGTTCGAAGTGACCACAGGTCATCCAAAGGCTACTGTCCTAGAGACAGAAAGAGCAGGCTGGAAATGAGGTGAGCCTAAAAGAGCTACAGATGATAAAGTGTTGAATGTGTGTGGGAAACAGTAATTAGAATGGAAGACTAAGAGTTGGAAGGGACCTCAGAGACCATAAAATCAAGCTCTGAATTGAATCATGAATACTCTGAAGAACAACCCCAACAAATTAAATTAAATCACACTGGAAATTAAATTGACACTACAACACAACAGTGTCTGAAGAACTGAAGTTGGGGATCACCCAAAGGGCAGTAGAGAGGCACATGGTGGATGAGAATAGGCTGCTATACATGACTCACAAAGCATCACTGGGAAGGGGTGATGCAAAGGACGTCAAAGAAATATATGACTGCAAAATAACACAGGTCATTTGTGTGGCAAGAGTGAGGGATAAAGGACAATCCACATGTGTCACTGGTATTCTGATGACGTCAAGAGAATACCAGGAAAGCCCTTAACACAATGGATGGATCCCCTATGGTGAATTTATGGTAGGACATGAATATAGTAGGAAAAGAATAGAAGAGGATGAACAGGCATAGCTGGGTTGTAATCTGCATCACTGAAGGAATACCCATATTTGATGACATTGCAAATTCACTGGATTATTAGAATACCATTGATATTGGAAAACTCATTATTTCCTGGGTCTAATAACAAACTAGAAAGGTATTCCTTATACTAAGCAGAAACGTGCCTGTCTATAACTTCCACCCAATGTTCTTAGGTGTCTCTGGGGACACATGGAGTTAAGTCTGGCCCCACTTCTATGTGGCAGTCTTTCAAATAGTTAAAGATAATGATTACATCACCATCAGTTCCTTAATTCTTCCCTTCTCCAGGCTAAATGAGCAAATTCATGAATTGTTCTTCTGTTAATATTTCTAAAAGCAGGGCTAGTTATTTAAGGAAAGACCTTCTGTCTTTTGGAAGGCCATGAGTGAATGAAACGATGTTCACATTTGACAAGTATGTCTGGATTTGTTCAAATGTTTGATATTGTCAGGCCAACTTCCTCTCTGTCAGTCTGAGCTATCACTTTTAATTTTCATTGCCAACTGCCTGTTCCAAGGTGGACAGTTTCATTTTTAATCATGTAAATGTAGTGATCCATGATGTGTTGGTCTTTTGTTTCTTTTGGATCTGTCTCCATAGAGAGGCAGTATGGAAAAAGAGCAGAATTTCTAGTCAAAGGACAAGGGTTCAAATCCTAACTCTTCTACTTATTATCTGTGTGACCTTGTACAAATTACTTGACTTCTTGGGCTTCTTCAACTGAAAAAGGAGGTGAGGGAAGGGGGATAAGGGGTGGACTAGATGAACACTAAGGTCCCTCCCAGCTCTTAATCTATGACCCTTTGAACCTCTTACAAAGCCATGCAAAAGTAAACACAGTGCCTGGCCCACAGTAGGTGCTTAATAAGTGTTTACTGATTGAATGAAGAAGTAATTGACTGAATGAAGCTTTGTTTCCCATCTCTTCCCTGGGTTCAAGGAGAGAGGAAGAAAACCATATCATTTATCTTCCCATTTTACTAAATAATGTCCCCCCAAGTCAGAAATGACTTTTCCTTTTCTGACCCTAACATAATACTTAGCTCCTCTGTTTTTATTAGAATTTAGAAATTTAGACAAAAATTTTAAAAATTTAATTTTGTTAAAATTTAATTTAATTTTCATGCTTGCATTTTGTCCCTCTTACCTTCACTATCTCCTTTCAATAATGCATATGTACAGTGTGCTTTGTGGCTTACAAAGTGGTTTCCTTATAAGATCCCTATGAATTGGGGGGCATAAGTATCACTGGTGCCATTTTACAGATCAGGAAACTAAAACTCAAAGATGCCAAGTGGTTTGCCAAGGGTGGGGAGCTAGGGAATGTTAGGGTGACATTAGAACTTAGGTCCTGACACTTTTTTTGCATGATGCCATGCTGTACTTACATATTTTTTTGTATGTAAAATTTTAAAAAGCCCTTTATAACTTGACCCCTTCCTACCTCCCCAATCTTCTTACACCTTATTCTCCTCTGTGTACTCTGAGATCCAGTGACACTGATGTCCTTCCTGTTCCTTGCACAGACAGTTCATCTCCAGACTTTGAGCATTTTCACTGACTGTCACCCAGGTCTGGAACCCTCTCCCTACTTCCTAGCATCTCTGGTTTCTTTCCAGTCTCAGTTAAAGTCCCACTTTCTGCAAGAAGCCTTTCCCAGAGTTCCTTAAACATAATGCATTCTCTCTGAGACCACCCTCAGTTTATCCCATATATTCCCTGTTTGTACAAGTTGTCTGCAAATCAGCTTCCCCAGCATACTACATGTGAGCTGCTTGAGAGCAGGGACTGTCTTTTGCCTTTCTTTGCACCTCCAGTACTTAGCATAGGCACATGGGAGATGTTCAATAAATGCTTGTTGACTGACTAGGTATCACAGGTATGTCCCAGATTCTCAGAGGCCAGTTTACTCTAATTCCATCTCCCTACCAGAAGGTAGAAGGGGTAAAAAATGAAACCCCTTATGTGTCAATCAGAGATAACTCAGAACATGGAGATACGATTTTATATATTTAGTGCTTACTACCTTCACTACAAAAAACCCCTTATAATCTCAAGATGCTCTTAGAAAGACTGGAGGGCTAAGAGGGCTTAATGAAGCACTGTGATAGAGTGAAAAGAGAAAATGACCAGCAGTCAAGAGACATGCAGGTTCTGGAATTGTCACTGACTATATGGGAAGTTTCTTAACATTTTAATTTCTTTATCTGTAAAATAAGGAAGGAGACTCCCTTCTTTGCAGAGGTGGGAAGCGTATCTGTGTAGGATGACACATAAATCATTGGACTTAGTTCCTGTGTTGGTTAGTTTTGCTGGATTGCCTTTTTCTTTCTTTTTTATTCTTTATTAAAAAGAGATGGCTCTCTGAGAAGAAAACAGGGAGGGACATAGTAGGAGATAAAGGTTATCTTTATCTTATCTATTATTTGATAATATATTTACATCTATTATAAAGGTTATTAAAAGATATCAAAAGTTTTTGTAATGAAAAGGGAGGACTAGTAGGCTAAATAATCTCTAATGTATCCTCTAGCTCAATAGAATATAAGCAAAGATAAGTTCAGATATGTAGTGAAGGCCTTGAATGTCAGTGTAACATGTTTTAATTTGATCTGAAAGATGTATTTTAGGTTACTTCCTCAACTAGGGACTAATATGATTGTGTGTCTGCAGGCAGACTGGAAAAGAAAGAGAACAAAGGTAGGTAATTTGATTGCTAGAGAATTATGATTGTAGCCCCATGATGAGAACCTTGATTAGGGGTGGTAGTAAAAGGCATAGAGAGAAAAGAATGAATACAGGAAAGAGTATGAAGGAAGAAACTGTCTTGGTGTCAGAGACAGATTGCAAACAGGAGATGAAAAGGAAGTTGGAATCCAAGATGTCTTACAGGTTTCAATCCTGAGTGACTGGCAAAATGGTAATATCATTGACATAAACAGGAAAATATGAAAGGAGGGCGTGTTTACTTCTATCCATATAATCTCTACTCTAGATCAGGCTCCCAGAATCTCCTAATTATTCTCTTTCTTCCCTAACGTAGCCATTGGAAGATGGTTACATAATTACCAAAAAATCTTCTTAAGGCATAGTTCTGACCATGTGTAATGTAACAGTAATTAATTTAGCAGATACTTAGCCCTTGGTAATTTAGGGCTAAGTAACTCTTGAGAGGGGCAGAAGGTGCAAACTCTGTCTCTGTGTGAAGCAGAAGGTAAGGACTCTGTTTCCTGTGTGAACAGAGGGTGCAAACTCTGTCTCCTGTTGCTGATGTGGCAGGAGGGGGTTGGCTGAGACAGGAGGCCAGTGTGTGTATATAAGAAGAATTCCAGAAAAAGAGAATCAGAATCGGGAATCTTCTTCCTGGTGGCTCCTGGTGGAGGAAGCAGAATTGTTCCAGCATCTGGGAGCTGGGTTGCTGGACTGAAGAACTGAGCTGAAGTCAGAGAAAGAGAGACAGAGAGAGAGAGAGAGAGAGAGAGAGAGAGAGAGAGAGAGAGAGAGAGAGAGAGAGAGAGAGAGAGAAGTTTCTCTCCCAGCATCTGGAAGCTGACTAAGAACTGAGTTGGAGTTTTTCTTGAGACCAAAATCTGGTGAAGGCTGAAGTGGCTGTTGGTGCGTGAGTTAGCACCTTCTGTCTCTCTCAAGAGGTACTTAGTCCTAAGTTACCAAGGGCTAAGTATCTGCTAAATTGATTACTGTTACACCATGTTGCTCCCCTGCTCAAAAATCCTTAATGGCTTCTCATTGTCCCTAGGAAAAAATATAAACTCAGCCTAGTGCTTAAAGCCTTTTGCAAATTAGCCCCAGCCTCCCTTTCTAGACTTATTTTGCTTTGCTCTCTTTTATCCACTCTGACATGTAGCCAAACTGACTTGCTTGCTCTTTTCTAAAGTAAAAAAACCTATCTCTTCCCTCCATGCCTTTGACCTGGCAGTTCCCCGTGTCTAGAATATATTCTCTTCTCACCTTTACCACTCAGAATGCTTACTTCAAAGCTCAATTCCAGTAACATCCTGTGAGTTGTCTTCCCTAATTCCTTTAAGTGTTAGCTAGGGATCTCTCCCTCCTCAAATTATCTTGTATTTACCTATTTGTATATTTTGTATTCTCCAGTAGAATGCAATAAGGTCCTTGAGGGCATGGAATTTTAACAAAATTTTGTCTTTGAAAAATGCAATGCCTTTATATGGCAGATGCTTCATATGTGCTTGCTGAATTGGATTGAAGGGATCTTGACTTAGGAAGGAGGATGCTAAGTCTGGCTTTTGATACATATAAAAATACCCACACACACATACACAAAATAAATACAGGGTAATCTGGCATTGGGGAATGCAATAGTTGGTGAGTGGGAGATGGGGGAAGCCAAGAAAGGAGAAGGGACTCAACTGGAAGATAATACCTGAGCTGAACTTTGGAGGAAACTAGGGATTCTCAGAGATGGTGGTGAGAAGGGAGCCAATTCTAGGCACAGGCAAGCCCTGTACAAAGACAGGAAATGAAATACGATGTGGGAAGAAAAGCTTACTGCCATTTGTTGAACTGTAGGAAGTATGTATAGGAGTAATGTATAAGAAGGCTAGAAAGGTAGGTTGGAATCAGATTGTGAAGGACTTTAAGTGCCTAGAATGAGGAGTTGGTTTTTGATTCCAGAGGCCATTAGAACTCTAAGGTGACCTCTGAGATCCTGTTCAATTCTAAACTTCTAAAAGTCTAATTTTCATAAGAAATTTTGTTTTAGTGATTGACAATATAAAGACTATGTAAGATATGAGCAGATACCAATAAAGAATCTTATTTGACCCTACATGACATTCTCATCAAGAAACTAGGAAAAGACTGGCTATTCTGCTATAGTACACTCAGATTTTCCTCTTTAAGGATTAAGTTATTGATGCCATTCTCAACTTGGAAGAACACATCCTGTAGAAGTCATACAAAGAGAGATTTAGATTAGATCTAAAGGTGTTCTCCCTTATATGGTAGCTTTTAAAGTACTGGAACAAACTACAAGGAACTTCTTTCCCTAGTAAACTTTAAGTTATAGTCTTTTTCTCACATTTACATAGTCCTTTGAGGTTTACAAAGGAAATTCCTTGGAAACAGCAGTTTCTGAGAAAAAATGCCTTCAGGTCCCCTCTTTGAGCCTACACCCCACCTCCTTCTGAAAGTGTTGTTCCTTCCATTCACATTTCCTAGGGTGTTCTATGTTGATCTTCCCTTTGCTTGTGTCACATTCTACACTGCATCATACTTGTGTGTGTGTCCTAAGCCCATTCCTAGTACTTAAATTCCCTAAAGGGAGGGGGCTGCAGTGTTTTCTTTCTTGGTAGCCCCAGTGCCTAACAGATACTTTGCATGTGGTAGATGCATAGTAAATGTTTGTTGAATTAAATCTCTCTGGTTGTCTACTTTTCCAAGTCTTGTTAGCTAAGTATCACAGTGACACTGGTAAACATAATGATGATGGGCTTACAAGGTTTTCTGACCTTGTTCTGCCTGCTACGTGGGGCAATCTTTGAAGCAGGCTTCACTTACCCCATTTTCTTCTAGTGTTGCCAAGGGCTTGTTGATGCTGTTGACAAATTTGTTGACATGTTCAAAGTGCTTTGTCATTTCTGTTGCTAAGACCATGTCAATGATGGCTTGGCGAAGTGTCCGATATTCATTCCTGTATAAAATGACAAATGAAATTCTACCACTGATCATTGACAGAGAGAAGGCAAATGCCTCTGAAAGAAAGAATATGATCTGTTGTGTACACCCACTATGCCAGCAATTTAAATATCAGAGAGCAAGAAGTAGAAGGGGAGAGACAGGCCATACTGAGTAACAATTTGAGATTATACAAGGAAAGGAACTAAACTGTTTGAATACTTTTTGACCTTGGAGATAAAAAAACAAACAAACCTGAAACAAAGATCCAGAATATGTAGAAATATTTCATAGTGGCACTTGTGGTAGTAAAGAACAACAAAAAAAACTCCAAAGTGGGTCTTTATTGATTGGGGAACTCGTGCATATGGATGTAATGGAATATTGTTGTTATTCAGGCATTTTTCAATAGCGTAGAACTCTTTGTGACCCCATTTGGGATTTTTTCTTTTTTTATCCTTTTTAAATAAATAAATAAATTTATTTTCTTGTTTACATCACTCATTTCCATGAGATTTTGAGTTACAAATTTATCTGTATTGTTGATTACTAAAACAAAATTTCTTATGAAAATTAGACTTTTAGAAGTTTAGAACTGAACAAGATCTCAGAGGTCACCTTAGAGTTCTAATGGCCTCTGGGATCAAAAACCAACTCACTTAAAGTCCTTCATAATTTGTGAATTTTTATAACTTTCCCTTACCCAACACCTCAAAACAGCCATCCCACTGTATAACCCCTCTCCCAATCTGCTCTCTTCTAGGTCCTCTCTCTTGCCCCTCTGACTTTCTGGTAGGGCAGGATGGATATCCCTACCACAGTGCCTGTATATCTTAATTCATTTGGGATTTTTTAACAGAGATACTAGAATGATTTGCCAGTTCCTTCTCCAGCTTATTTTACATATGAGAAAACTGAGGCAAACAGGGCTAAGTGATTTGCCCAGGATCACACAGCTATTAAGTATCTGAGGTCAGATTTAAACTCCTGAAGAGGAGTTTTCTTGCTTGGCACTCTATCCCTTGTGTCATACAGCTGTCCTAATGGAATATTACTGTGTAGTAAAAAATAGCAAATACAAGGAATATAACAAAACACAGGAAGATTTTTATGAATTGATGACTTTGGGGGCAAGGAAGGGTTGGACATATGATTTCATTGAATAGGAAACTCCCAAAGAGGAAACTTTCTACCAGTGTAAATCAGCATCTGATCTGACTTTTAAAAATTATTTTTATTTATTTTTAACCTTCATTTAAAAAAATTGAGCTCCAAATTCTGTTCCTCTCTCTATCACCTCCCCAAATCCATTGAGAAAGGAAGCAATATGATATCAACTATACATGTGAGGCTTTGCACTTTATAGTCCTAGACAGTTGCATGGGGGTATTGAAAGTTTAAAGTGACTTGCCCAAGGTCACACAGCCAATTCATATTAGAGGTAGATCCTCACACCGTTCTGCCTTTCATGAACTGATACAGTGTAAAACCACTACAGTGCAAATTCTTTCACTTGAAGGAAGCCAAACTCTGTTCTCAGAGAAAAGATGATGAAATGGAGCTCTCTTTTTAGGAAAGAGTTCAAGGCCTCCTGGGGCAGGTTCTTAACCACAATGTCAGATATGGTCTCTATCTGTTATTTTTACTTATCTATTTTTCTTTTGTTAAAAAAGAAGGGTTCAATTTCTTTGTTATGATGGTGGTGTCTGGGATTGGGGATTATGTCCGGAAATGACAATGATATAAAAACAAAAGGCATCAATAAAACTGTTGTGTAAGGAAGAGGAAGGAAGGAAAAACATCTTTTAAAAAACTGCAGCAGGTTTGACAGAAGCTGGCTGGAGTCAGCAACTGTCAAGAATGGAACATAGATGGAAACACCTTGACACATTAAAACACCTAAGGGACTTGGTCATAAAACCCAAAAGGGAATAGGCTGGTAGCAGGGAATATTAGAAGAATGGCAGAATCTAATTATCTCACCAAGAATTCCTTCCACAACCTATCTAACATGTAGCCATCCAATCTTTGATGAAAGGCCTCCAGACCTAGGGAAGCCCACCACCAGCTTTTTCTACCATGGGGTTGCCCAAGTTATGAGGAAGTCTTCCTTTTAGTAAGCCTAGGTTTGTGCCTGCTACTTCTTCCACTCTTTCTACTTTTGTCTTTAAGAGCCACATTGAACACATCTAATAATCTCTCTTCTATGAGATCCTACTTCCCTAATGCTAGAAATCTATACCTCTCTCATTGCAATGGCATCACTTATTTAATTGAAATTGAAATAATTTGTTTCAGTCTTAGAAATAGGTGAGATCAATATTTTTCTGGAGATTGACAGGGATTTCTGTTCTCAATTTTACTGCTCCAAGGGAAGTTCTCAGGCTCTTTGAAACTGTTGTTGTTATTTATTCAGTTGTATCCAATTCTTCATGACACTGTGGACCACAGCAGGTCAATACTCCCATGGGGTTTACTTTATAAGGATACTTAAGTGGTTTGCCATTTCCTTCTCCAGTGGATTAAGGAAAACATACATTGAATGACTTGCGTAGGGGGACAAAGCTATTAAGTGTCAGATTTCAACTCAGGTGTTCCTGACTCCAGACTCAGCATACTATCCTCTGAACCACCTAACTGCTCCTTTTGCTCTCAGCAATAGTGAGTAATATTCTCTTCCTCTCTATTCCACATTGGTTCAGGAGACTGATTACTCTCTTCCCTGCCTACTTCCTGAGGGTAGAAATCTTGATTTATTCTGTCCTTAAATTTTTTCCCCCATTCATTCATGTCTGTGATTTCATTACAGTAATTCCCAGTGAGGAAATTTCCTCTATGAATGAAGATTAATAATTCTTTGGCAATTTATAAGCTTAGAGAGTTGCCTAGAGCAATGAGAGGCTAAAAAAACTTGCCTGTGGTCATACAGTCAATATATGTCACTGGCAGGACTCAGAGCCACTGTCTTCCTGACTCCAAGGCTGTCTTCATCCCCTGTGCAAACTGCCTCTCACTCCTTCCTTGCTCCATTTAAAACTTTATCCATAAAATTGTGAAAAGTTTAGCATTTTATAAAAGATATTCAAAAAGTGAATGCTATCTTATCAATCATACTCTGATGATATAAGATGATATCTTTATAAATATTTTTCTTGAAATTTTATACATAATCTGTGGCTCAGAATCACAACTCTGGGTTCAATTTAGAAGGCTTCTCAGTAACCTCAGTAACTTGACAATATAGGAGGGGATCTTAAACATTTTTGTGTCATGCACCACTCTGGCAGTCTAGGGGTGACTATGGATGGACCCTTTATCAGAATAATGGTTTTAAATGCATAAAATACAATACATAGTATTGAAAAGGAAATTGACTATATTAAAATATTATTGATTTTTTTAAAAGCCAAGTTAATGAACTCCAGGCTAAGAAATCTTAGTTTATAGCTTTTTTTGTCCCTACCAAAACTTTCTCTGGAAATATCTGAATCTAATTAATTTATTTTTCTTTGTTTCCTTCCTTCCTTCCTCCCTCCCTCCCTCCCTCCCTCCCTTCCTCCCTCCCTTCCTTCCTTCCTTCCTTCCTTCCTTCCTTCCTTCC
>CM053598.1:91748839-91813451 GCA_028646575.1 Pseudocheirus occidentalis | reverse complement strand
GTAGTGCTTTCTGTCTTGTGGAGAGTTTTGGAGCTTGAAAATCTGTTTAGCGTCCCATTTTATGAGGTTTTTAGTGTGTTTGTGTGGGAGCTGTGGTGCTTTGCTGCTTCTACGCCGCCATCTTGGCTCCGCCCCCTGCATTACCAATTATTTAACAAAGCAGGACCAGTCCCTTTTCTCAGCTTAGACCTAGACCCTGAATACAGGGGGAGACAGGCTTTTATACATTAAAAACAATTGCTCAAATAAGATCAATGAATTAAGAGGAAACAATACATTAAGTGATATGATTTCTAATTGTATAAAAGATTGGGAACTTTCCAAGTTAGAAGGAGGAGAGTGAACAGGTGCAGTTCCCTGAATTTACAAAAAGAGGTGTCCCATACCTCCTAAGTGTATGTAAATAAACAAAGGAACGTGGAAACAATAACTGACTGATCAGTATGGGTCCAGTTTTCAGATATGACATATGGATTACTGTGAGAAAATGCCTTCCGTCAGTCTTTGGATCTCACTAAGTTTCTGGTCAGCACAGCGTAGGTCCTTAGTTAAGGATCTCTAAGCAGCAGGGAGAGGTGATGCAGCTCCCAGTCATGCACGGCTAGGTTCAAACCACACAATAAAGTTTTTTCCCAATTCCCACAGTTAAATAAAGTCTTCTACAAGACAGAAGTTGGACTAGAACCATGACTGAATAGTAAGGAGAATGAGCTAGCTCCAGAATTGAGTCACAAGATGAAGTCAGTAAGTCCCACAATTAACCACTTGCTTCCCTCAACTCCCTCACCCCCAAGATTCCATCTTTGACCCTCTTCACTCCTCTATGTACTTTACATCAAACTTTCTACCTAAGCCCACAACTTCAACTATTACATCTATGCAGATGATTTCTAAATCTGATTAGCCCTAATGGCTTCCATAGGTTCTAATTTTTCATTCTAATTGTTGGTTGGGCCACTCTACCTAGATGTTCCATCAGCACTTCCAACAGAACATATCCAAAATGGGATAAGATCCCTGTCAAAAAAATCTTTGGGGCTTCTTTATTTCTATTAATGGCATCACATATATTCCAGTTTTCTAAGTTCAAAGCCTCTGAGTCAGTGGTTCTCAACCTTCCTAATGCTGTGACCCTTTAAGGTATGTGGGCGTGTCTGCATGTGGGTGCACCTGCCTTGAGACGCTAGAGGAGGTTCCTAAGACCATCGGAAATATGTGTTTTCTGATGGTCTTAGGTGACCCCTGTGACCCCTGTGAAAGGGTCTTTTGACCCCAAAGGGGTTGTGACCCACAGGTTGAGAACCACTGTGAGTTTGTCGTTTTTAACTCTTCTCTCTCCCCCTCACTTTCAGGTTACCTAATCTTCTCTGTCCCCACTAATCTGTCTACTAGGCATTCTTGTTTTAAGTCAAAAAATTAGAACAATTTCAAATGTCCTTAAGTTAGAAAATTAAATCTGATCTTTCATCATCACTCCCTCTTTACTGGTTTAAGTGGGAGGCAGAGGGAAGGGAGTGCTAGCCCCCCAGACCACAAAGTCTACCGATATTCCTACATCACATTGCCTATCCAGGGGAAGGAGCCCATGGCAAGCCTTGCGCTGAAGAGGGCTTCTCAGTCTCTGCACTAATCGGCCCTCATTCTCACGCATTAGGCAACTCCCAGAATATGCCACTATTGCCACATTTACCAGTCAGATCACACCAGTCAAGATCTTAAGCTCTATATCCAATGACCTTCATTCTGTCCATACTTCACTTCGCATCTTGAATTTATTATCATCCACCATACTGTCTGTTCCAGAACCCTTACCCTGGACATCTTAATTCTCTTATACCCTGATCTCACAACCTGTGTCTGTCCCCTTGTGTCTCGAATGGTGATTGCCTCAATCATCTCTCCAGGCTTCTCACCATGTAACAGTGTACTACAGTGCTGTCCCATGCCCTTTCCAGTTCTGGAACCATAATTAAATCAACTCTGTCTTTATTCTTGGTAAGGACATACCAATCTACTCTCCTATAGCTCCCCTCACTATTCCTGTAACTTTCCAAACCTAAATATGCCTCTCTAGTCAACATTTTTCTACATGTGTTGTCTCCTCCAGCTAGAAGATAAGCTTTTTGAGGACAGAAACCGCACTATGATCGTATTTGTGTTTCTAGTGCTTAAAGGACAGTACTTGGCACAGTAGAAGCATTTAATAAATGCCTTTTTGTTCATTTATTTTTCATTCAAAAGCATACTCCTCAAAACCGAGACCAATCTCTCTTGTTCCCTATTCTCATGTTGCCATACAGTCCCCAGAGTCATAGCCTGTCTTCCATGCTGCCATGTTCCTGGCACCCAAGTCAGCCTCCAGTCTCTCAAAACCACGTAATTCCGATGCTGCATCTCTTTCCTGATGCCTCGAAGAAACCCTCGTGTGACAGGAACCACAGCAAGTGTATCCACAATCATTATGAATTTCTTTTTAGGGACATGAACATCCAAAAGATAAACTATTCGTTTATATTCTATGGGTTTTTCCATAGTTCTCAAAATTTCATCCCAAAAACCAAAATGCATTTTTATTTTACAAGTCTTCATCTTCACTAAACACTTTTTAAAATTTTACTGGTTATTTACTGTGTATCCCAGCCCTCCCTCACTCAAATCAAAGTCAACTGCAAGTCATATCATCATTTCCCTGATACCATGGTCCTCTTTGAAAATGAAGGACAAACACAGAACACAACACACATACAACTATGCACCCACCTTGCACTGTAGGAGATATCCAGGATGCCTACCTCCAGGAGAATTAAGACATGGACACATGTTTCGTTTTTAAGGGGGGAAGGCAGGGCAATTGGGGTTAAGTGATTTGCCCAAGGTCACACAGCTAGTAAGTGTTAAGCGTCTGAGGCCAGATTTGAGTTCAGGTCCTCCTGACTCCAGGGCCGGTGCTCTATTCACCACACCACCTAGCCACCCCAACACACGTTTTTAGAAAATGAAAGTTCGGTAAGATAAATAAAAGCAAAGGAAGGCAGGAGTTTAGCCAAGGAAAACATTTCATAGAATCGTAGAATTCAGAAATGGAAGGCACTTCAAAGACCACCTAGTCCAACCCCTACCCAATGAAGAATATTCTCAACATAACAATGTGCCCAGCAAGTGACCACAGAGCCCAGTAGGGTTAAAGTCAAATAGAAATGGGGGCCATTGATCCATACATAAAGATCCCCACCACCTGCACATTGACTTAGTTTTAAGATGCAGTTATCTATGTTTTATTGTATTTTAATTTATTTTGTTAAATATTTCCCAATTACGTTTTAATCTGATTCTGTCAGCACTGAGGAATATTGAGAGCTGTCTGTGACTGGATGGTACTGGTCACGTGTCTGACACCTCTGATCTGGTCTTGCTTGATGCATCTCTAGGGAAGGGGATACCATTGCCCCCAAGGTGACACATTCAAGTTTGGCACGGCTCTAATTGTTTTTTTTTTTTAAGTTTCTCCTTCTACCTCCTATCCTACCTCCTAGGTCTGCCCTCTAAGGCCAAGAACAAACGTAATCCTTCCACATGACTGCCCTTCAAATACTTGAAGACAGTTGTCATTTCCTCCTAAATCTTCTCTTCTCTGGTTCCTTTGGCCACCCTTATATGTTAGGAATTCAAGAACGTTCATAATCATGGCTCTTCTCCTCTGGGTTCTCTCTGGCTTGTCAATGGCCTTTCTGCAATGTAGTGCCCAGAACTGAACACGGTACTCCAGCTGTTACCTAATCAGGATAAAGAACAATAGGAGAGACAGGAGATAGAGATAGAGAGCTGGACCTGGAACTGGGAAGACCTGAATTCAAGTCTGGTCTTGGACAGTTACTAAGTGTGTGACTGTGGGCATCACTTACCCTCTGTCTGCCTTAGTTCTCCCAACTATAAAATTAGTACCATAATAATACCTACCTCCCAGGGTTATGAGGATCAGATGAGATCACATTTGTACACTGAGCACTTAGCTCAGTGCCTAGCACATAATAGGCACTGAATAAATTCTTGTCCTGAACACAGGTTACATTAGCTGTCTTTTCTGCAATATCATATCATTTACTCATATTAACCGTGTAGTCCACTGAAACTTCCAGGTCCTTTCCAGATGAACTACTGTCTCATCATTCTTCTCCCATCTTATAATTGTAAAACTGATTTTTTTAGTCCAAGTGTATGACTTTACATTTGTTCCTATTCAAATTGATTCTGAAAAAGTAATGATCTGTCTTTTGGAGCCTGATTCTGTCATCTGACACTCTGGTTATTTCTCTGAACTTTATATCATCCCTATGCTTGATTAAAAGGTCAATCAATGCCATCCGAGTCCCACACAATCGTATTAAAAGTGTGACCAAAGACACATCCCCAGGATGCTCCAGTGCTGATTTCCCAGTGACTTTAAACCACTCTGAATCGTTCTGATCACTCTGAATTTCAAGCAGCACCTAATCCATCTAACTGTATGATCATCTAGGGATGAGATTCTAGATCACATATTCCCATCTTTTCCATAGGAACAGCATAAGAAACTTTGTCAAATGCTTTGCTTAAATCTAGGTGAACTATTATAACACATGGCCCAGGGACTGCAGGTTCACGCAGACCAGATTAGCTCCTAGAGGCTGATCCCAAAGGGTCAGTTTCTCTTTTTAGCTCTTACCCCCACCTCAGAAGTTTTATGCACAGAACATACCCTGGATGACGGTTTGATGTGGCTCGTGTCTAAATTTCCCAACATATGAGTAACAGGAGCCCTCACTCCCTCATTCACTCACACACATAGGTGCTCAATGTACAATATGGATAGGGCACGGTCTTTATTTCACCTACCACAGAAAATGCATAAGAAGCAAAGAACTCAGAGAAGTCCATGAACAAATATAAATTAAAAAAAATAAAGTCCTTAAAGAGCCCACTTTACTCCTCCTTCCCTCAGAGTTAGGGTACCCCAGAAGGAAAAGAGATTTGGGGAAACTCACGAGGAAATATGTCTCACTTATCTTGGACATGCTCTGTCTAAATAACTCATGGTGATAATGGAATTGACAAAGTACAGATCTCTTACCCTCCCTCCCTTCCCTCCCCCCAATGTGATTTTAGCCTTTCATCTACAAGGCAATACTCTGCTGAGGATCCTCCTCCTCCCCCTCCTCCTCCTCTTCCTCTTTCCCCTCTTCTTCCTCCTCCTCCTGCTCCTCCTCCTCCTCCTCCTCCTTCTCCTCCAAGCACACAGTTGAGGAAATTTTTTCCTTCCTGGAGACTGGTTCCCAAATGCTCAAACTTGGGAACTCTAAAACTTGAGGTTACCATGGGGCAACTTCCAAAACTGGTACTTCCCAAGAAATCTCCTTTCTCTGGACAGAAGGCTAGAATTATGGAATAGTGGGACAGGTGTGGGTGTTATATCAGGAAGGGCTGCAGGAACGATTTCCACACTGCTTGCCTCCTTCCTCATGCCCTCTGTCCCATAATTAATGGAGCAGCTGAGAGTGTAGTGTACACTTTGGCCACGAGGTGGTGCTGCACACTAACCACCATCCCAGGGGCTATGTCAGAGGGAAGTCAGTTTTCAGGCTGATGTTCCCCAAGGGCTGTAACCTCCCTGGCTGCTCACCAGATGGTCCTGGCACTACAAAACAGTTACCTCCTCCCTGCTCCTATTAGCCTCCTCTCTCCTTAATCAGATCTGCCGATGCCCCCAGATTTTATATAAATCTAAGTGTCTGACCTAGAATATGTTCAGAAACTACCAAAAAGTAGGAAACTCATGCCTTCTCTGGAGCCCCCATCCTTGATTTGGGAGTTGGGGAAAGTGGAATGGGAAACACAAGTATTTGGCAACATCATGATGGGCTAATCCCCCTACCACCTGGTAACCTAATATTAGAAAGTCCCCAACTCTCACTAAAGGACAAATAAAAGATAGTAAACTCTATATCACAATAGAGCCTGCCTGCAGTTTTGTCTAAAAGGACTTCTTCCAGAGTTTTCAAAGTCTCCTGCCCTTGATCAGAAAATGTTTTCCTATTCCAATAATAAATCCTGGCAGTTGCCTTCCAAATACATTTCTCCTTTGACAGATCCTCCTCTTTCTTTACCCCTCCCTCTCTTGTGAAATGTTTTACTTATCTCTTCCAAGTCGCACTGGAATGCTGCCTGTATGCTCTAGTTGGGCCTGAAAGGTTATAAAAACCAAATCCACACTCTAGAAAGCTGACGTTGCTACTCCATCACTAGCATGATGATAAATTTCTTTACTTTCAGTTTGAGCCACAGTAATTAGACCCCCAATAATGTTACACCTTTCCCAACTCCCGTTCCTGTCAGTTGAAAGAATTCCCCAATAGGGTCTCCCCACCTCCTGCACAACCAACCGACTTCATTCATAAGACTTCGAAGATTTACTGTTTAGTGCTCATGCTATTTACTGAAACACAGTAAGGTAATCATAAAATGGTAGCAGAGCAAAACAAAACTGTAAGAAAGGATTCAAATAGTTTGAGTCAACTAAAAAGTTGAATCAAAACAATTTGAACAAACTTGCAGGATATAAAATAAATGCAAGGGTATCTTCAGTATTTCCACATAATAGCAATAAAACCCAGCAGGAAGAGACAGAAAAAGAAATTCCATTTAAAATAACTACAGAATGTACAAAATACTTAGGAGTCACCTCCTAAGATACACAAAAAAACAATATATGACTCTAAATCATCATTTGTAGAAATAAAGACAACCTTAAA
The DNA here is from genome assembly GCA_028646575.1 of Pseudocheirus occidentalis. NCBI lineage: Eukaryota > Metazoa > Chordata > Mammalia > Diprotodontia > Pseudocheiridae > Pseudocheirus > Pseudocheirus occidentalis. Next base: position 91,806,666 of record CM053598.1, on the reverse strand, counting down.
TAGTTAGAAAAATAGTAATTTCTCATGGGGAGGATGAATCAATATAATAAAAATTACAATACTACTTAAATTAATTTATTTACTCAGTGCCATACCAATCAAACTAAGAATGGATTGCTTTAAGGAACTAATAAAATAACAAAATGAATATGGAAGAAAAAATAGAATAAAAAAACTCAAGGGAAATAAGGAAAAGAAATAGGAATGAAAGGGAACTGGCAGTGTCAGGTCTACAATGTTACTTATTCAGTTGTGTCCAACTCCTTATGACCCCAGACAACTTTGAATCTACAAGAACTATGATAAATACAATGACCATTCATGATTCCAAAAGACCAATGATGAAATGTACTATCACCCTTCTGACAGAGATGAGATATTCAAGGAGCAGAATAAGATATGAAAATTTTTATATATGGCCAATGAGAGAATTTGTTTTTCTTCACTTTGTATATTTGTTACAAAGAATTTGTCTTCATTTTCTCTTTTTTCACCAATAGGGTAGATGGTGGGAGGGAGAAAAAATAGATTTCTGTTCATTACTAAAATAAAAAGAATTTAAAAATAAAAAGGTAGTGGGGTGTTAAGGATATCGAATGTTGTATGCATTTTTAGATGGGGATGCTGGATTGTTTCCTTTTGCTTAATTATTTTACTTAGTTAGAAAAGACCTCTCATGGAGTTGGGGTAATATGTAAATGTTTATAATGTAAAAACAAAACAAGTCAATATAACAAAGAAAAAAGAAACATTACACATATATACATACCTTCTCCCAGATGAAAGACTGAGGGGAGAATTAAAGGGAAGTAATTGTGGGTTTTGAAACTCATGGGTTTGTCTTTTCAAACACTGAAAAAAATGGGGTGTGGGGGGAATTAAAGGTTGTCATCACCTCCCACATAATCTCACTGGAACCAAGCAAATTCAAGATGGAGCCAGTCCTATCATTTCATTCCATTCTGCCTTTTTCTGTCTATTCTAGATCTGTAGTGTTCCAAATCTCTGTAAAGATTTCAAAGAGCAGCCCCAACACACACAATCCCCCTCCTCGTTTAGCTACAGTAACACCAGAAAATGTTTTGTTCCAGTCACTTAGAAAGAAAATATAAAATGGAGAATGGACAATTTTGCTATCCCACCTTTCCCTCCCTTCTTCTACACAAAGGAATTAAGGTTAGTTCAGCATGAACTACCTTTGATGAAACCATGCAGGCACTTACTGATTTTTCTTCAATACATACACTAAGCAACCCTCTCTCTAATAATCTGGTTTAGAATTTTGGCCAGGAATTGAAGTCAAGCTTGCTGGAATATCTGTTTCAGCTCTATTCTCTTCCTGTTTTTTTAAAATTGGAGTAACGTTTGTCCTTTTCCAATACTGCAGTACCTCTTCTATTCTCCATTGTTCTGGGCAATTCACTACTGGAACAAAATTAGAGCTCATTCAACAGCTAACAAAATGAGATATACTTAGCCATAGCTAAAGAAGAATAGTGAACATCTATATACACTGAGAAAATCTCAAGTTGATTCAGCTCCCTTCTCTGAATTGCCTGTTGTTTTCTGCTAGCCAGGAAACAGAGATTGGAGTTCTTCCTTGCTGTTTGGTGATGCTAACAGCTGAAGCCTTTAGTCCTTTGAGCCAATCAAGTCTGAACAATGACTTCAATGCCTTTTAAGGAAAAACTAACCTAACTTGTGTGGGGGCAGGGGTTGGGATGTTGGTCCTACCACATCTACAATCAAAGATCATTGACATGGCTAAGCAATCACATCTGCTGGTTCTTTCAATACCCAAGAATATATTTCATCTGGGCAAGGTTGACTACTAACTTTCAACTGAGGGAGTAAGGGAAGGCTTTGTAGATGGGAGGAAACTTGAGCTGGTCCTTGAAGTAAGGGGAGAATTTCATAAAGTAGTGATGATGGAGAAGGTATCCCGGGGAGGAGGAAATGGCATGAACAAAGGGGTTAAAATAAAGAGCATGGTTAAGAAAACAGATTACTGGTTGAAATATTTAGTATGGGAATATATATATATGAGAAAAAAAGACAGACCCCCACCTTTGAAAGGAGTTACATTCAGATCTAGCTAGAATCAGCTGGAAAAATAGGTAGAATCAAATTGTGGACAGTCTTAAATCCCAGATTAAGGAATTTGGATTTATTTAGTAGGAAATAAAACCTTTGATCAAAACCTTCAAAATTTTATTTGTTGATTAGGAAGATTTATCTAGATTTAGAGATTCTGCAGGCTAGAAAGGACATTAGAGGTCATCTAGCCCATCCTTTGATAGATGAAGGAACTGAGGAACCAAGTCTGACTATACAGAATTCAGTAGAGATACATCACCTCCCTCTTCTTTCTTTCAGCTTCGTCACCTAACTTTCTCTGACAGTCAATCCAATCCAACCATACAAACATTTGTTAAGAATTTACCAAACCAAAGGCAGCTAGGTGGCACAGTGGATAGAGCATTGGCCCTGGAGTCAGGAGGACCTAAGTTCAAATCTAGCCTCAGACACTTGACACACTACCTTGTGACCCTGGGAAAGTCACTTAACCTTGATTGCCTTGCCAAAACAATCAAAAGAAATGATAGTTTGGGGGTGACTAGGTGGTGCAGTGAATAGAGCACCAGCCTTGGAGTCAGGAGGACCTGAGTTCAAATCCGGTCTCAGACACTTAACACTTACTAGCCATTACCTTGAGTAAGTCACTTAACCCCAATCATCCTGCCTTCCCTCCTCAAAAAAAAAGGAAGAACTTACCATACCCTAGGTACTATATTGGGTAATGGAGATAGAAAGACAAAATGGAAAATAGGAAACACCCTCCAATCACATGGAGTGTGGGGTCTAGATTGATTTTGTACATACAATGAGAGCAACTATAGCGTGGACAAGAAAGAGCAAAACTAGGGAGCTAATGCATAGAAAAAACATGATGCAATAAGAAGAATATTAGAGTTGGAGTCAGAGGGCTTAGCACAGTGTCTGGCACATAGTAGGCACTTAATAAATGTTTAATGAAATGAATTGGTGGTTCAAATACTGATTGAGACTATATTACCTTTGTGACCTTGAGCAAGGCAATTAATTCTAATCTTCATTGGCCAATATGTAGAATGAGTAGGTTAGACTAGACTCTGTTCACTAGGGTAGGGGTTCTTAACCTAGAGTCCATGAACTTGGGAGTTTTGACAACTATTTAAATATAATTGGTTTCTTTTATAACCCTATGTACTTTATTTGATGAATTTAAATGCATTATTCTGAGAAGGGACCCATAGGCTTCATCAGACTGCCAAAAGGGTCCATGCTACAAACATCCTGCACTAAACGACATCTAAGGCCCCTTTCAATCCAAAATCTATCTTCCTGTAAGCCATTTAGGAGATTATTATACTGCCACAGGCAAGGCATCACAAAGGATAGAACTAGGGTGGTAGCTAAGGGAACTGAAAGGAAGAGCCAGACGAAAGGGAGGTTGTAAAGATAGAATTAACAGAACGTAGTGACCAAGTATGTGAAGCAGGGAAAGGAAGAAGATGAATAAAAGATGACCCCAAGCTTTGGGGCTCTCATTACTGGATAAATGAATAGAAATAGGAATTTGGGAGAAAATGCAGGTCTAGGGAGAAAGAGGAATATAGTTAAGTTCTCATCTCTTCCTAAGAAAAACTTTTGATTGGGATAAAGAAATCCATTCTATTTAAGAGTATATGCCCAGAGCACAAGTCCTTCAGTCTGTCTCCCTTTCCCTTTTGTGGTGAGTGAAAGATGCAATGACTGAGGAAACAAAGGTTCAAGCTTCGGAGCATATTGATTTATCAAGTAATATATGCCAATTGCGTAAGCAGTCAGGACCAGCGGCCTCGCTCAGCTCTGGCACTGGACCTTGAATTCAGAAGGAGATGGATTTTTTTATGCGTTAGAAATGATTAATCAAATAATACCAATTAGTTAAAAGAAAACAATTAATCAGGATACAAAATTAAGCAATCTGATTCCCAAATGGAGGAAAGAGTAAGGACCTTCCCAGCTGGAAGGGGAAGAGCAAACAGGTGTAATTCCCTGAAATCAGAGAAAGAGGTGTCTGTCCCTCTCCCATGCTCAGAGGAGTACAGAAACAATGACTGACCAGTAAGGGGCCAGTTTTCAGATGAGATATATGGGTTGTTTGAGATATAAAATGTGAGAAAACTCTTTGCATCAGTCTTTGGTTGTGACTGGGTTTCTGGTCAACATAACCTAAGTCCTTAGTTAAGGGGCTCTAAGCAGCAGAGGGAGGTGGTCCAGCTTCACAATCATGTAGGATTAGGCCCAAACAATGTGATAAGGTTTCCTCCCCCAGTTCCCACAATTGAATAAAGTTTTCTTGCAAGACAGAAATCGAACTAGATCCATAGCTGAATAGAAAAGGAACTGAACTAGCCCAACAATTAAGTGACAAAATGGAGTCAGTGTGGTTCATCCAATATCTAATCTCCTCACTGTTCTATCATGAAAACCTGAACAAGATCTGGAGTAGAAGAAAAAAAGGGGATGGGGAAGGGGAACGTGTGTGCTGGGTGGAGAGAGACATCTAGAAGGTATGACAATTTGAAGTGTGCTCTCTGTGGGCCCTTTGCTCCTGCAGAAAATGAGCCACTGGAACATCTTAGTGACACAAGGTGGCAGCAGTGGGCGGAGGAGAAGGAAGTAGCTTACTTCTGGAATGGGATAATAAAAAGCCAAGAGCCCACCACTCATGCTTATAAACAATTAGCATCACCTCCTTGCTCTGTCACCAAGGCAACAGAGTAAGGCTGGAGCTGGCTGCCTAGCAATAACACCCCCTCCCCCTACCTCCAACTCTCTCCACCTCCAGTGGTACTACATCTCCCTGCTCTTCCAGTTCCCACAGATCTCTTGCCTACATTATAATGCTCCTGATTGCTTCAGGTGGAGGCTGAGAGGGGAGGGGGGAAGGTAGAGATGCTTTCCACCCACTAGATTGTACTGTCACTGCCGAGTACCACTTATCCACTGGGAACAGGGTACAAACAGCAACCCACTGGTGTGGCAGCAAGCACTTTATAATGCAAGCTACACAATGAAGCTATTCTTTTCAGTACAGTGTTTTTATATATCTACGCTACTTAAATACCTATATAATCCCAAATAAACTGAATAAAATTCAAAATGTGCTGCAAAATGTCATGTTGGTGAGTTGGGAGGGCTCTATATTAATTGTTGGTGATTTTTTTCATTAAGATGCTTCTCGGAGAAACTGGAAGGAAGGATGTGGGTCACAATGGAGTTCCTGTTCTCAGATACGTTTGGGTTTTTTTTGTTGTTTTTTTTTTTTTGCTTTTTTGGAGGGGAGGGGCGGTTGGGATTAAGTGACTTGTCCAAGGTCACATAGTAAGTGTTAAGTATCTGAGGCCAGATTTTAACTCAGGTCCTCCTGACTCCAGGGCTGATGCTCTATTCACTGTGCCACCGAGTTGCCCCTCAGATAGAGTTTCTACCATGGTACAATGAAGAATGCTAGATTTGGAGTTAGAAGGTGCTAAGTTCAAATCCAACCCCTGTCACTTATGAAGTAGCTGCCTCAATAGATTGAACACTGGATTTGGAGTCAAGAAGACTTGAATTCAAATCTCATCTCAAACTCTTACTAGCTGTATAACCCTAGGCGAGTCACTTAACTACCCCGGGCCTCACTTGCTCATCTGTAAAGTGAAAAGGTTTGACTAGACAACTTCTAAAGGTTTGTTCTAACTCTAAGACCATGACCCCAGGACTCCATATGAATGGAATGGCAACTTCATACTGTTGGTATTAGGTATTAGACATCCAGGTATTTGGAGGGTATTTGAAAGGTGGAACAAGACAATTCTATGTAAACCGCCTCTAATCCTATGGAATCTTGGAAAATCTGGACCTCTGGGGGTGAACAATGAGAGAAGAGAAAATAACCATTCCTGCTTGACCTTTTGCTAATGAGTGGGGGCATTTTGGACTCTATGACATGCTCCCTTTTCAGCCCCCAGTGAAAGGTCACATTTGACAAAATTAAAAAGGGCCTGGTGATGGAGAGGGAAAGCCCCTGGAGAAGGCATCGACGTAGCTGGATTCTATCCAGGTTCTGCCGCTTGCTAGCTGTGGGATTTGGGGCAAGTTGAGAAGTCATTTTGTGTCCCTGTCTCCACATCTATAAAACAGAGATGAAAATACCTGCTTTGTCTATCACTGGATGTTGGGTAGATTGAACAATATAATACATGTAAAAGTCCTATACATGTGAAAGATATCACTGCGATGAGGAAAGCAGAAACAGGGTGTGAGGAGCAGCTTTGAGGAATCCATCCTCCCTTCTGCATGAAACTGAATGGAAGGAAAGCAAGAAAAAAGAAAAGAAAACCCTGGGGTGCACTCTTACTGCCGCCACATAAGCAAACCCATAGCACCAAAGTGGTTTCTGAATCCTGATGGAAAGATATCATCAGAAAAAAGTGGCAAAATAAGGAAAACAAGATGTACAACAAAGAAAAGAGAAATTATTTTATTTAGACTGGATGCGGTTTTACTTAGCTCTTTAAGCCGTGGTTTCAGCGATATGGCTAAAAGCAGAACTTTGGGAAGATCGATGCATCCCTTGTGTACAAGATGGAGGTAGATGGTAGGAAAACCATTAGAAGGCCATTGTTATAGAACCAGTGGGCCCAGGTTCCCCCAAAACTCCGGACTTACACACCTAGGTCTGAAGCCAGAAGGGGTCTCCCCACAAAAAGTCATTTTCTCTCTGGTTCATTGCCCCCATCCAGAGTGGAAGAATCTCCAAATATAGCTCATATCTAGAGTTCCACATATGTGGATAACCAGTTCACCACCTTCCATGCAATCACTCAAGGTAGCGAACGGATAATGGCCAGCTTTTTATTTCACCCAGAGATGATGCAGAAAATGAAAAACACTCACAGGATCTCATAAATGTAGAAAATTCAGAAGGTGCTTCTAGCAGCCTCTAGGTTCCCCATCCTAGAGAACTAAACTTGGGGTTGCTATGAGGGAAACCCTTTGACATTCCTGTGAAATTCGATTGAGTCCAACATGGTCCCTCCCGGTTCACTGGGTCACTCTGTGTATACTACACTTCCCTGAAAAGCTAATATTCTTTGAGCCTGCTGAACACGCCAGATCCCTTTCCAAGCTGATTTGTACTATCCAAGTAATTCACTGTAATGGCTGAGAATGGCTTATGCCTTTGTGCCTGGCCCTCCCCAGCTGTGGCTCTGGCAACAGGAGCCGTGTGAGTGACCCCCTACTTTTTCCAAGAGGTAATGCTGCATGGGAATCTCCCTTCTTTCTGTAGAACAGGGATTCTTAACTCTGTGTGTGTGTGTGTGTGTGTGTGTGTGTGTAATAGATGCTGTTGGCAATCTGGTGAAGCCTCTAGACTTCTTTTCAGAAAAAAAAATTAATACATAAAATGCATAGGATTGCAAAGGGAAGGGGGAATAAGGAAAAAGCATTTATTATGTGCCTACTGTGTGCCAAGCACTGTGATAGGTACTTTATAAATATCTCATTTGATCCTCATAACAATCCTGAAAGGTAGTCCTGTTATTATCACCATTTTACAGCTGATGAAACTGAGGTAGACAGAGGTTAAGTGACTTGCCCAGGGTCACACAGCTAGTAAGTGTCTGAGGCCATATTTGAACTCAGGTCTTCCTATTTCCAGGCCCAATGGTCTATCCACTCTACCTCCTACATGCCAATTATATTTAAATGCTGTTATCAAAATATTTTTCAAAGTTTACAGACCTTGCTCTAAACGGCATTGTCAATGAACCTCCCTTCTCTGATTGGATGAGCTACTTCAGTCTTGTGATTCGATAAGAACTCTATCATTGCCCTGGCTGATACCATCTCTTGGGCTTGAAAGGTCACTCTCAAGAGCTTTTCCCTTGGGCCGTGTGGGCAAGCATATATCAGCCATGTGTTTTTGTACCCTTTCCCCATTAACTACTGGGGGTGTGGTGGGACAGAATGAGGAGAAAAGGCAAAAAGATGAAAAAGACAAAAGGGCAGAGGGCAGCTTGTCATTCTCTTTTACAGGTCAGCACAGAGGCAGTTCCACTAACCAGAAACTACCTCTTGAATATCAATCATCTTTGGATTAGACCCCGTCACTGAAAAATGATCAGGAATTGTCTCTAGCTTCTCAATAGGCACAAATAGAAATGCCTACACCCTCCAGGGATAGTGCTTTCCAGACCAGAGAAAATCTCTCCTTCTGTATGTAAGCTCATTGATTTATCAGGGAGATCATCAAATTGATCTGATAGACTTCCTTTACAATGACAATCCAGGAAGGAAATGATGGGCATGGACTAAGGTGGTGGCCTCTAGAGAAAGTTCGAGACCAAGCAACATGCTGAAGGATCAGTAGGACTCGATTAAAATTCGTTATGGAGAATCACTCTAAGACCCTAAATTTTGCACCTAAAGGAATGGAGAGAAGAAGGAATGAGAATTTAATGAGTTGAAAAGGAGATACAATTTTGTGAGAAAGACAATGAACACAGTTTTGGATATATTGTGTTTATGCATCCATGTGAATTGCCTGAGATGGAACTGGAAATTCAGGACTATAGTTGGAGTGAGACATCAAGGCTTGAGAGGTAAATGTGGAAATTATTTGCATAGATGGGATAGTTGAAACTTTAGGAGTGGCAGAAGTATCACTGTTGCGACCTCCAGTCCGTTTGCCTCTCCCTGTTCTCCCAGTCCATCAATCCTACTATGTCCTCACTTTTCTCTACAATTCTGCCCCTATAGCTAACTAGTTCAATCATACTCTATTAAGTACTCTTAAATCCTTTGCTTTCTTGCCCATTTAAATCTATTGCCACCTTGCCATATTCCAATCCTGGATTATCCTTGACATCTGCCTTCTCCATTCCTACTTCCATATACTGAATTCTTCCAGAAAAAGTCATGCAACCATACTAAATCCATTATAAATTTATGTTATCTAACTACAAATGGGCCTGCGCTGCACAGAAATCTTTTTCTTCTTTCCTTATTAACAAACATATAATTATCTACCCAGTGACCATCCCAAACTTTCTCTTCATACTTCCTTTGCCAATATTTTCTGCCTTCCCTCTCACCAAAGGACCTTGCTTCCTACTTTACTAGAAAATAGAGATCTTCCATCCTGAGTTCCCTCCTCTACTTCTTTCTATACCTCAGCTAAGTGTAAAAGTGCCCACACTTGATCTACTAGTCCAGCAACCTTGTAAAAAAAATCAGGTTAATCTAGAATGACTTGTTTTTGATGAAGCCATCTTGGCTTTTTGTGATCCCATGCAAAATCAGCCATAGAAAGTGACAGTGGGAAAATGTTGCCCAATAGTGGGTAAAGGGGTTGGTATAAATTGCATTGAAGGCAAGCTCCTCAATACTGTGGGCAGAGTGAAAAGCAACCAGCTCCCAAGCCTTTGATTGATTATCTCAAATCTGTGGTCATGGCACAGCTTGTAGGAACTATGTGGGCCCCACTTTGTACACAGAAGCTCTAGATGGCACCTAGTAAATAGAATGCTATAATTGTAAAGAAATACTCTGGTTCAAAACCTTTATTTTATTGATACTTTTTTTGCATCGTGGTCATAATTTCTACCTCTTGCTTGCACAAGTAGAGTTAAGCAAAACAGGCTAACACATTTGCCACATTAACCAATATATGCCTTACCTTGTATCTGTGGACCACTACCTCTCTACTGAGGTGAGAGAGATATTTCATTATCAATTATCTGGAGTCAGAAGTGAGCATTACATTCATCTAAATTTTGATATATTTAGTGGTACTTTACATTATTATGTATATTTTTGGTTACACTTAGTTTTCTTTGTATCCATTTGGAATAGGCTTCCCAAGTTTCTCCAAATTCTTCATATCTGTCCTTTCTTATTGCATGATAATATTCCATTAATTCATATACCAGTCTGTTTAACCATTACCCAGTCTACTTCCAGCTTTTTCGCTACCACAAAAGGTCCTGCTATAAATATTTTTAATATATGAGAACTTTCTTTCTGTCTTTGACCTTGGTGGAATATATTTCATTCATAATCAACTCAGCTCTACATCTAGACCCTCCTCCACTGGATGCTACCATTCTATTATAAAATACTATTGCTGATAGAGTCCAGGGAGAGAGCCTCAAGAAGCACAAAAGATAATAAGAAAACTTGGCTGAGAACTGGATGCCTTCTCTGCTGACCCTGAAGCCTGGTTTTTCTGCTTTTTAAATTTTATAATATTCTCAGCTTTCAAAATACCAAGAAAACTGAATATTTCCATAATCAAGGAACAGAAAAGGAATGTTGTATGTGCAACCATAAATATCACAATTTAGAGATGGCTCTTTGCTTTTCTAAAGTATATGTTAAATTCAACATATTGGTTCCAAAAGCTATCTTGTTGTTTGTATTTCCCTCAAACCCTTCCTTCTGTTGGCTTCTGTGCATTTTTAAATCATTTACACTGTTTTAAAATTCCCTTATAGTAAGTTAGTACAGTCACATAAAATAGATCCCCATATTGGCCATGTCCAAATATATGCCTCATTCTGCATCTCTAACTCCTCACTTTTCTGTCAAGAGGTAGCTAGCATGGTTAATTTTTGTTTTTCAGTTGCATTTGGTCATTTCATTGATCAGAGTTTGAAAATCTTCCAAAGTTGTTTTTCTTTACATTGTTGTCTTTATATGAATTATTTTCCCAGTTCCGTTCACTTCCTCTGCATCAGTTCAAAGAAATGTTCATAGGTTTCTCTAAATCTATCCCTTTTATCATTTCTTATAGCACAGTGGTATTCTATTACATTCATATACTATAATTTCTTCAGATTTTCCCCAATTGATGGACACTACCTTATTTTCTAGTTCTTTGCTCTAACAAAAGGTGCTACTGTGAATATTTTTGTACATAGAAGTTATTTCCCTCTTTCCTTTATCCCTTTGGAGTACACACCTACAAGGGTTTTGACCTATAAGGTCAAAAAAGGTATGCAGTTTAGTGACTTTGGAGTTTTAATCTCAAATTGTTTTCCAGAGTAACACCACAAGTGTGTTAGTGGCCTTCTATCATCACATTTCCTCAGTAAAATAATCATTTTCCATTTTTGTCATCTTTGTCAATCTGATAGTTATGAGATGGAACCACAGGGTTATTTTAACTAACATCTCCCTCATTATTACTGATTTAGAGCTTTTTATACACTTGTTAGTTTGTTTTTCTTCTCTGAACTGTTTCATATCATTGGTCATTTTTTATGTGGCAACGCATCTTGTTCGTGTATCTTTGAATCAGTCCCTTGTGTATCTTGGATATTAGATGTGGTTTTTGTCAAAGAAACTTCTGCAAAAGTGTTTTCCCCACAATTTACCCTTCTGATTTGGGATAAATGGATTGTGTTTATGCAAAAGCTTTTCAATTTTATACAATTGAAACTGTCCATTTTATCTCCAATTATTCCCTCTACACCTTTTTAAATGAAAAACTCTTCACATAGTTGTGAATGGTATATTCTTCCACTGGACTCATATTAGCTCATGAGATGAGTTTTTATACCTAGGTCACATATCCATTTGGATCTGATTGTGGCATGTGATAGGAGATGTTCTAAAACTAATTTCTGTCAAAGTGCTTTTCAGTTTCTCAGAAGTTTTATGTCAAATAAGAGCTAGAAGTGTGTATTCAAGTCATTGGATTCTCTGGGTTCACTGAATGCTATACAACTTTGTTTATTTGCTTTTGGATCTTAGATTCCTAATCTGTCCCACTGATCAATTTTTCTATTTTTTAGCAGGTATCAAATAGTTTTAATGACTTCTGTTTTGTAGTATAACCAGAGAATTGGTACTGTTATGCCCCAACTTTTTTCTATTTTTTTTATTATTTCCCTCGAGAATTTTTTTTATTTTTGTCCCTCCAGATATATTTTATTATTTTTTTAGCTTTGTAAGGGAAACTTTTCATATTTCAACTACCTGCCACTAAATAATTTAATTTAGGTAATATTGTAATTTTTGTTATATTAGTACGCCTTGTCCAAGAGCAATTAATATCTCCAATTATTTAGGTCTAAATTTATGTAAAAATGTTTTATAATTGTATTCACATAATTCGTCTCTGTCTTGGAAGGTGGTGGGTATGCAAATATTTTATACATTCTGTAGTTATTTTGAACAGAATTTCTCTTCCTATCTCTTTCTGTTGGGGTTTGTCGGTAATATGGAAAGACTGGTGTTTTGTATGGGTTTATTCTATATCTTGCTACTTTGCTAAAATTATTGCTTAAATTTTTTTGTTGAGTCTTTAGGATTCTCTAAGTAGATCAGCCAATCGTCCTCACAAAGTAATAATTTTGTTTCTTCCTTGCCTGTCCCTATTTCTTCAATGTATTTGTCTTGTATTGCAATAGCAATAAGATAACTATTAGTTTTTCAAATAACAATGGTTATAGTGCACATGCTAGCTTTGTTTTATCTCTGACATTATTGGAAAGGCTGCTAGTATTTCCCTATTATATATGATGCTGACTCTTTGTTTGAGATAAAAACTATTTATCACAATAAGGAAACTTTTTTGCTTTAAATAACATTTTATTTTTCCCACAATTATAAATCAAGACAATTTTTAGAGTTCATTTATATAAGATTTTGCATTCTGAAATTTTCTCCCTCTCTCCCTCCCCTTTTCTGAAGACAATAGGCAGTTTGATATAGTTTAGACATATTCTAACATGTAAAACATGTTTCCAGAAGTTTTTTTAAAAGCATGACAGAAAATAAAGTAATTTTTAAAAAAAAATATGCTCCAATCTGCTTCAAGAGTCCATCAGTTCTTTATCTGCTCATTTCACTTTGCATCAGTTCATACAAGTCTTTCCAGGTTGTCCTTTACTCTACGTGTGTCTCTCTGTTTCATGTGTTTCTTGCAAGCAACATATTATAGGATACTGGTTTTTTATCTACTTAGCTATCTACTTCCAATTTTTGGGAGAGTTTGTTCCATTCACCATTATGATTACTACCTGTGGATTTTCCTCCATCCTATTCTTCCTCATGTTTTACCTCTCTCTCTTTTCACCTTTTCCCCTATCACCAATGTTTTGTTTCTATCTACCACCTCCCCTGATCAGCCCTCCCTTCCATCAGTCCCCACCCCCCTTTATTGAACCTCCTCCCCTCCTACTTCTCTGTCTGGTAAGATAAATTTCTATAGTCATCTGATTGTGTATATTATTCCCTCTTTAAATCAATACTGATGAGAGTAAAGTCCAAGCAATATCTATCACCCACCTTTTCTATCTTCCCCTCCACTGTAATAGATCTTTCTTACCTCTTCATGTGAGATCATTTACTCCAATTCTACCCCTCCTTTCCCTCTACACCCATTTTACTCCTCTTTCTCATCCCTTATATATTTTTAATGTTGTAGCTGCTAAGTCCAGTGCAATCCTGATTGTGGCTCCCCAATGTTTGAATTGTTTCTTTCTGACCACTTGCAGTATTTTTAACTTGACCTAATAGTTCTGAAATTTGGCTATATTTTTCCTCAAAGTCTTTATTTTAGGATCTCTTTGCTGAGGTGATCAGTGGATTCTTTCAAGGCCCATTTTGTCCTCTGGTTCCAGGACATCAGGGCAGTTTTCCTTGATAATTTCTTGAAAGATGCTGTTCAGGTCCTGCTTTTGATTTTGGTTTTCGGGTAGTCCAATGATTCTGATATTGTCTTTCCTGGATCTATTCTCCAGGTTAATTTTTTCCCCATGAGACATTTTTTATGTATCTGATTCATTCATAATTTCTCATAAAATAGCATTTGCTTGCCAAATTCTAATTTAAAAAAAAATTTTTTTGGAGGGAGAAGGTAGGTCAATTGGGGTTAAGTGACTTGCCCAAAGTCACATTCCAATTCTAATTTTTAAGGTGTTTTTTTTTCCTCTATTAGCCTTTTGTACTTTCTTTTCCATTTGGCCAATAGTACTCTTTAAGGAATTGTTTTCTTCATTGGATTTTTAATCTCTTTTTCCATTTGACCAGTTCTACTTTTTAAGCAGTTTTTTCAAACTGTTGAGTCTTTTTTCATAATTATCTTGCATTACTCTCACTTCTTTCCCCCCTTTGTCTTCTACTTCTCTTATATGATTTTTAAGCTCCTTTTTGAGCTCTTCCATGAGTTCTTTCTTGGTTTAAAATGACCTGCTGTTTTCCTTTGGGGTTTTACTGATAAGTATTTTAACATTGTTATCCTTTTCTGGGTTTGTGTCTTGGTCTTCCCTTTCACCATAACTTTCTATGGTCAGATTCTTCTTGTTATTATATCATAGAAGGAATTCAGTAGCATTCTCTCAATTTCTACTTTCACAAGAAGATTAGTTAATATTATAATTTGTTGCTCTTTGAATATTTTATAGAATTCATTTGTAAAGCCATCTAGTCCTGATCATTTTTTTCTTTGAGAGTTATTTTGACTTGTTTGATTTTTTTTCTAAGACTGGGTTGTTTAAATTCTCTATATCTTGTTCTGTTACCTTTAGTATTTCAGTTCCCTTAATTTACAGAAGAGAGACCTGAGACTCTGAGATTTTAAGTGACTTGTTTTCCAACTAACACTATCACTTTTATTACATAACTGAGCCTAGAACCTGATCTCCCAACTCCAAAGTCAACATATTTCCACTACACCATGGGATATTTTAAGTGTATGGTTGAATGTTAACCCACTGAAGCTGACTAGGGGCTAAGTAGAAACTATAGAAAAAAATAAGAAGTGGGATTGGAGGGTAGGAAGTTTTCCTTTCTGGAAGAACAGCCCTGGAAAGTTAATTGACACCCATGCTATATACAGGCAGTGTGATTGTAAAATCTACAGCAATTGATCAACATCTCTGTGCTAAACTCCATCCTGGAGCCAGCGAAGGCAGGTGAACTGGTACCCTTGAGTTCCATGCTGAAAAAGGAAAATCAGGAGTAGAATGATGCTTAGAAGCCATTAGGGAAGGAACTGAAGTCCATAGTCTGTGCTGACAAGTAGCGTGAGTGTGGCTACCCCCTTTCTCCTTCACTCTGGTCCTATAGTAAGAGTTTCCCCTTGCCTGACTCCCACCAGTCAATACCATGATTCTCCAAATCTACCACCTCCCTTCCCTGAACATCCTGCAACAAACACAGCAATTGCTGAGGAAAGGGAAAGAAAAGAAAGAATACATTTACTAATTATATGTCAACCACACTTTTATACCTTTCTAATTCTTACCACTTTACCTGTCCGAGTGCCTTTACTTTTCACCATTCACACTGACCTATACTCCCAGTGGCATCACTACCTTCCACTTAAATCCCACACCCCAATGGCCATATAAAGGCCCCAGGAATCTTACCTCTGGAAGACCTGCTTACAACACACATAGATTTCATAGTTGCTGTTGGTGAAACTTGTGTTGAGAAGGGAGAAACAGTTGATTTCTTCCTCTCTGGGCACATAGAGGACACCTGGGTAAAGGAGATGAAGAAGAAGCTGCCAAGGTGTATCTCATGGGACCAGGATCCCTGGATCTTGGGAATAAAAACTTCAACCACTGTGCCCTAGGAGAATTAAGCTGATCATCCAAGGGAGGGAGTAGGTGGATTGGGGAGGTATTCCAGGGCAAAGTCCTCCCAGCATGGAAAAGAAAGGTATTCCAATCAGATCGTTCTATTTCCATTAATACAGGAGGTTGTGGAGAGGTATCTTACCTGCCACACAGGCATTGACCAGGGATACACAGGCACCAGTAAGTAGAGCACTTATGATAATCTGGGAGAACTCACTCTTCCGGTGGGGAACCATTGAGGCTATGGACAACAAGAAGAAATCAGGGGCAAAAGTTGAGTACCCCTCCCTCCCAGGGCCCCAATAATGCAGGGTTGATATCTACTTCCAGTCACCTTAGTTACACCTGCTGACCCCTCACTCAAGAAACAAAGCATGCTTCCAGTTCTGAAAAATTAGAAGGGAGTAAATGTTGCCTGTGGCATTGTCTTGTGGTTAGATGCTTCTTCATAGATTTAGTTTTAACCTGTAGTCTAGACCATAAGTTCCTTGAGGGCAGGGACTATGTTTTACCTAAACTCTGCATCTTCCCCAGTGCCCTGAACACTTTTTCCTTAGAATTTTTTTTTTTGATGAATGGACTCACTACATTACCAGGGGTATCATTCCCCTAAAATCTCATCTCACAGGCTTTACTGAAACTGGCATATGAACCTAAAATATAAGAGAAGGCTCAGAAGAGTACAAATCTCAGAGACAGGCCCCATTGAGATCACCTTTTGTCCCCTAATATTCTGATCCAGGGACCTAATAGTCACCTCTAGTTTCTATTGTCAGCCCCTATCTCCTCTCCCCTAGTCAACCCCTGCTGTCCAGGGGGAATTTTAGAGAATTCAGTCATTCCAAATACATTCAAAAAATAATCCATATAGCAATACCCTATCCCTCCTGAGTTGACGAGTATTCTTTCTTTCAGATTCAGATTCTTTCAGATGGTCATTATATTCCACCCTAGCTGATATGTAACAATAAAACCCCATACAAAATTTATACAAAGCCCACTCTCCTTGAGTCCTTTCTGGACTTCCCTCCTATCCTTATCAAAAGCAAGTGCTGTGCTGGTAAACACAGTCTTCCCCAAAACTAGATGTGGAGAGCCTGGCATCATATGGCCCCAAAGATACTCTACAGTACCATTCCTGCCCCTCTGTGGCAGAAGCTTCAACCTGGAGAAACAAGATACCAGCCCCCTTGAGAGACAATCCCAAACTTCAGTTGCATGAGCCAATCATAGAATCTTAGAAACTAAGATTCTTGGAAAAGCAGAACTGGAAAGGATCTTAGAAATCATCTCTAATTTCATTTTATAGACATAGAAACTGGGACCTAGAAATGTTAAGGGACAAACCCAAGGTCATAAAGTTGGTTAGTAGCAGAGATGGGAATGGAACCCAAGTTGTCAGTGCGTGATTTACTTGCTTTCAAATGCTGATTTAGAATATACTATAGGGACTCACTTAGACCTCCCAGCATGATACCAATGGAGCTGAAATTGGCAAATCCACAGAGAGCAAATGTTGTGATGATTTCTGCTCTGATCTGAAAAACAAATGAAACTTGTGATAGAAAAGCCCTAGAAGCAACCTAATCCCTCCTATGCTACAACGTCTTGACTCTGGCTTCTCTTCTACTACTTGGAGTACTATGAGCCACAGTTGAAAGGAGCTTCAGCCATGGTCCATCTAGGACTCCATAAGTGATCCTTTCCTGTGGCTGCCATCTTAGTATAGTATACAGAGCTACTGCTAGTAGACATCTCGCTATGGCCTTCTCAGTCCACCATCGACTGGCCCCTCCCCCCAGCCAATGTCTCCTATGCTTCCTTTGCTCTCATCTCCAGTTTCCTATCTCTTTTAGTCAAAGTTGTACCATCTAAATGAACCAATTTCATTCTTTTCACTGGCCTCCACTATCCTCCCTGAATTCAGTTCTAAGGCCCATAACATCTAGAAAGCCCTCCTAGATTAACTCAGACTATTTTCCAGCCCATCTCACAAGACCTGCCTCTGAATCCTGGTCCTGTCACTTACTAACCTTGTGACTCTTGGTCACCACCCTGAGTCTCAAGGTTTAAAAATACTTGAACTATCTTCCTTATAGAATTATTGTGAAGATCACATGAAATGATGCCCATGAAAATACCTTGCAACCATAAAATACTATGTATATAAAAGGGATTATTATCATTGGATTAGATAATTATTAGGTTATTGTATGTATTATAAGCTCTTAAATGGACTTATGTCTTTGTTATTTCTACATTGTAGTCCTTTCCCCTTAATACAGTTTTTTTTTGGGGGGGTTGTCTTTTTGGAGGAGGGAAGGCAAGGCAATTGGGGTTAAGTGACTTGCCCAAGGTCCCTTAATACAGTTTTGTGATTTTATATTGATATATTTCTGTTAACTGTCAGTCTGATCATGTACTCTTTGTCAGTCATTTAGTCATTCCTCACTCTTTGTGACCTCATTTGGAGTTTTCTTGGCAAAGATACTGGACCAGTTTACCATTTCCTTCTCCAACTCATTTTACAGATGAGGAAACTGAGGCAAACCAGGTTAAGAGGCCTGCCCAGGGTCACATAACTAGTAACAGGGTTAAGTGACTTGCCCAGGGTAATATAGGAAGTAAATGTCAGAGGTTGGATTTAAACTCAGGTGTTTCTAACTCCAGTCCTGGTGCTCTATCCACCATGCCACCTAACTGCCCAATTATGTACTCTATTTGAGGGTAAATTCCTCGAAAGCAAAACTGCATCTGTTCCTCAATCTGTATACCAAGTAACTGGTCTCCATCTTTACACCCTGCTGGTGGGGGCCAGGGATATGCTGGTAAATGTTTAAGTGGTGGGAAGAAATATATGCACACACACTGCTTTTAAGTTTAATCTGCATTGTTAAAACTTTAAGTCACTCTAGACCAATTGTGTCAAACTCAAATAGAAAAGGAAGCCTCTAAAGCTTATGTAAGGATCCCTGCAGATTTCACATTGACTTAGAAAATGATATATTAACACTACCTGTGTTTTAATGCATTTTTTATCATTTTGTTAAATATTTCCCAACTGTATTTTGATCTGGTTTGAGTTGCACTCCAGAGTGTTGTGGGTCAAGTGTGAATAACAGAACAACAGATCGAGCCCTGAGTTGTGGCCATTTATGAGATGTAAATGATCACATTGAAAACCGAACAATTTGCTCTTGTGAGCCTGTTAGAGGTGACTCCAGCACACCCCTGGGTTGGTTGGTTTGTTTCTCAGGAGGGGATGAATCCCCAACCAAGATCTGTGAGCCAAAGTCCCAGGCAGGAAGGCATTAGCAGCCTCAGTTGCCTCAGTTATCCCTCCTCAAGTCTACTCAAACTTTCTCTCCTTCTCTGTTGTCAACACCATGCCTGGCCTCTTTGGGTCACTCAGATCCCTCTACCCAGGCAGCTTTATAGACAATCTCTCTTCTCCTTAATAAAGTAAGGAAGAAACAGGGAAAAGGATCTGAAGTTGGGTGAAGAGCAGCGTGAGCTGGTGAAATGGTAGAACAGTGGCAGATTTAGGAGCTCGGGGCTCAGGGGTCCAGGGGCCGTGATCCTACTCTGCCTCTTAACCAGGTATATGTCATCTTGGGGAAGTCATTTCGCTCTTCTGGGTCTCAGTTTCCTCATCTGTGAAATCAGGGAGTTGGACTTGGTGGCCTCCAAAACCTCTTCCAGTTCTTGATCCTCTAAACTGATCCATGTGCCTAGGTTTAAGTTAAGGTCAGAAATCTGTGTTTCCTGAGCTTTTGTATTTGGTTTTTTCTTCCTTTTCTTGCCCAGTAAAACTTTAATTTTGAGACATCTCTCCTTATTTCCCACTCCTTTGCAAAAGAGAGGGCAAGGGGGTCCACAAGTGTGGAAGACCATATATATAACCAAAGTTTTTCCAGTGTGTTGATAAGTTTTGCTGGTTTTTAAAATCTTCT
This sequence comes from Pseudocheirus occidentalis, assembly GCA_028646575.1. Lineage (NCBI taxonomy): Eukaryota > Metazoa > Chordata > Mammalia > Diprotodontia > Pseudocheiridae > Pseudocheirus > Pseudocheirus occidentalis. The sequence continues at coordinate 91,787,042 of CM053598.1, read as the reverse complement.
TTCCATTTTTACTTTTTAAATAATTTGTTATAAGGGATGGCTTTCTGGGAGGGAGAAAGGAAGGGATACAGGAAGAAATTTAGATGATTTAAAAAAATTATCAGGGAAAAAAAATTTTTAACCTTACTTTTGGAAGATTCTGTCTCAGTTAAGTTAAGGGAAGAGAAATTGCTTATTTACTAAAAAGACACAAAAAGATCAAGAGTACCCAAAAAGACCAGGTATGGAGCAGTTTGTAGCGTGGACCTGGCATGGTGTTTGTCAAGCTAGGACATAAAGAAAAGGGAAAATCCAGATGGGTAAGTAATGCCCTTGATCCTTTCCTCTCTGAGATCTTGCCCTCACATAGTCCAGGATCTAGACCTAGACCTTCAGAGGCAGAGGAACATGAAAGTATATACCTGGTCCCTTTGAAAAGTCTGCAGCTAGGACCCCAAAGGAGCAGTGAGAACAGCCAGGCAGTGAGTGCAGGGGCCAAGTCAAAAGGCAAATTGTATTTGAGAGTAGAGAGGATGACAATGTTTCCGTGGGGGATCCTGGCCTTGAGCTCAAACAAAGAGATTACCTTCTAACTGGGAGCCTGAGGGACCTCAGTAGTGACACGGAACCAAAGAAACATAGAGAGCTCTGGGTCTTCACTTAAGGTCAGGAGTGAAAGAAGAGAACCTGAGTCCTGCCAAACCCTACTTAAATGCCTCTGGCAGAAACAGCCCCAGTCGTCCAGAATCAACCACTAGACAAAGACAAGCAGGCTGTGGCACAATAATAATAATATAGAAAAATAATAATAGTATGGAAATCATAACACACAACACTTTCTAATTTGCAGAACGCTTTCACGTGAATTAATAGCAATAATTACATAGCACCTCAAACTTCTCATCTGATCCGTATGACAATTCCATTTTACAGATGAGAAAGCTGAGGCTCATAGAAAGACGGCATTGTGCCTAAGGTCACCCAATGAGTTAGTAACTCAGCTGCCCTTATTCCTAGTACTTCGACTTTGCCACTCTACCCCAGTGCCCCAGTACCATTGTCACAGCCTGCCCACAGCACGTACAGAAATCCACTGTTTCTTGTTCCCAATCCACTCTTCAACTCCTTCTAGACGCCTATTCTTGTACTTGGACAGCTCCTCATAAGCCACAAATTCATTCAGAAACAGCTTGATGCCCAGCATTTCAGCCACTATCGGACAATCTTCCCACGCCACTCCCAGCATGAACGCCACAGGACGCAAGATGTAAGAGCAGATGAGCTAGGAGGCAGATCCGTGAAAGGAAGGGTTAATGATTAGCAAGGACCCTAGCGCACTCCTTCCTCAAGGGGTGACCCATCCTAAGAAGTGGGAATGAGAGAGACTCGGGGACACATTCCAGGTCTTGCTGGGGCCCATCAGCAACCTTAGACTGTGGAGATCACAGCTCCTATTAATGTACCACTATAGGGCTTATCAACTGCCTTCCTCCAACAGCCCTGTGAGATACAATAGGCAGTGTAAATTAAGTCACTGGATTCTGGAGTTGTATGGGACCTCAGAACTTACCTAGTTCAATACAAACCTGATAAAGAATCCCTACTACATATACCCTCAGCCTCAGCTTGAGATCTCCAGTGAGGGGGAACCTGCTGCCTCCTGTGTCACCCCACTCTACTATTAATAATTAATAAGAATTTTTTTGCCTTTTTTAGGGGCAATGGGGTTAAATGACTTGCCCAAGGTCACACAGCTAGTAAGTGTTAAGTGTCTGAGGCCAAATTTGAACTCAAGTCTTCCTGACTCTCTTCGCTGTACCACCTAGCCACCCCAGTTAATAATAATACTAATAGTAGCTAACACTTATATAGTACATAGCACTAGGTGCTATTATTATACCCATTTTACAGATGAGGAAACTGAGGCAAACAGCAGTGAAGTGATTTGCCCAACATCACACAACTAGTGTGATGGCTGGATTTGAAGTCAGGTCATCCTGCCTCTAGACCTACCAGTCTATCCACTTTGCTACCTAGGTGCCCCAACTTGTTGTAAGCTTTTCTTTACATAAAGCCTAAATTTGTCTCTTTGCCTAAATCTACCCACTGACCCTGGTTCTTCTCTCTAGAGTCAAACAGAACAAATTTAAATCTCTCTTCCACATATTATTGCCATTTAATGGACGGGGTACAGGGTCAGAGTAGTAAGCAGCTTACTTGTGGTTACACAGGTCCAGTTGTCCTACCCCTAAGTCCTTCATCATTGATACCACCCGGACTGAGGTCTTCAGCACTGTGCTCAAGTACTGGCAGGGACTTGGGGCCCTTTCCCACTTCTGATCAACCCTTAGACACATGCCAGGAAAGCTGGCCCTTCCCCTTGATAGCTGAGAATGTTGTTACCTGGAAACTCAGTTCTTGGATGTCTACCATCTCTCCCAGCCAGGAGAGAGCAGCATTAATGAAGGCTAACACAGCCAAGAAGGCAATCAGGTTGGCGGCAATATTTGCAATGACCCCCACAGAGATGGTGGCTCCGCTAGTGGCAGCTTCCAGAAGGTTCTGAGCCTCCCTGAATTCATATAAAAAATATAATTAAGATTAATTTCCAACGTTTAGCAGAGACTTCTGATCCATGTACTCAAGCTGTAACTCAAATCTGAGGGAAAGAAAAAGACCTTACTTAGGAGGGGATAGGGACACAATGCCAGTGGGAACAGGTGTTATGGAACCTGTCTGTCCTAAAGCTCCAGACACTCAAGAAAGAAAAATAGAGATGATTGAAGAGAGGAAGACTGAGATGTCCCCCAATGTAAGGAGCTACTTATAGAAGGTCCAGAGGCAAGATTAGAAAGAAGAGAAGAGGGGTGGCTAGGTGGCACAGTGAATAGAGCACTAGGCTCTTTGCTTTTCTAAAGTATATGTTAAATTCAACATATTGGTTCCAAAAGCTGTCTTGTTGTTGGTATTTCCCTCCAAACCCTTCCTTCTGTTGGCTTCTGTGCATTTTTAAATCATTTACACTGTTTTAAAATTCCCTTATAATAAGTTAGTACAGTCACATAAAATAGATCCCCATATTGGCCATGTCCAAATATATGCCTCATTCTGCATCTCTAACTCCTCACTTTTCTGTGACCTTGGGCAAGTCACTTAACCCCAACTGCCCTCCCCCCCCAAAAAATGGTAAAAAAAAAAAGAAAGAAAGAAGAAAATGGAAATGGAGCAAAAATAAGAATAGACATTATGAGAATACATATCATAAAATATTAGAGTTGAGAGAGGGACTTTAGAATCTATCTGGTCCAATGTCCACATTTTACAAAGGAATGATCTGGAGCCCATAAAAGACAAATGACTTGCCCGAAGTCATATGGCTTTCAAAGGCAGAGCTGGGACTAGAATACAGATCTCCTGACACATCTCCAATGAATTTTCCACTACATCACACTGACTCTAATGAGTAAGAAATAGATGTAGGATAGCGGATCTGGAGTCCAAGAGATATGGGTTCAAATCCTGACTCCTGTGACCAAATCACTTAATCTCTAGACACTTACATAAAAATGTGAATAATATTAGCTGTGTCATCTATCTTACAGAGTCCTTATGAGACTCGGCTGAGATCGTGAGATGCTTCCTAAACTACCAAGAGCTTCACGAATGTCAGCTAGCACTATGATCATTGTCACAGGACCTCAGGACCATAGACCTTAATCTGGAAGGGACTTGAAGAGATTACCTGGCCCAATTCCCTCATTTTACTGATGACGAAAATGAGGCACAGGGAGGTTGAGTCACTTGTCCAAAGTCACAGAGTACTAAGCACATGCTTAGTACACAGTGCTAAGTCACAGAGCCAAGATCTAGGTTTAGATCCCATGATCTCAAACTCACGGTTCTTTCCATTGACTGCTGCCCTCAAGGAGCCTGGGCAGTGAGAGTAAGAAATTAAACACATAGAAGAAACAACCTGAAAATCAGAGAAATAGAGAAAGATTTTGAAAGAGGAGCTTCAGCTCCCAGGAGAGAATAAGCATCCTGAGGGTTAGTGAGAGACAGCAGCTAGAGAAGGGACAGTGGGGACAACACGTCGGCCGTGGCATCATGATCTTTACTGCTTCCTCACTTCCTGCTCCAGCACCTGATCTCACACCCCCCAAAACAGTCACATAGAACATCTCGTAGGACTTACCCATAGGACAGCTTCACCCCCTCTTTATTCTTGAACTTGGATTCTTCTACTTCTGGGTAGACCAGTTTGGACAGGGCCAGAGCACAGGGGGCAGCCATCACAGAGGCAGCAATCAGAGAGGCAGGGTCAATCTGCAAGACCCAGGGTTGGGATTAGAAATGACAGAAACCCCAAGGGGGATGAGAGTGGTTGCTATAGGCAAGTCAAGGCATTCTGACTCCTGTTTTCAAGTTGGGGTGGTATTATAGCAATGGTGGAATTTGTGAAGATTTACCCCAAATGCCACATCTTCTCTAACAGTCTGCTTGGCTCCTTTCCTTGATACCCTCAGGAGTGGGGAACCTGCCCTAACCTTTGTAACTGGGATTACTTAATCTCCACCAAAAAAAGTTCTTAAAGGCCTTCACAATCTGGATTTACCCTATCTTTCCAGGCTATTTGGGCATTAGGGAGGGGATTTCACATGTATATAACACTTAATATTTGCCAGGCACTGTGCTAAGCACCTTTTACAAATATTTTCCTCATTTGATTCTTAATAACAACTCTTCAGGATAGGGACTATTATTTTTCCCATTTAACAAATGAGAAAACTGATACAAATAGTAGTTGACTTTTCCAGGGTCACACAGCTAATAAATGTCTGAGGCTACATTTGAACTCAGGTCTTCCTGAGTTCAGGCCCATTCCTGTACCCACTGAATCACCAGCCTCATCACTCTCCCTCCTGTGATCCAAACAAATTTTTCTGCGTTGCTCATACCCTACCCTTCGTCTCCTATCTTTCTTATGCTTTTGCGCTGGCTGTTTTCCATCCCTTGAATGTACTCTCTCCTTATTTCTGTGACCTGGGAGCTAATCTAGGAGTTGCCTGACTATACCTACTACCACTGGGGGAATGCGGAGGAGAGGGTCTGTCTGATTTTTAAACCCTCACTGTGCTCAGTCTGGCCCATCCTACTTGCTGCTGAGCTCAGGTTATGACATCCTAGAGCTGGTTTTCATTTGTACTTAAAAACATGGTTTCTTACACTGCTGGTAAGCTCAGTTGTTCTCAGGCTTTTACTGGGTTATTTGGACTTTAAGGAAAAAAGAATCAGCTTTACAAAATTAACACGGGTTTGGATAAAAATAAATAAATAAAGGTACTGGAAACTACTTGGTGACTGAAAAAAATATATTAAGGCAGAGACTAAGAATAATATTAAAATTGAAGGGAAAAAAACTTGCCTAGATAAAAATGGATTTAAGAGACTTTAAGCTACTCCAGCAAAGCTGCCGGCTAGACACTGAAATTCAATCATGACAGCTAGTCAGAGGATTCAAGACATCAGGTGCTGTGTGTTGCATACAAAATGTGCAGAGGCATCGCATGGGCCCTTTGAGAAGGCCTGCCTCACTAGGACCTGCTATGGTTTGTATTGCATGGCCAGAGCCACTGAGAATCCAGGGTCACCTTCCCACTGCGATGAGGCATCAGAGCAGGACTATACTGGGGAGGGCTGAGTGGGCCGACCTTACCCCAAAGGAAATGTAGGCTCCCAACAAACTGCCTGCTATGGTGGCGTAGCCTCCTGTGACAACCACATGAACTTCAGAGAGCGTCATATCTGCCAGGTACGGCCGGATGAGCAGAGGAGCTTCTGTCTACAAACCAGGCAAAGATGATTAGCCTCCAGGAATTGGAGCAGACCACATTGAAGAGCACCAACTAGGAATCTTGTGGAAAACTGGGGAATCGTAATCCAGAAGAGGAAAATAGGACCTGCCCACAGGGGTATTAGGTACATTTAATTCCTTCCTGAGGAAGAAGGGAAAATCCAAATGTGGTAAGAGAAAATCAGCAGAATTCGGTGCTTTGCCCCCAGACCCATGGCACCAGAAACAAGGTGTCTTTTTTTTGTTTGTTTTGTTTTTGGTATTTCATGAACTCCTTTGACAGTCTGGTGAAGTCTATGGATCCCTTTTCAAATTAATGTTTTTAAATAATGGAAGGAAATACTAAGATTCAGCTACATATCAGTGAAAATAAAAGTAGAATTTTTTTCCATTCAAGTTCCTGGGTTCTCCTGAAATCTCCCCACCAATCAATCCTTTGGGGATCTCTGGAGCCACACTCAGAACTCCTGCCCATAAAGGCACTGAGGTATCTGAACAATGAGTTGTAGAGGCCAGCACGGCACAAAGAGAGATTGAGATGCGACAGAGCTAGAAGGAAAAAAAAGACAAAAAGTATTGATTACTGTTTACAATGAGCAATCACCTCCGTAAATCTTATAATGGAGAGAGCGGTTCTGGAAGAAGGGCAGAGGAAGTGACTGTCATTCCATGGGGCACATTACAGGATGTTCAAGGAGATTTCTGGTCTATGGTGAGGAGAAGTGGGTATGAAGCCAGCCTGGATGCAAAAACACTGGAATATGATAGGCAAACCAGTGGTTGTGGTGAGTTGTGCATTTCAGCAGAAGAGTAATGAGTGAGCAGAGAAAGTGAGAGGCACCTTGGCAAAAACACTGTCCTTGTTTGGCCACTGTGGTGTTCCACAGAGTGCTCCTGGCTGTTTATCTCAGGCAGGGTAATTGCTAGTACTCTCACATGGTGCATCAGTGCAGAGCAAGCAAGATGAGAGTTGTAAGGTCAGATTCTGTATAAGACAGCTTATAGGACTTAGGGTATGTAGCCAGGCTTGCCCCAGCTCCCATTTCTGAAGGGCGCTACTACCTGGGGCCCAACTGATCTTCAAAGAACTTTCCTTCAGAGAAGGATACTGACTTAGCTGGCTCATCTTTTCCTAAGAAAATCAATCCTCACCTAACTGGTCTGTAAAGGGAGATTGGTTAATGAGGGCTCAGTCCTGGAAGCCCTCACTGGGGCTTCCTCAGTCCGTGACCCATGTGGATGTCTGGGGAGCCTGCTTCTGGAAGCTTGAGGTGATGTGGGATGGAGAGGCTTAGTTTGACACATTATGAAAGTACTTATTTTCTTACTGTTTTCTGTCTGTTTCCTTCCTAGCAAAGAAAAGAGATCTTTTGGTTGGCTATTAAGCCAACTTTGAGCTCTAGAGGGCTGCTGGGTGAGAGGGGAAGGAAGAAGAGCAGACATGTCTTTTGACAAATTCTGCAAGCTGTAAAGAACATTATATTTCCGTAAAGCCATTTTTATGTGGGGGATGATAGGGTATTTCATGTGCCAAGCACTTTATGATTATTTATTACTGAGGCAACTGAGGATTACTGATGATGTGGAGTCTGAGGTCTCTCTAGCAGCTCTCTCTGAGCTTTTGTAGGATGGCACAATTCCTTCGCCCCCGAGCTACACCTCCCTTCCCCCCACTTCTATGTTCTGGCTCTTCTAAGGATGGATAGGGAAGGCAATACTGGAAGTTTCTGAGAAGAGAATAACTGGATTTGTTACTTGGGTAGGCCCAGGATGTCTTCCTAAGGGAGTCAGGAGCCTGAGGGTAAGGGCAAGGGAGGATCTCATCTTTTCATCAGGAAATCACACCTCATCCAACTTGTTCTCTGCCAAATACTACAGTGTACAAATGGCATTCTATTTCTCCAGACCCATTTTTATGGAACAGGGATGATAGAGTACTTGGGAATGCCAAGCACTTTGTGGCTATTTATTATTGAGGTAGCTAGGTTTTCTCTGGCAGTCACTTGGGTGATGTCTCACTTTGCTGCCAACATTTTCTCAGTTTTCTCTGTCTCTAGCAGCTCTGATGATGGAGGATGTAGGACATTTAGAAGCCTCTGCTTTCCAAAGCCAGACATTGCCCAATGAGCTGAAAAGACAAAACTCTAAATAGTGAATGGAGATTCTACACAGGTTACTTGCTTGAATGCCCCCCTACAAAGGTAAGGCAAAATTGGCTCTAGCCAGTGTCTAATGATGACAGACCCAGGGTAGGACTTGGCTCACAAACACAGAAGGCCCTAGGATACCCAAAAGACTTTAGATTAGGGGTTCTTAACCTTTTTCGTGTGTCATGGACCCCTATGACAGTCTGGTGAAACCTGTGGACAACTCCTAATAATTTTTTAAATGTATTAAATAAAATACATATGATCACAAAGGAAACCAATTATAATGAAATACAGTAATAAAATATGTCAAACAAACAAAGCAAATTAATGGACCCAGGTTAAGAATCCCTGCTAAATGGAGAGTGTTCTCAGAACCTCCCACTTACTTCAGAAAATTAAGTCTGGATATCATATCGGTCCAATCCTTTGGGTCACCCTGGGCACCCTGGCCAATCTCTGTACAAAGCAGATCTCATAGGAAAGAATACAGAAGCCCACAATTCAGATTTCAGATAGACCACACAGGACAGAATATGACTTTATGGTTTTTAATCTGTAGCAAGCAGTTGGTTTGGAGCACACAAATGCCTGGAGCATCTGTGGAACTGAACTGGGTTCCCCAGACTAATTCTGACAACACCTATGTCCTGTGTAGGGCATTTCCCATAGAGAAGAATACATGTGCCCTGGACCCTTCCAGTGGACTGGCCCTTTTCATAATGTGCATGTGCAATCAAAGGCTACTGGTTGGTCTTACATGCCCCACCCACCCACTCACAGCCCTGGGTTGTGTCAAAAATGTCTGGAGACTTAACAAAGAAGGCTGCCCACTCAGTAAACTTAAAGGAAGAGACAATTTCTGCTATCTCTCTTCATGTCTCTGGGTCTGTTCAGGGTTTTTTCCACCTATAAAATGAAGAAGTTGGACTAGGTGTTTCTCCAGTCCCTTCTACCTGTAACATTTTAAATCTATAAACTAACAAGAACCTGAGTCTTGAGGGTGGCCTCAGGCAAAAAGAAACCATTAGATGGAGGGGATTGTATAGCCAAGGGTGCTCAGAGCCCTCCCATACCAGGAAGACACAGACAAATACCAAGGAGCATAAGTTTCCTGGAAGAAAGGTCTGAAGGATTCTTAGAATTTTAGAGCTTTCAAGACCAAGAGCTTAGTGAATTTCTGAGAGTGAGTCTGGAGCTGCTTGTGAGGAGAGAGATAAATCAATAAGACAGCACCTACTTGGCTCACAAAGATGTTTCCTGCCACACTCAGGGTCTCTGTAGCTGTGGTTCCCATGGTGACCTGCATCAACCAGGAGATCTAGAAGGAGCCAATGTAGCACATTAGATTTCGGCATATAAAACAACTTATTCTAACTTGTTTTCTCCTCTGAGACGCAGGAACACAATCTTGACAACCCTCTTTCTCTCAAAACAACAACAACAATTATCTCTTTCTCTCTTTTCCTTCCCTTCTTTCTCTCCCTTCTTTCCTTCCTTTCTGCCTCCAGGCACTTCATCTCTCTTTCTCTCTCTTTCTCTGTCTCCCCCTTTTTCTCTTTTTCTCTTTCTCTCTCCCTTTCTCTTTCTGTCTCTGTCTCTCTTTCTCTTTCTTTCTGTCTTTCTCTTTCTTCCTAAGTTGGGTCTCTCTATCTCACCCAGGCCAGAAAGATCCAATCCCACCATTAATTGCACAGGAGCTTTGCCTCATTCTGTTTCAGACATGGGCCAGTTCATTCCTCCTTAGTCAGCCTGGTGGCCCCCAATACTAGTTGCTCACCATACTGATACTGGACTTAAACCTCATCAGCTTTACCTACTGAAGCTCATAACTACACCAGCGTCACCCACCCCATTAGCAGGAATTATAAGTGTGTGCCACCACACTTAGCAACATGATTGCTTTCTGTGGTATTATTCACTACCTGTAATGACCTTAAATAAATCACTTTTGCCTTCTAGGTCCCATGGGTTCATTTATAAAATTAGAAGGTTGAACCAGACCATCTCCATCTCTATCTCCACATATGTTAACTATAATCTGTGGTTCTCTAGCTCATTAGTCAGTGTGGTCTTTGTATTAGTGATTAGTAGTCTGAAGTCTCCAAGCTAAGTTGGATGGCTTTCTCTACTCAGGGACAATGTAGGGACAGCGTGGCATACTGGAAAGGACACTGTATTTGAAGACAAAAGATTTGGGAACCTCCAATATGGAAGGTACCTCAAAGGTCACTGAGTCCAACCCCTACCTGAAGAAGAATGTTGTGTGCAGTATCCCTGACTAGTGGGGATCTAACCTTCACTTTGTGACAGGGGAAAGCCCCTTGTCTGGATCTCTACTTTGCTCCTTACTATCTGGAAATCTTGAACAAGTCATTGGCCCTCTCAGCCTCAGTTTCTTCATCCATAAGATGGGTGGGTTGAACTGGAAATTCTCTGAAGTCTCCTCTAGTTCTAAATGCTATAAACTCTGAGGTGTTTCTCAGTGAAGTACACTGGAAAGGGCCGTGGACAAGTGGTTAAAAGGACTGAATTCTAGTTCTGATTTTGCCACTAATTCATTGTATGATCTTGGGGCAAATCATTTGATATCTCTGAGTCTCAATTTCCTTACCTGCCTAATGAAGAAGTTGGACTTAATTCAATTAAATATGGCACACACTAAGTGTCCATTGGGTGCAGTATGTCACATAATGGAATATTAGACTAGGAGGCAGGAGAAACTCGGGTACAAATCCCCACTATTGTTTGAGCATAGACAAGTGATTTAATCTGTCCAACTCTATTTCCTCATCAGCAAAATGGGATTGGCATACTTATAGTGGTCATCTTGCAAGGTGGTCATGAGGATGAAATGAGGTCATGTGCTCAGAATATTTTGCTAACCTTAAGGCTCTGTCCAAATATTAACTCAAACCAGTGGCAATGCCCTAAGATGATTTCTGGCTTCAAAATTCTACACTTCATGTATCTAGTATTCCTTTGCCAGGCCTAGCAAACCATCCAAGGACTCTGCCAAGACCTGGTCATGCTGAGATGGCTATTCCAAGATCAATAATAAATGATGCTCTTTTTTCCTGGCCAAAAATCCTTCTCCTTTCTCTCTCCTAAGAAAATCTCTCTGCAGGGTGGAGGCAGGGGATGTTAATGCAGAAGGGTATCTGATCCTGAATATCTTTTTTTTTCAATGGAGGGAGGGCATTAGAAAAGGGGTCTAGGACACTTTCAGGGGACTTCAGAATAGGGGACTTCTATATTGCTTTACACAAGCAATCATTAATTAGTATTTATTAAACATTTAATATGTAATGGTTCTGTCCTAGGTGCTTGGGAGTACAAATACAAAAATGAAATGTCCCTGCCCTTAAGGAATTTGCTTTCTATCACGGGAGGTGACATATAGGTGTGTGTATGTATCTATGTGTATGTATGTATACACACATATACGCACACATACATATACATGTATGTATGTATATGTATTTATAAAATCTATAGATAAGTACAAGATATTTGAAGAGAGGACTAGTAACTCAGAAGATCAGGAAAGGCTTCACGTAAAAGGTGCTGGTTGAGCTGAGTTTTGAAAGAAAAGCATAGTTCTGAGAGATAGAGATGAGGAGAGAGTACATTCCAGACACAATAGATGGTCAGTGCACAGATATGGAGACAGGAGATGGGCTTCATGAGTGACGAACAGGAAGAAGATGAGTTTTTCTGGACCACAGAGTACTTGAAAGAGAATCGTGTATAACAAAACTAAAAAACTAGTCTGGGACCAAGTCTGAAAGGTTTTAAATGTCAATGGCAGGAAGTTTGATCCTGGGACAAAAAATGAGCCTTAGATAATTATTAAATAGGGAAGGGAAAAGATTAGATCTGTGCCTTAAGAAAATCACTCTAGGGGTGGCTAGGTGGTGAAGTGAATAGAGCACCAGCCCTGGAGTCAGGAGGACCTGGGTTCAAATCTGGTCTCAGACACTTACTGCTCACTAGCCGTCTAACCTTGGGCAAGTCACTTAACCCCAATTACCCTGCCTTCCCCCTGAAAAAAGCAAAAAAAAAAATCATTCTAACAACTGTACCATTTTGCTGCTACAGAGCACTCTGCTTACATTTTCATGCCCTTTGGCCCCTGCCACAGCCCTGTGAGATAGGTAGTAAGAGTATCATAACCACATTTTACAGATGAAGGAAACTGGCTTAGAGGGACTAAGTAGCTTTGCCTAAATTCCTGCAAAGGCAGAACCAGAACTCGAACCAAGGTCTTCTGACGCCAAGGGTAGTCCCCAATCCAACAGTGCTGCCAAAACTAGTAGCAGAAATGGTACTGAGTAGAGTGTATAATAGAGGGAAGTCTTGTAGCAGTTCCCCCAAATTAAACAGATAAACAAGATGAGAATCCTCTGTTTGGAATTTTGGTTGTATCTTCCTATAAAGAGTATGGATCCACTTCTTGGGAGAATGGGTTTTGCTGGTGGAGGCTGACCCCATGATGATTTGGTTGGTTGAGGGGCAGACTGTTTTAGGAGAATCCAGACCTTTGCATTGGCTTAGGAAAGGAAATCTATAGATCTTTTTGGTTTCTCTCTTCTTTTTTCACATTCCTTCCAGAGATTTCCTGAGAGTGAACCAGAACTAAAGAGAGGCTTAAGTCCTTGGAGGAGGTGGCAGGTCTCCCTAAAAAGTTTCCCCCTCCCTCAGGAGCCTTTAATAGAGACACTGGGGCAAAGCACATGGGAGTTGCATAAGCTCACCCAGAAGTCTGAAAGGAGAGATCCTAGAAAATGGTTATCTCCTGGCTTTCACTTCAGAGAGGCAGTAAATAATGTAACTTCTTTATCATCGAGAGGGGAGCCATAGGGCCAGGTGGTGAAAGTTCCTGAGAATTGTCTTTCTAGTTGCCTTGAGTTCAAGAATCTGAGACTTTGGTTAAAGAAAGGAGGATTTCCCAGGTGGTGCCAGCCTCAGGGTTTGCCTCATGGGTAAAAATCTGGAATCTGGCCTTCTAATATGAGAGAAGGGTGATTTTTTGAGCAGCTCAATTTTTGGTCAGGGAAGAAGATAATGAATGTGTCTCACCCCACTCCAACTCTATGAGAAACAACAAGTAACTAAAGCCACAATATGGGGGAATAAGGAGCCTAGATTTTTTTTTACTCTACTATTACTATAAGCTATTTGGATGATACAGGAATAATGGGGAAGGGGAGTTTTCTATTTAACAGACCTAATTGTGCTATTCTTATGAAGGAAGTCCAAACAACAGGGTGTCAGTATGAGTCAGAGAAGCAGTGTGAAGTCAGTGAAGAAGTGTGGCATAGTGGATAGAGTACAAAACATGGAGGGAGGATGATCTGGGTTATAATCCTGCCTGAGACACTTACTAGCTATGAGACACTGGATATCACCTCACCTCTCTAAGACTTGGTGTCCTTGTTCATAAAAAGAAGGCATTTTACTCGACTCTACAGTTTCTTCCATGCACAAATCTATGATCCTTTGACTTTAGGACCATGTAAATAGTAGGAGCCACCAGAGTAGGAGGAAAATTGTATTGTTTAAATTACTATGAATAGTTTTTGTATTTTCTCCAGTGTTGAGGGGCTCAGACAAGTCCTTTGCATTTTCTGCCTTTGCTATGGGGTGGCATAAAGTTTTTCTGCTATTCATTACCTTGAATGTTTCTACAAGGCCAAAGGGACTCATTTTACCAATATCTGTAGAGACCTAGACACAATTCGTGTTCAGATATTTTCCTAGAATATACTCTGGGTGTCATAATGGGCCAAAAAGAGAGTAATGTTTTAGTGGTAAGATCAGATATAGTCCATGTGAGCTCAGAGCTTGGAGCACTGGACCATGGGCTATGTTCAAGTACTTGAATAATGCTCTGCTGAGTTCAAAAGGCTGAGTGCTAGCAATCAGTGCTGAGAATTAGTAATTCATCAAATGCAAAATCCAAGTGCCCCTGCCTGTTGCATCTGCTCTCCAGATTAGAAATGCTCCTCAGCACCTCAGTAGGTCCCAAATGCTTTCCCCTGGTTACTTTAGGAAGCCTAACATTAACACCAGAAAATACTGTCCTCATTTCTATGAATTCTTTTGAGAACTAATCAGACTCTGATCCATGATTAGGAGGAACTCACCTTCAGGATCAGCCACTGCATGAGACCCAGATAGTAGAGAATAGACATGACACAGCTGAAGAAGACGATAATGGGTAATACCTGAAAGCAAAAAAAAATGAGAGTGAATGCCCAAGGGTATAGTGCCCACTGCCCAGCTCTGGAGCCCTGGGCAAAAGAGGGGTTCAAGGACTGACATTTCACAAGGTCTCACTTTAAACCTATTTAGGAAGAGAGTTTTCTTTGTAATACAAAAGTTGACACTATTGAGATACAAAATTTTTTTTCTGAACTACATGAACATTCCTTCCATTTTCATGACTGACCCCAGCATCTTCTCATTCACCTAGATTCAAAACCTTGAAGACATCTTTAGCTCCATCTTTCTTCTTCTGTAACCAGTCAGTCACCAAGTCCTATAAATTCTAATTGTCTCAGTCCTTAGTCCTTGGTGCTACTGTGTCTATTCTCTTAATCTCTAAAAACTCGTCCACTTGCACAGCCTCAAACCATCAGCCTCTCCCTCCTATGATCCAGTCCTATATCACTTTACAGAACATCTCTGTCCGTCTTTGACTCCTCCCTCTCCTTTACTCCTTATCTGCCAAGCACTGTGAATTCTTCCTTCCTCTGCCCTCATTCCCATTCCTAGTGATGCTAACAAGTCCAGGCATTTGGCACTTCATGCCTGAATTGGTCACCTAACTAATCTGTGTCCCCTACTCCGTTCAATGTATAAATTCAATTACATTGAATATATATATATATATGTATATATACATTGAATAAATATATTGAATATATTTTCTTACTGTTTTCTGTCTGTTTCCTTCCTAGCGAAGAAAAAAGAAGATCTTTTGGTTGGCTATTAAGCCAGCCAAACTCTTAGAACTGAGAGTGCCTACAAAAAGCACCAATGGAGAAACTTATTTGTGGCTGCCTGCAAAGTATAAACTTTGAGCTCTAGAGGGCTGCTGGGTGAGAGGGGAGGGAAGAAGAGTAGATATGTCTTTTGACAAATTCTGCAAGCTGTAAAGAGCATTATATTTCTGTAAAGCCATTTTTATGTGGGGGATGATAGGGTATTTCATGTGCCAAGCACTTTATGATTATTTATTACTGAGGCAACTGAGGATTACTGACGATGTGGAGTCTGTATATATTCAATTACATTGAATATATATATGTATATATATTGAATAAATATATTGAGTATATACATTGAACAGAGTAGGGGATACAGATTAGTTACATATATAATTCAATTCAATATATATAAAATTGTATATATATAAAATTCAATACATATTCAATAGAATCCATTTAATATATTACTATGAGACTACCTCCATACTCTGATTCTTCAAGAATCTGTCATTTCATCAGTGTGTATATTCCATTATCACAGATTGCATCCGCTCTCTAACTTAGTAGATGTTGCTATTGCCAAAAAATGTATCACCCTCAGTCAACTTGGTAATGAGCCTTTCCAAACTTAGCTGGGGTGGGCCTTAGACAGCAGTCCATCACCAGGCCTATTTGTAAGGTCTTTCCAGCATGAGAGAACATGCCAGAGATTGTA
Organism: Pseudocheirus occidentalis; assembly: GCA_028646575.1. Lineage (NCBI taxonomy): Eukaryota > Metazoa > Chordata > Mammalia > Diprotodontia > Pseudocheiridae > Pseudocheirus > Pseudocheirus occidentalis. The sequence continues at coordinate 91,771,352 of CM053598.1, read as the reverse complement.
CTCTACTGACAAAGTCCTCCAAAACCCAAGGTCACATCCACACAATAACGAGGCATTGGAATGAGACTTTGTGAGGGCCTACCGGATTAACTTTCCTAAATACATATTTAGTTAGCTTCACTTCCCAATTCAAAAACACACAATAGACAACCCCCAACCTCCTCTCCCCTCTCCCCCCGACACACACAAGATGAAGTTGAAACTACTTGGACAGGCCTTCAAGGCCTTCCACAATCTGATATCTTATTTATCCAAAATTTTCCCTAATTCCCAACTCAAACCTTTTGTTCCAACAAAGCTACTTTCATCATCTCTCCAATAATCCAGACTTATTTTCTGCTTCCAGCCTTTGCTCATGCTGTTTCCCTGAACTGGAATGCCCTCCTTTCTCTCTTCTGCCCATCCTAATTCTACCCATCCTTCATGGCCCAGCCTGAGTCCTATGTCTTCTAAGAAACTTCCATCATTTCTCCAGTCCACATTAATTCGGTTAAGTCCTATGACAAATCTTTCCTTAAGCACTTATTAAGTACCTACCTAATGCCAAGTACTGAGCTAACCACATTATAAATATCATCTCATTTGACCCTTACAACAACCCTGGAAGGTGCTATTATTATCCTCCCTTTACAGTTGGGGTAACTGAGGCAGACAGAGTTATCAAATTTGCCCAGGGTCATACATATAGTTCAGTATCTTAGGCTAAGCCCTGCATGGCCCAGTTGTCTCTGAATGTCTCTACCATTCAACTTTCCATTTATAAATATTGGTGAAGAGACATATGGGTTTGACCTAAGCTGAGATCTCATGTTGGAATGTACTGAGAGATACTGATAAACACATAGGGTGGGACCAAATGGTAAAAGTCCTTGGTCTGAAGACTGTAAACCTTTGTCTAAAGGCAATTGAGAACAATTTTGTCTTAGGGGGAAGGGATCTGACCTGAGAAAAATAAAGGTCTAGGAAGAAGTGAGAACTGATTAGGCAGGAGGGCTAAGACAGAGGGAAGGGGCAAAGGTGATGATAGGTCCAGACACTGGCAAAAGATCAGTCTCAGCATTAAAAACAGAGATGGCTGTTTATCTATTTCACACCAGACCTCAAAACACATAAATATTATTTGAACCTTGTCCTATATGACAAGGTAAACAAAAAAGGTAAGGAGACAGTGCTGAAAAAGCCCTGGCCTGGGATTTAGGAATACAAGGGCTGAGCCTAGTTCTGAATGGAACTACATCTGCGCGGCCCTGGGTAAATCACTTCAGAGTTGGTCTAAAGGTAATGCTGTCAAACTCAAGCAAAAACAGATCTCTGTGGACCACATATGGACTTAGAAAGCCACACATTAACATAAACTATGTGGTATATTTATTTTTTATCAACATTTACCAATTACATTTTAATCTGGTTCAGGTGGCACTCAGGAGCTTGCCAGCTGTGAGTCCTGACACTTCTGAGATCTGTTCCAGCACTAAGAGTCCCTGGATCCCTGGCTGCCCCATCCCAAAAGGGGATGGCACAGCCCTTTATCATGTCAGTGGTTAGGAGTCTGAGAAGATCTCACAGCTAGGTGCCTGGAAGAAGAGACCTTTTCTACACAGAGATAAAGCAATGGGAGGACAGCCTAGCAGAATGGGATGTGCCCTGGATTTGGAGTTAAGGACACCTGGGTTTGAATCCAAGTTGTGCTACTTACTACATATGTGACTTTGGGAAAATACTCAACCTCAGGGGACTGATCTACTTATATCTGTACTTGCCTCCTCTGTAATCTGGGATCCAGTGACACTGGCCTTCTTGCTGTTCCTCAAACAAGACACTCTATCTGCAGACTCTGGGCATTATCACTGACTGTCTGATACCTGGAATGCTCTCCCTCCTAATTTCCCTCTCTGGACTTCCCTGACTTCCTTCAAGTCTCAGTTAAAATTCCATCTTCCGCAAGAAGCCTTTCTTGATGCCCTTTCATGCTATTATTGCCTTCACTCTATTGACTATCTCTAATTTATTTTGTATATATCTAGCTTGAATGTTGTCATTTCCATGTTGTCTTCCCCATTAGTGTGTGGACTCCTTGAGAACAAGAGCTAAATTTCTTATTTTTTTGCATCCCTGGCTCTTGGCACAGTGCCTAATACACAGCAGGTACTTGATAAATACTTTCTGACTGACTGTCCAGACTTCCAGATCCAAATCTATGATCCACATGGTCCTCACTCTGCTGTTCCTCCCTGTGTGATCTCAGTCAAGCCACTCAGACTCATTGAATTCATCTGTAAAATTAGGGAGTTGGATTAGATTGGGGTTCTTGGCTTGGGGTCCGTGACCTTGTTTTTAAAAATATTCTGATAATTGTATTTCAATATAATTGGCTTCCTTTGTAAACCTATGTACTTTTTACAGACTTAAAACATTATTCTGAGAAAGGGTCGATCTATAGCAGGGGTGAGAAACCTTGTGCCTCAAGGTCACATACGACCCTCTATGTCCTCAAGTGCAGCTCTTTGACTAAATCCAAACTTCACACAACAAATCCCCTTAATAAAAGGATTTGTTCTGTAAAACTGGAACTCAGTCAAAAGGCTGTGCCCAAGAGCCTAGAGGACCACATGTGGCCTAGAGGCCATGGGCTTCACCATACTGCCAAAAGGTCGATGACATTAAAAAAAAAAAAAGGTTAAGAACTCCTGGACTAAATAATTTCTTTGAGCTTTAAATCATACAGTTTTAAAACCAGTCTTTTTTTTTCACTGTGATTTAGGAAGATGCAGAGAAGATACCCCCCAACCAAAAAAAATCCAAGACCCTTTTTTCCCTCCAGAAGCTTAGAGAGCTTGGTTATATTAGCAGAGCTCTCTATACCACACCCTCTAAGAAAATCCAACTATAATCTATAATCTAAACCACAGGAAGTAGACTTTGAATGCAGAATTGAAATAACCCTGCCGAGGGACACTTCTAGGTTCCCTCCCTTCCTAGAGGGAATTTAGCCAAGACTCTGCTCAACATTCTGCATTCTGTCAAATCTTCCTCCTTCCTGACTCCAGAACAATATAAATTCTTCCTTTTGAGATATTGCCTCTAGAGGTATCAGAGGGGAATCTTCTTCCCCACACTCCAGCAAGGATGTGCAGAACCTAAGGCATCATTCAATTCAGCCCTTTAACGGCTCTATTTTCCCATTGATGGCCCAATGTAAATAGACAAGTACAGGTGGAAGAGAAAGTCCGTGTATCTGAAGGAGAGCAGCCTTGGAAGGGGCCTCTGGAGCTAGGAAAGGTTCTGTTCCTCACCTCTGCCTCTGGGAAAGCCCAGCACCCTCTAAGGTTCAGCTCCAGCTCCACCCCAGCTGCTTACTGATTCCCTCAGTTACTGACACCCAATCCCAAATAACTGCTCTGAATTTATTTAGTGGTACACCTCTTATTTTCCCTTCAGTAAAATGTAGGCCCTAATTATAGCAGATTCTCAATCTTGTTTATGTCCTTGACCTCTTCAGTTATCTGATAAAGCCTACAGATGTTTTCTCAGAGAATAACGTTTTTAAATGTACAAATAAACTATATGGGATTACAAAGAAAATGGACTATATCAAAATATAGTAATCAAAACATTTTTAAAAGGATTCACAGACCCCCTAAAATCTGTCCACAAGCTCCAGGTTAAGAACTCCCACTCTAGGAGAACATAAATTCACTTCTTCTTGTTGTTGTTCAGCCATATCCAACTCTTCAAGACCCCATTTGAGGTTTTCTTGGCAGAGAGTGTTTTGCCATTTCCTTCTCCAGCTCATTTTACAGAAGAAGAAACTGGGGCAAACAGGGTTAAATGACTTGCCCAAGGTCACACAGCTAGTAAGTGTCAGAGGCCAGATCTGAACTCAGGAACTTAAGTCTTCCTGACTCCAGGACCAATACTCTATCCACTGTGCCATCTAACTGTCCCGGGCTCAGGTAGATATGACATAATAAAAACTATAATTAGCATTTATATAAAGCATTAAGGTTTTCAAAGTTCTTTACAAATTTGAATTCAGGCCTTCATGACTCCAGGCCCAGGGCTCTATCCAGTGCACCACCTACTTGCTCACTTAGAGGGAACATTTTTTTTTTTTATTTTTGAATTCCCAGAAGTAAGTTTAATGTGTGGCATATAGGAAGTATCTAATCAATTAGATTGTTCATAGAGATCACTGGTCTAGAGTTGGAAGGGATCTCAGAGGCCATCTAGTTCAGCCCCTTCAGATAAGGAAACTGAGATTAAGCGACTTGTCCAGGCACACAGCATCAGAAGTAGAATTTGAACCCAGATCCTAACCCTCCAATGCCTCCTCTTCTTTTCAGGGTAAAACACCTTCAAATTAAATAGACCTTAGAGTCCAGGTCTCAAAACTCCTTGTGCTCTTTTTACCATGCCACATTGTCAACCACACTTATATGCAATCACAGGATGTTAAAGTCAAAAGGAACCCTTGAGCTCGGTATTATCTGAGTCCTTTATTTTTCTATTGAGACCCAGAGAGATGGAATGTCCTGTTCTAAGGCCCACGGTGAGTTAGCAGGAGCTACTCCTCCAGCAGAAAGCTCCCAAGGAACCCACACCCCTTGTCATTTGAGGTGATGAATGAGTTTCCTTGGTTCCCTTTATTTACCTACAACATTCTTGCTGGAATCTCTCTGTGTTATATGAGCTCCCAGGAACTACTTTCCCCAGATGACTGCACCTCCTTAGGCATTGACGCCTCGGCAGCTATGTCACCCCCTGAGCTCATCAACACAGCAATTGTCACCAGCAACATCCATATTTAGCAACCTTTCCACCACACTCTGAGCCAGCCACAAGGGAGAATTGGCAAGTAGGTCTCCACAAGGGTCAGTTCTGGGCCTGGAGTCATTGGAGATTCTTAAAAAGGGAGTGTCTGGGAGAAGAGACCAAGGCCTCCCAAGGACCATCTATCTACTGAGTGACTGCCCAGTGAACCCCAGAGAAATGCCATGGAGTTTGGTTAATGACAAATCGACATCACTTATTACTTCCTCCTTGATTAAATGTTAAGTCTCAAAGTCCTTCATCACCAATTAATAAGTTGTTTGGCTTGGTTTTTTTTTTCTTGGTGATACTGAAATTAATGTGGAGTACAGAGTGCTAGACTTGGAATCAGGAAGACCCAGATTTAAATCCTGTCTTAGACTCTAGCAAGGTGACCATGGGCAAGTTACCTCAGTCTCAATTTCCCCTTCTGGGATAATCATGTGCATACCATTCAAGGGTATCATGAGGCTCAAAATTGACAGTGCACATAGATAAACTTTGCAAACCTTCAAGTAATATTTAAATAGAAGTGATACCCATTTTGAGGCTGGGAAAACAATGTCATTTTCCTATTTGTTGTAACTGATAAAGCTACTAGAGTAAGAATCCAGAGACCTGGGTTTTGGACACTAACTAGCTCTGTGTCCTTGAATAATCTCTGTGCCTTGGTTTCCTCATCTGTAAAATGAAGGTGTCAGACCAGATGGTCTACAAAGTTTCTTCTAGTTCTTGACCTTCCAAGTTTATGTGTACAACTAGATTTAAGTTAAGACCAGAAATCTGGGCTCTCTGTTAATTCATCTGGGTTTTTTTTTATTTTTTTAAGTGATATGATGTCAGAAATATAATTTGAGTTCCTTCCAAAATTGTGTAACTTTGAGATAAACATCTAATCTGATTTTTATTATGTTGTTAACTTGGCATTAACTTTTGTGTTACAGAAACCTCCTTGGTTAGATGAGGTCCCAGGAACCGTTTTTTGTATTTGTCCCCTGGGTTGAACCAAGGGTTTAGCAAGCTCATTCCCATGTACCCTTGAGTCTGTGGCAGAGCAATCGCCCTGGGCCCAGAGCTGGAACAATGCATTTGTGTTTGTGCATTTTAGACTTTGTCTGAAAACCACCCCTCCCCTGTCCTGCGTGTTACTGGCAAAGGGGCCTCTAAGCCTTCTCTATAACTGGGGTGATCTCACTTTAAGGTTGGCAAAGGGTTTTTAACCTACTTTACTTGGTTTGATCTTCACAACCACCCAAGGTAGGGGCTGTCATTAGCCCCATTTTACAGATGAGAAAACTGAAAGAAGGTAAGTGACCTGTGCAGGAATCACACAGTTATAGGGTATCTGGGGCAGAATTTAAACCGACTCCAGCTTCTAGCACTCTATCCACCACAAAACACTACTCCTTACATGTGACTGGATTTATCACAAAATAAATACTGGGTCTAGAGAACAAAATTTTCTAGCATTTAAAAAAGTTCATTTATAAAATGTCATATACAAAAGTGTCTCTTGTTGGACCTATAGGTTACACCCTAGGCATCTGCCTACCTTGCCTGCCTCTAGCCCTGATGCTACCTAAACCCCAGCTCTGGCCCATCACCTAAGCCCATATGGTATCCCCCAAACCTGGATCTTAACCCCACAGACTTTTCACAGACCAGGCATGTTATAAAATTCTTTATTTAACTGTATATCTAACTCCAGGCCCAGAACAAATCCTTGCCCATGCTAACCACTTCCTGACAAAGAGATGGGTGATGGACTCAAGATGTAGAATAAATGTATTTTTGGGCATGACCAATTGGGGAATTTGTTTTGCTTAACTATGTATGTCTATTATAAGAGTGGTTTGGAGGTCTTGTTTGTTTGTTTTTCCATCTGGGAGGAAATGGAGGTAGTAGGGAGAGAAAATAAATCCTTATCAACTGAAAAAAATAGCTTTTAAAAATCCTCGCCCATATTTTAAAATCCATTTTGCCCAGGCTAGCTCCCTGACAACAGGAGACACTCAGCCCCAAGACGGCTCCATTCTTGCTCTGGCTTGGCAGGTCATTGAACCAAGCTCTCCACTGGTTTAATGTCTGGCAAGCAGCTGTTCCAGGATGTCTCCTATCTATAAATGCAGACCTGACCTGAAAGGCAAAGACGTCCTTCACCAGCGTCTCCCCAAAGACAAAACTGGAGCCAGATACAGTGTAGTCCAGGAAAATCTGAGGGAGGAACCAAAAAATACAGCATGAAAGGAGGAAGGAAAGATAGGCAGGAAGAGAAACCAGTTTTCCTGCCTCCAGAGCTCCCCTCCCACTGGCCAGAGTAGCCACCAGTTAACAGTGTGAGACCCAGGACCCTCTTGGTCACCGCCTCTGTCTCATTAACATGCTCAGCAGAGATAATGAATTTGGTCAGCAGATGGGGCCCTGGTTTGTCCTGTGGGCCAGAACCTACAGACTGAATTCTCCAATTTATAGAATCTAAGATCTGTGAAGAATCTCAGAAATCACAAACTCATAAATCTAAAGCTGTAAGGGTTGCCTGAGACCATCTAATTTCATATTATAGCTAAGGAAATGCAAGCACAGGGAGGGTGTGCCCAAGGTCATCTGGGTGGTAAGTATCAGAAGCAAAATCTGAACCCAGGGCTTCTGACTCCAAAGCCAAGCCTTTCCCTTTACTAATGAGGAAATAGAGGACAAAAGGCAAATGACTTGACCAAGATCACACAGAAAGTCCCTATGTCTCATTCATTCTTGATCCAGTTTTGTCTCAGCAATATCATACCATCCTGCAGCTGAGAGTTGAAAGATTTGAACCTTCCCTTCTAGAAAAAAAAAAAAGCTCTCTTCAAGGCTTCTCATCCTCTAGCAGGAACATAGAAGACCGAAGTCCTAGATTTGCACCCATTAATGCAGATGCTTGAATGGATGGAATATATGAACAGTGCTACAGGAGAGATTAATTGTAATATGCCATACACACATTTCATAGTCCACTAACATGCTGCTGGTTTCTGTGATGCTGCTAGTTTGGGGAAAGTCAAGGTTTGTAAAAGGAAAGGGGATGATGGGACCCAACAGCTGGAAGCTAGGGACCATGGGGTGTATGTGTGTAGGGACAAGGCAGGGAGATTGAGAAAACGGATGCTGATGGAGAAAACTGAGTCACTGATTCTCTTGGAGACCAAAAGAAAGCTGATGCTTCTCTCAAGTCACTGTTTTGAACCATCCCCTGTCTCTGGATCTGAGAGAGCTCAGGGGTTAGAAAGGCTTGAAGCCCCTTGGAGAATGTTCCAACTCAGTATTTCAGAGGTGTTACTGGGGGCACCAGCTACTGTTTCCAGATCTGAGACAAATTAATATAATAACCGCCAATCTTTAAAAAGAGAAGAGAAAGATTGAACCAGATGATCTTTTAGATTCAGCTCTATACTTCTACAATTTCTACAACCTGATGCCTTATCTCAAGTGAAATAATAGATAGAAAAGTGCTTTGAAAAGGGTGAAGTTATATCAAACCAAAGAATGATGATTATTACAAAACAGAATGACCAAGCTTCATGCCAAAAAAAAAAAAGCTATAAGAAGATACCTCCCCCATCCCACTTTTTTTTTGCAGAGGTGGGCAGCCACAAGTGTGAAATCTGCATATAATATCAAACATTCAATACTGGTTAGTTTTGCTGAACTTTTTTTTCTTTTTAAAAAATTATTTAAGATACGGATCTCTAAGGGCAGTGGAAAATGAAGGTGATATATCCTACCTGGTTCTACCTTCCCAAGGCAAGAAGACACAAATAAAGCCCAGGGCCCAGTCTACCATACCTTGACCTGGTCACCCAGCCACTGGAATGCCACAAATCCAGGTTCAGTTCTGATAACAAAGATGCCAAGAACAAATTGCAGAGCAAGGCCCCATGATACGGCTCTCCATGACACCTGAAATACAGAAGAAAATGAGGCACATGTTTTCCAGGCCTCTGACACAAAAGTATGGCCTCTAGGTAGCAATTTACCACCTAGGAGCTCAGGGAAGAACATGGGATAAGGCCAGGAGCAAGCCAGGAGGTATTTCCCCTAGATTTGGTCAGTTTGGTGCAATGGATTAAACAGAGAAGACTGAGACCCTGAATCTCTCTGTGACTTGGACACCTTACCCCAATGAACTGTGATCAGAAACTCTAAGATCTCTAAAACAAAGCCATTCTCTCCAAGGCTGGAGGATTTTCTAGTGCTACTTTCAATAGAAATATATTCATGGGGGACCCATGGCCTGACTTGAACCCAATGTGCTTTATCTAGGACTGAACCAAACTTGACAGTTTTGATGAGTCATATTTAGGTCCCTGCACTAACACCCTCTGGGAAAAGTAAGCAGAGGGATCCTGACCCCAGCTATGAATATAGAATAAGAGAATCTATTTCAAGAACTGAGGAACTTTCCCTGGTGCAGTATTCAATACCTCCATAACCTGGAGAAGCCTTCCAAATCCAGAAGGTCAAACAGAGGGAAAACAAAGATGAAACGATCCCTTCCTCTCAATGTGCATGAGTGTACCGCCAGGGAGGCTAAAACCCAGGTTCACAAGCCTACGGGAGCAAGAGGCCATGATCCTGATTGTAGTGAGCCTGGGGCTGGTGAGAAGACCCCACCCCACCCTACAGTCACCCAGACTGCAGCTAGAGCCAGGACGAGTTCTTTGCAAGTGCTTTCTTCTTCTCACAGTGCCCATGTCCCTCCTAATGTAGTGAAATAAATCATTTTGCTATTTACTTAGCTGTCTGTGTGACTTTGGGCAAGTGGCTTACTTTCTCTGGGCCTCAGTCTCTTTGTGTGGAAAGTGAGGGGATTAGACTAAATGGCCCCTAAAGTCCTTTTCCAACTTTAAATCTCTGATCCAGTGACTCGGTTTGCTAAGTCCCCTTTCTGTACAATGCAGTGGGAGGGACCACCCTAGGACCGAATATATCCCCTCCAATCCAACATCCACCATTCATCTGCCTCAGGTGCCTGTTTCAGACACAGCCCTAAGGCATAACTGCTTCATAACCACTTATAATACCCTCAGGCACATACTCATCCCTCAGCAATCTCCACTGATACATGGGGTGGGGTGGGGTGAGGAGGAACTTTGCTAGTATAGTCATATGATAACAGGCTTCTCTGGAAGAAAGAGAGCCCTGAGGAGTTCCTGAGAAGCCACTGGGGAAGAAAGAAGAGGCTCCATCCCTCCCTCCCAGCCCCCTATAGACAGCCCAGCCTGCAGACTCACTGCGCCATGATGTTTAGAGCAGGCAAAGAGGAAGATGATGAACATACAAATGCCTGCAAAGGACACCAGCTGCTCCGGCCGTTGGGAGGTGTCCAGAGCCAGCCACAGCACCAGGCCCACCACAGCAGCTGCCCCTAGGCACCTGCAGATGTAGGACCAGGGAACATGTTACTCACTACCCATGGGAAAGACCACCAAGAGCTGAAACTAATAAAGGTCACCTGGGGCTTTGTGCTAGGTTACCAGTTTCCAAGAGGATCACATTTCTATTAGGTTGGTCTAGAACAAGGAGAAAGCCCTACCTAGGCCTCTCTGGGTCTCTGGACTAGACTCAGAAATGGATTTAGAATTTTTCCAAAGGTTGTACAGACATTCAGACCTAGCCCAGAAACTATGCCTGATGACCACTCATTCTTTATTTTGCATAAACATTAACTGCCTGGTGTGTACAGAATGAGAAGAAGTATAGCATGGTGGGTACATTGCTAAACTTGGACTCAGGAAGGCCTGAGTTCAAATCCCACTACTTACACTTACTAGCTGTGTGATCACAGGCAAGTCATTTATCTCTATGCTTTGATTTCTGAGTTAACTTTCTAAGACTTTGTCAATCAATAAAGGAAGTTCTCAGGCTTATGAAATCACAGGGCCTTTACCTGCTGACTTGTGCAAAGTACTGAGATAGGCTTTGAGGAAGAAACAAAATTTGAGATAAGATAAAATAGGTCCTCTGCCCTCATGGAATTTGTCCCTAGTTGTGGCAAAGCAGGGCCAGCCCAAGAAGCTTGGTACAGAGGGCACTTGGGCACTCTCAGCTTGGGTTCAGATTCACAGAGGCCCAGGAATGTTGCCAGTGTGAAAAGTCAGGTGAGAGGACCAATCAACAGCTGGCCAGTGTCCAGCCTATGTCATGAGTTTTCCAAATCACTCTCATACCTTGAAAGCCTATGTTCCAGAATTGTAAATTCCAAAGAGGGTGAGGAGAGGTGGATGCCCCTCTAGAGCATGTCCTTTCAACAGGAGGTTTAATCAGAATATATATCGAGGACAGGGTAAGGAATCTTGTTTGTTGGTCTGTTGGGTGTTTCTCCCTTTCCACAGTTTACATTCTCCAAGTAATAGAGTCCTTAATGCTATACTCAGGGCCAGGCCTCCAGCACCCAAGCCTGCAGATGCTAATCCAAGCTGGCCTGTGGCCCAGGACACTGTGACCCAGGGACCAGGGAAATGCTGGTGTGGGAATCCAAAGCCTACAGCTGAACAGAGACACGTTCCAGCTCACTCAAAGCCCGAGGTAGCAGGGGTGAGGAATCTGCAAGCCTCAAGGCCAGATGTGGCCCTCTATGCCCTCAAGTGCAGCCCTTTGACTGAATCCAAACTTCACAGAAAAAATCCCTTTAGTAAAAGGATCTGTTTTGTGAAGTTTGGATTCAGTCAAAGGGCTGCATTTGAGGACCTACAGGGCCACATGTAGCCTCAAGGTCACAGGTTCCCCAGCCTTGGTAGGAAGCACACAAATTAGGATAAGAGGGAAGAGCTTCAAAACCACATAGATCTTACTGAGCCAGTGAGTCAAATAAGGGTAACCAGAGAAAGCAAGCATGATTTGGTCAGATTTCCCATGGTGTGGGAAGACAAGCCCAGCAGTGAGTGGAATAATGTGGGGCCCACAAAATTCAAACAAATGGGCTTATCTCCCCCCTATAGTAGTGGGAGGGGAGAGGGGGCATGGTGCTGTGACAGCCTAGCCCAGCTCAGAATGACCCACGAAGACAGCAAGGAGAGGCAGCCAGGCATCCAAGGGGCCTTCTCTTACTCACCGTTTAAGCCAGAGATTCAAGGTAGGATTACTGAGAGGCTTCAGATGTCTTAACAGTTTCTTTCCCAAAAGTTTTTTGAACAGGTTGTAGGCCAGAAAGAAAAAGACTAGACATGTGAGGATGAACAAAGCCAGAGCCCTTTGGAAATTCAGGAGACAGGCTGTCAGCACAAAGGCCACATAAGCTAGAAGAGATAAAAGGATATGGGGAGAGCTTGAGGATAACTACTTCTCCAGAGTAAGTGTAGCCCCTATGCCCAGGTAGCTTTGCCTTTCTCTACCCCTAACAGAGGCTACAGGGGCAGTAAGGGTGGGGAGCGAGTGACTCAGTTGGTCTTACTGTCCAGCCTTAGGAAATCAAAAATTCAATCCCACAAGAGCAGGATCACAGAAGAAGATTATCAATAAGATCATCTTTAGAGGCAATCTGTCCAGTCCTTTGTTGTACAGATGAGGAAACTGAGGCCCACAGGAAGTTAAGTGACTTTCTGAAGGGCAAACAGAGAGTTAAGGCTCAGAGGCAGGTTAGAAAGCCAGAACCTCGGACACAGAGAATTTAAGAGCTGGAAGGGACCTGAGTGCGTCTTCCAACTGCAGATTTAGTGCATTTTCCACTATATTGTGATGCTAAGAGAAAAGATAGGTTGTTAGAGCTGGAAGAAACCTTGGAGACAATTTAATCCAACCCTTCCATTTTATAGCTAAGAAAACTGAAGGCAAGGGCATTAAATAATTTACCCAGAAGCACCCACTTAGTTAATATCTAAGCAAAAGTTAAAATCCAGGTCTACAGGCTCAGGACAGCATTCTTTCTGCCATGCAGTGCCATCCCTCAACCACCAAATATGTAACTGGTCAATTAACAAATATGCATTGACCTACTATGTGCAAGGAACAGGGGAGGGATCCCAACAGGAACAGGGCATGGACCTTTCCTTCAATGAACTTTGAAGTGTCAACTGCTTCTGGGGGACTCAGAGGGTAAAGGACAGCACATATCAGGGACTTCATGGAAGGCACACTGAAAAGGGTGGGCTCTTTGGGAGATGCCAAAAAGGGGGAAGCCAAAATTTAGACAGCAAATGTGTGAAAATTGCAAAATTGGCACTTCCCTGGGGACCAGAGCTAGAAGGAGTCTTTTGTGAACTTTGAACCAGGTGTCAGGTGAGGGGGAGGGCATGTGGAACTCTTCTGTGTCTCCAGAAAGAACAGATTTGGTGTCTCACCTGTACACAGCAGGCCCAAGAAGATCCATCGAAACAATTCAGTATGGTCTCTGCAAAACGTTCTCACCTTTGAAGAAACTGGTTGCAATCTTCTCCTACCAGAGCCAACAATTAGTAACTGATTTTGCCCTGCTCTCATCTGCCCCAGCTAACTCCTACACCACCAGCAATCCTGGAGGCCTTCAGGTTAAATCTGTCTAGTCCCACAAAAAACTAAGTGACTGCCGTGTCATCCCAGCAGATGGACCAATGTAAGTGGGCAGCAGGTCAGGGCAAACCTTACCCAAGGCTGAACTGGATGAATATCATCCCCAGATAACTTACATTCATCAGGAAAGGGAACTAAAAACTACCAGCCTCAGGAATACTATCCTTCCACTCACATGTTCACATGTGTGATACATACATACATATATAGTGTGCACATGTACACCTACATGCACTATACCTATGTGCCTATATAAGCATGTACTGTACATGTACATGATTAATGTGTATTGTACAATATAGAATTATATTTGTATACAATAGACATATAGGTAATATTTTTATACAATTACATACATGCCTAATATGTGCATGTGTTTGATACATATCATATATGTATGGTATATATACACATACTTGCAGGGCCATGGTACAGTTCAGTTCCCATGCTCTGATGGGCAATATTATCCTAACACTTCCATCCCCAGAATGCAGTTTTCCCCCATCTCACATTTCCTTCCCCTCTGCAGAAAGTCAGGTGGACATTTCTATGTAGGAACCCCATTCCCCCAACCCACAGCCTAGTAAAATGTCTTGGAATCTCCTGAATCTAAAGGTCTGACCTGTGAGGAGGTGATATAAGTGACAGAGAGGTGATATGCACCACTGGAAAAGACCCCTCATCCCTATTTCTTGACAGTTTCTTCTGACCCACTTCACGGTTTCCCCAGTAGCTAGAATCAGAAGACATTGGTATAGGGTTGGGGATTGGAGGGAAAAAAGAATAGAGAAAAAGGAGCCCCTGGACAGAATCTTCCTCCCTCTCACTGCTTCCTGCTCCCACCTTTAGCTCTTGTCATCATACAAAGAGAAGTTCTAAGCCTCATACCTCCAGAATGGGGAGGGCTGGGCCCCAGCATCCAAACCAGTACCCCGCTCTTCATCCCATACAGGTCTATCAGTGTTCTGGCTTTCCTCCTCCACACACAGACAAGGACCAGACAATGAAAAAGGAAAGTCAGAAAATATTCACTAAGAGTTTAAATCATGCTTAGGTTCCAGAATAAATACAAGTACCACCGAGGAAGCTGATGACACAGTGGACAAAGCACTGAGACTAGAACCAGAAAGATCTGAGTTCAAATCCAGTCTCAGACACTACCTTGGTGCTTAACCTCTGTTTGCTTCCATTTCCTCAAGTGTAATGTGGGGATAATAATAGCACTTACCCCTCAGGGTTATTGTGGGGATCAAATGAAATATTTGCCAAAAAAAAGTGCTTAGTGCAATGCCTCGTACTTAGTAGGCGCTACATAAATGCCCATTCCCTTCCCCATTGTGCATGGCACAGTGGAAAAAACACTGAACTCCAAGTTGGAAGACCAGTTCACATCCCAGCTCTGATACTTGTTGACCACATAATTGTGGGCAAGTCATTGGACTCCTTCAAGGCTCACTTACCTCATCTGAAAAGTGGGACAACAGTAATGATTATTCATATAATACCTTATCCCTTACCTCTTAATGACTGAGGAAGGTGGCATAATATCTACATAAGACATGGTTTCTACCCTCTTACAGGCTGGTGGGTGGATTTAACACAAACAGAGGCATATTATCCTGATTTTATGGGTAAGGAGACTGAGGTCCAAAGAGGCTAGGTGACTTTCCTAGGGCTACACAGCTAGTAAATAGCAGAGTTAGACCTCAAACCTAAGTATTCTGTTTCTACTCACTATACCATACCATCTAATGCACATGAAGATTATAAGGAAAATGCTATTTTGAAGACCCAGGTGGGTTCTGATAGTAATATTTATACTGGTTTTTTATTCATCTTGAAATATGTACTTTGCTCTCTTTGTGGTGTTAAAGGATTGGAAATGGAGGAGGTGGCTGTCAGTTGGGGAATGGCTGAACAAGTCATAATATGTTAATGTAATGGAATACTCTGATGCACTGAGAAATGATGAAGGGGATGGTTTCAGAGAAACTTGAGAAGATTTGGATGAACTGATGCCAAATGAAGTCAGCAGAATCAGGAGAACAGTTTATAGAATAACAGCATTAAGACAAACTACTTTGAAAGAATTAATAATTCTGATCAATTCAATGACCAGCCATGATTCCAGAAGATTTTCTTTAAAACCAAGCTCAGATATTGCTACTGGGTAAGGTGTCTCCTGATTTCCCCAGTTAATAGCACTCTCCCCATCTTGAAATCACTTGCTATATACTTTTTATTTCCTTATTTGTATATTATGTATGTATTCTCTCTCAATAGAACAGAAAGTTCCTTGAGGGCAGGAACTGTTTCACTTTTGTTTCTTTATCCCTAGAATGTAAGTTCCTTGAGGGCAGGAACTGTTTCACTTTTGTTTCTTTATCCCTAGAATGTAAGTTCCTTGAGGGCAGGAACTGTTTCACTTTTGTTTCTTTATCCCCATCACCTTAAAACTAAGAGGCCCATAAAGAATGTGTGCTGAATTGAAAACATTAATGTGTAGATGTTTACTAGCATTCTATTGAAGTGTTAGAGTAAAACCAGATAAAGTGAAAGGTTCTTTAATAAAGATTTTAACTATATAATATATATTAAAACACATGTATATAATAATATAATAAATATAAAGGATATAGCATAATAAATACAAATTTTAACTATAGAAATACTATGCCTACAAATAAACCACAGTCTCTGCCTTTCAAGTTTATAGTCATACAGGGAAGACAAGAGACAGACATATCAGAAACACTTAGACAACAAAGTAGAAGGGAAATGAAATTTAGTTACATCAGACAACATGTCATGCCCAAGAGGAGGTGATATCAATGCAGCCTAGAATTACTGGGGGAGGCTTCATGGAGATAAGACCTGCTTTGGGCTTTGAAGGATAGATACTAACTTGCATGCCCCTTAGAATCATAAAGCCTCAGACAGAAAAGGGATACTTAGAAATTATTTAATCCTTACCTAGAGCATTTGGAGCAGGGGAAAGTGAGATGAATTCATAGTCAGAAAATGTGGGTTGGAATCTTATCTCTGATACTACTTGTATGACCCAGATAGAGTCATTTAACCCTCTCAGGGCTTCAGTTCACTCCTCTGCACAATGAAAGCATTGAAGTAAATGACCCCTCTATGCTGGTCCTTCTATTATATCCCTGATAATGGTATCATATCCACTCACCAGCCCTTGAGTTCCATGAGGGTAGGAATGGTGTAGACATATGATGTTGATTATGAAGATACCATAACTCCCCCAGAACCTAGTACTATGCTAGGTGTTTAACAAATGTTTGTTGGATTGAATGGAATTGTTTGAACAGCACTGATCACAGGGAACTCACAAAGGAGTCAATTCCATTTTTTTTCTTTCATTTTTTTTTAGGGGGAAGGCAAGGGAATTGGGGTTAAGTGACTTACCCAAGGTCACACAGCTAGTTAAATGTCAAATGTCTGAGGCCAGATTTGAACTCAAGTACTTCTGACTCTAGGGCCGGTGCTTCGTTCCCTGTGCCACCTCACTGCCCCCATTCAATTTTTTTTTTAATCTCTATTTGCTAAGAAGCTACTCCCTTTATTTAGTCATTCTGTTTCCCTATAATTTAAGCCACTGGCTTAATTCAGTTCACTTACTGGTATTAACTGGTATTAATTTGATTCCATTCAACAAAGATTTATGAGGTTGGAAATATACAAAGATAAAAATGAAACAATCCCTTCCTCATGAAGACTGCAGTCTACCAAGGAGATAAAATACATACATAAGCAAAAAAGTACAAAATATATACAAAGTAACTTCAAGAGGGAGCCTAGGCTACTATTTGGGGGAGTGCAGAAAAGCCTCACGTAGGGCATAACTATAGCACTGGAGTTGTATTTTAAACCCAGCTAGGAGTTTTATAACTATGATTCAAGGAAAGAGTATGTTCTGGTCACAGGGGAAAACTGGTGCAAAAGCATAGAGGCAAGAAATGGAATATTGTGAACGGACAAGAGGTATCAGGCCAGTTTGGCAGGAATAGAGAGGTGATAAAGAGAAAAATATATGAGATAAAAACAAAAAGAACCAGGATGAAGAAAGGCTTTGAATATCAAATAACCAAAGGATAAGAAGAGGTAGTTTGCAAAAGAAGAAATTCAAGCTATCAATAGTCATAATGAAGAATGCTCCAAATCACCAATAATTAGAGAAGTGCAAATTAAAATGACTCTGCAAGTCCAACTGATGCCCAAATCAGATTGGCAAAGTTGACAAAAGAGGAAAATGGCAAACGTCAATGAGGCTAAGGCCGGGGAAAGGCATATTAATATACTGTTGGTGGTAATGGTCCAGCAATTCTGGAAAGCAGTAAATACCGCAATGAGGCCTATACCCTAAAAAGATTAAAGAAAGAAGAAAAAAAAAATATATATATATGTGTGTGTGTGTGTGTGTGTGTATATGTGTGTGTACATATATATATGTTTATAGCAGCAAAGAGCTAGAAACTAAGGAGGTATACAATAATTCAGAAATGGTTGAATGGTATATGAACGTAAGAGAATATTATTCTATGAAAAGAAATTATGAAAGAGATGATTTCAGAGAAATCTAAAAAGACTTTCAGGAAGAGAATAAAGTGAGTAGAACCAGGAAAACAATTTATAAAATAATCACAACATTATAAAGACAAATAAAACAAACAAAAAATTAAGAATTTTCATCAATGGAGTTACCAATCACAATTCCAGAGGACAAACAACGAGGCATGCTACCCACCTCTTGACAGGAGAAGGGATGAACTGAAGATTCAGAATGAGACATATAATTAATAACAAAGCCCAAAAGCAAGAGATAGAAAGAGAAATTCCATTTTAAGTTACTGTAGACATTACAAAATATCTGAGAGTCAAACTGTCCAAATAAACCCAGGAACAATATGAACACAGTTAGAAAACACTTTTCACACAAATAAAGTCAGATCTAGATAATTGTAAAAATATCGGTTGCTCATGGGTAGGCTTAACTAATATAATAAAAACGACAATTATACCTAAATCAAATTACTTATTCAGTGCCGTACCAAACTGCTAAAAATTTATTTTATAAAGATAGAAAAAGCACTAATAATTTTCGCTTTTGTTTTCGTGTCCCCATCACCTCGTACCTAAGAGGTCCCTAATGAATGGGAAAAAAACAATAAAATTCATCCGGAAGAACAAGAGTCCCAGAATATCAAGGGAATTAATGAAAAGAAATGCAAGGGAAGGTGGCCTAGCCGTACCAGATTTTAATCTCTATTATAAAGCAGCAGTTATCAAAACTACTTGGTTCTGGCTAAGAAATAGGATGGTAGATTAGCGAAATATGTTAGGTAAGACATAGTCATCTATGTCTTATTGTATCAATAAATATAGCAATCTATTATTTGATAAATTCAAAGACTCCAGTTTCTAGAATAAGAACTCACTATTTAACAAAAACTTCTGGGCAAACTAGAAAATAGTATGGCAGAAATGTGGCATAGATCAACATCCTGGACCTTATAGCAAGATAAAGTCAAAATTCAGACATGATTTAGATATACAGACTGATACTATAAGCAAATCAAGAGATCGAGGAATAGTTTACCTGTCAGATCTATGAAGAAGGGAAGAATTTATGACCAAACAAGAGATAGAGAACATCATGACATGCAAAATGGATAAGTTTGATTACATTAAATTGAAAAGGTTTTGTGCAAACAAAGCCAATGCAACCAAGATTAAAAGGGAAGCAGAAAGTTGGGAAACAATTTTTACAGTCAGTGTCTCTGATAAAGGCCTCATTTCTAAAATAAAGAGAACTGAGTCAAATTTGTAAGAATACAAGTCATTTCCCAATCGATAAATTGTCAAAGGATATGAACAGGAAGTTTTCAGAGAAAGAAATTAAAGCTATCTATAGTCATATGAAAAATGTTCTAAAGCACTATTGATTAAAGAAATGCAAATCAAAATAACTCTGAGGTACTACATCACACCAATTACATTGGCTAACATGACAGAACAGAAAAATTACAAATGTTAGAGAAGATGTGGGGAAATTGGGACACTAATTCAATGTTTGTGAAGTTGTGAGGTGATCCAACCATTCTAGAGAGCAATTTGGAACTATGCCCAAAGGACTATAAAATTGTGCATACCCTTGGACCCAGCAATACCACTTCTAGGCTGTATTCCAAAGAGACCACAAAAATGGGAAAAGGACCTACATGGACAAAAAGATTTATAGCAGTTCTTTTTATGGTGGCAAAGAATTGGAAATTGAGAGGATGTGTGTTAATTGGGGAATGGCTGAACAAGTTGTGCTATGTGAATGTAATGGAATAATACTGTGCTATAACAGCGGTTCTCAACCTGTGGGTTATGTTCAATTTGTAACAATGAAAATATATCCTGCATATAAGATATTTACATTACAATTCATAATAGTAGCAAAGTTACAGTTATAAAGTAACAGCAAAAACAATTTTATGGTTGGGGGTCACCACAACATGAGGAACTGTATTAAAGGGCTGCAGTATTAACAAGGTTAAGAACCACTGTGCTATAAGAAATGATGAGCAGACTTCAGAAAATCCTGGAAAGACTTATATGAACTGATGTTGAGTAAAATGAGCAGAACCAGGAAAACATTGTACACAGTAACTGCCACATTGTGCAGTGACTGACTTTGAAAGACTTAGCTCTTCTCAGCAATGCAAAGATTTGGATTTTGGAGGATTTTGGAGTTCCAAAAGATTCTGGATGGAAATGCTGTACATATCCAGAGAAAGAACTTTGGAGTCTGAATGCAGATAGAAACCTACTATCTGCTCTCCTTTTCTTTTATGGTTTTATTTTGTTTCTTCCTTCTCATGGTTCCTTCCATTAGTTCTAATTCTTCTTTATATCATAAATAATGTGAAAATATGTTTAATATGAATGCATAAGCTGAGCCTATATCAGATTGCTTGCCATCTTGGGGAAGAGGGAGGAGGGGAAGGGGAAGAAAACTTAAAACTCAAAATCTTATGGAAGTGAATGTTGAAAACTACAAATAAATAATATAGAAAAATGAGGCTTACGTTTTTGGACATAATCATTGTGGGAATTTGCTTTACTTGGCTATGCATATTTTTTAAATGGTTAGGTTTTTCCCATTTGTGCATGGAGATAATTTTAGAGGCAAAAATGCTTGTTGATTTTTAAAAGTACCATTAAATAAAGACTTTTTTAAAATGTCTGTCTGAGGCGTTTTATCCTAGAGGAAATGGGGAACCATTGAAGATTTTTTTATTAGAGTAACATGGCCAGATTTAAGTTTGAGGGCCATCATTTTGGAAACTGTGAAAAATAGAGTAGAAACTGGAGGCAGGTTCTCTCGTCTCTGGAAACCATCAGAACATAACTAATCCTTTTTTCTTATGACAGCCTTTCAGATCTGTTCATGTCTCAGATATGGTTGTGTTCCTCACAATGCCTATCACAACACCAACCACAGAGAAGATACTCAATAAATATTTGAATGAATGAATGTAGTAATACAGGTAACATTAAGTGGAAGGGGGAATAGTTTGAGCAAAGATGAATTCAAATTGATGATACAAGTGGGGAATGAGAGATTTAAATCTAGAATCGGCTGCTGATAGTGAAAGTGCCAGGATATAGGAGACAAAAGATTACCAGGAACTCCATTCCAAGGTTCTCCACACCATTCTCCAGAGTAGCAAGAGAAATGGGCTCTTTTCTTCTTTGTTTTTCTTCCTCCATTTCCCAGTTCTTTCAGCTGAAAAATAAGCCCAAAGACAAAGGTTGAAAAGATCTTTACCCAGAGAAAGGTCAGAGTGAGAGCTGACACCTAGCTTGGGGACAGCACAGAATGGAAGGGAAAGGCAGTGTGTTCATGATCTGTATTAGGGGAAGGGACATAAGGAAAGCTCATTACTGCCTCTGAAGCCCAGATTTCAATGGGCCCTTTCTCTTCCCAGAGCCTCAGGCAGCCCATCAGTATGAAGGACTTCTGGGCTTCTTTTACTTTCCTTAATGCAGAGTTTTCTGTAGACACCTGTCTCATGAATTTTAGAGGAATAGATAAAAGCATGACTTGGATGATCAAGTGTTAAAATAGGAAGGGCCCTAGAAATCATCTATTCTGTATGTCCCCTGCACCCCATTTTACAAGTGGGGAAGCAAAGACTCAGGAGAAGTTAAGTGACCAGTCCAAGGTTATGTAGTTATATAGAAGCACAGCTTGGGCTAGAACCTAAGGCTTCCATGTCCCAACACTGCCTCTATTCCCTTTCTTTCATAAATGGGGAAAGTAGAGATTAGCACATCACAGGAGCTTTTACCAAAGGCATATACCCAGTAACTGATCAGAGATGAGATATGAAAGGTCTTTAATCCCTATCCTAGGGTATCTCATTCAGGCCTCTCTTCTCTTTATTTTATTAACTTGCAATTCTCTTATCAGGGAAAGAGGAAAGAAAGGCTTGGACAGAGTCCAGCAAGGGATTGAATCTTCTAATGAAGGTTCACAGCTGTCTTCCTGGGACCTGGTACTAGAGACAGTCAACTGAAGATTTGAATTTCTTGGCACATCCATCTTGTTGTCCTGAGGAGGCAGGACCTGTGCAGGCACCTTGGATAGGATTGGCTTCAAAACATACCAAATCCATTAGAGGCAATATGGTGCCTCTAAATCACTAGACTTAGTGATAGAATTCTAATAAAGCCACCCCCAGCCCCAATATTCTAACTTCATTATAGGTCTGGCCCTCCTGAAGAGCAGACCCACTGCACCTACCTAGTCCCCACCCCCACCAATGTCCTAACTTTTTTGTATATACCTCACTGCTCACTGAAACAACAGGTGTGTCCCTAAACACTTAGTTCCCACAGAAACAGGTGTGTTCTTGTATTCAATCACAATCACATCATCCATCTAGCCCAAGACAGGACCACAATACCTAACTATCTGTCTTAACCAGACAGAACCATAATAGCTAGGCAGTTAGAGAGCAGAATGACCAGAATGTTTAACCACTGAATCATAGATGGGACCCATTCTCCATTACCTAATCCCTTAAGAAACTCCTCCTGCCTTTTTAATATTAATGATATTCCTCTATTCTATGTAAATTTCTGTTATATAATTCTGTTATATAATCTT
>CM053598.1:91673559-91748739 GCA_028646575.1 Pseudocheirus occidentalis | reverse complement strand
AGGTGCTCTGACTTTGAATTCTTTGAGACAGTTCTACCACAACACAACATGAAACCACAACAGTTTTGGGGTGGGCAGAGACCCCACCTCAACAGTTTTTGGCATCCCTGGATTTAAACTGCAACATTAGAATCGATAATGTGGGTTCAAATCCTTGCTTATGACATTTACTAACTGTGTGAACCTGGGCAAGTCATTTAAATTCCCTGGGCCTCGGTTTCCTCATCTACACCCAACAAGGAGGTTGGACTTGATGATCTTCAGCACCAGATCTATGATCCTATGATCATTCTAACTTCCTTATTTTTATGTTGTCCAAGGGAAGAACCAATAGAATTACTTTAGATGGAGATAATCCATTGAAGAAACTCTAAAAGATGGAGCATAGCCTTCTCTCCTACTCTCTTCACCTCTCATCACCCTCCTCTTCCTTTAAATAATACTTCTCATTATGACCTATGTAAGAACAATGATATAGAGTATCCTGTTCCAAAAAAAAAAAAAGAGGAAAATATATGGAGCCATTATGCCAGGATACTTAAAGCTAACAGAGTTTCCCAGAAAGCATTAGTCTCTGCACTGGTGTCCTGAGAATTTAGTTTCATGTTACTTAATCTCCTTCCTCTCATAATTCATCTCTCCCCCAAAAGATGAGGTAACCACATAGGATGGGGAAGCCTCCTCTCCTGCTCAAATAATTTTAATCTCTTTTGACCTTCTACAAATGCTCTCTCAAACCTCTATTGCTGGAGAGTTTCCTTCAACTGAAAAAGTTGTGGGCAACAACGGAAAAGAGGAGAGAATCGGTCACAAAACCCTGTCCCCATTTTCCTTCTGTAGTGCTTGCTGTCACTTATTAGATTTGGATTTACAAAGTCAGCACATGTGAAGTTGGAGTTTTTTTGGTTTTGTTTTTTCCCCCTCTGGGTATTATATCTTCAATTTAGGTTCATTGCCATTAGGCAGATGATAGTGCTGGTACTGTGACTAAAGATCCAAACAAATGGGCTTTCTATAGAGAAGAAAGAGTATAACATGCTCTTTCCACTCAAATATGAATTTTTCTATAAAATAAAACTATTTATTAAAACTATTAAGTATAACCGTTTGCCATCTTTATATACTCAGATCTTTGACTGAAAAACAGTACTTAGACTCCCAACCTGTGATGCTCACTGTGTTTTTCTATGGTTGCCTCAGTCTGACTTCACCTAGGATAGGCTCCAGTCACAGCACGCCATAATTATCTAATCTAATTAAGAGCTACTATGCTACAGGTGTAATCTATTATCTCCCCTTCTCCCTTTCCAATCCTGGAACCAAAATCAAATCAACCCTGCCATTCCTCCTGGAAGAGATGTGTCAGTCTACTCCCCCTGAGCTCTACCATGTCCCTACAACTTCCCAAACTAAAAGAGCCCTCCCTGGCCACCACTTCCCCATCTATGTCTCCCTTTATTAGAATATAAACTCCATGAAGGCAATAGCTGTTGCTTTGGCATTTGTAACCCCAGTACTTAGCATATGCTTGACACTTAGTAAGTCTTTAATAAATACCTTTTCATTTATTCATTCCATTAGGCAAAATGATTTTCTTGGACCAAAAGTACAGCTACAAGAAGTAAGAAGAAGATGTTGAAGAAGACAATACCTAGCTAGCAAGCAAGAGCACCCAAACTAACCCTGGTTATTTGTGAATGACAGGTAACTAAGTTAAAATGTCTTCAAATCTGAATTGCTTAGAACATGATTCACAGTTTAGTACAAGATTTAAAGAAATAATCACATAGAAACTATTTGCTACCATTCTCACTAACCTTCAAATGTTATCAATGATTGGTTCATCAACTCCAGTGCTCTCTCTAAACTGAGGTAGACTTAGCCCTCCCTGACTCTTAGCAAGTGAGAGAAACTTGTTTTCCACTCTGGGAGGACCTGCAATGTGAATCCCAGTGACTGTCCCTTTTCACTCAAAAGGTAGTAATTGGCCCTCTCGAAGCAGAGTATCTCCATTCTCATCACTATTTGACTATGAAGTGTTCATCAATCAATTACTTGCATCTGCATACATCTACTCTCTTTAGCAGTGCTCTCTTTAGCTAGACCCCTGAAGTTAGTAATGTTTGGAGTTTTGTTGGCTTCCACTAAAAATGACTCATCGTAAGAATCCATGCTTTTCTTCCCAGAACAACATTTAGAGACACATTTGAATAGACAAAAAGGGATATAAAAGTAATTTGTCCATGTCTTCCAAAAGTGTGAAAGTCCTTAGAAATGAAACCACAGACTAACAAAAAGACAAAGAAAAAGAAACAACTCTTGATGTCTCCTATCTTTGCTTTTTCCCTCTCTTATCTTCACCTACCTCCTTCACATTCTTCTTGCAGGCCCAACATAACCCCTTTTCCCTGTAAAGGAGTCCTAAATTGCCTGAATTTGGAACATGCATGCAATACAGAGAATCACACTCACAAACACAGATGCATAGTATGCACATGTACACACACACACGAACCCTAACATGTACCTATACAAGCAGAAACAGTCCTTTACTTACATATTTATGAGCAACCAAATCACACTGCTCAGTGACAGTTAAAGTCATGTTATTTTCAAGGAAGGAAAAGACTAAATGTGATTGTGCTTTGCCCCTGTCCTATCTCATCGGGAAACAGCTGGTCAGAGTTCAGTAATGGACTGGATCCTCCCACAAAGATTCTCAGCAATCTCATTAGTGCCTAGTGTTACAAATAGCCATCTGCTCATCATTCTACCAACTCCATGAGGATTCAGGGCCTCCTGTGGGGTGGGTTTCAGAGTAACATGGGATAGTAGACAAAGCTCTGGACTTGTAATCAGGAAAGTTTGGGTTCAAATCCCATCTATAACATTTTTCTAGTTGTATGACCCTGGGCAAGCTAAACTGCCTGGGCCTCAGTTTCTTCATCTGTTAAACAGAGGTTAGATTCCAGAATCTCTAATGACCCTTCCAAGGCTAAATCTAACATCCATGACTTTATTTACACTGTTTCCTTTCCTTCGACTTTTTCATGGGTCCTCTAGGGAAATTAGATTCCATGAAAAATTCTGTAACTGACTGACCTCTTAGAAATCACCCCACTGGACAATAGCTCAACTCAAGTCTCATCTCTGTCAAGAAACCTTCCCCAACTGTTCTCATCCACCAGGACCCCAGATCTAGAGCTAGAAAGGGATCTCAGAGGTCATCTTGTCCAATCTCCTCATTTGACAGATGAGGAAACTGAGACCCAGGAAGCTTAATTTGATTTGTCTGAGTTAACACAACTAGTGGGAAAAATAGGTAGAATTTGAACCAAGACCCTCTAACTACAGAAAGTGTACTTTCCATTGTATTTCTCTATCTCAACTGAGTCACTGCACTGACATTTAGTCATATATTCCTTTGGGAGGAGGTGTGTGTGCATGTGTGTGCATGTGTGTGCGTCTGTCTGTCTGTGTGTGACAACCTCACCAAGGGCAGGATCTTATCCTTGGCATCCCACTTAGCATCTAGTATAGCACTGTGTGCACAAGAAATACTTTAATGAATGGTTTTTATTATACTTTGAGAGGCTATCATTTTCTCCCAGGTCCTTGCTTGAACTGTGTCCTCTCCTAGCCACCACCAGCATCCTTCCCTTCTATTCTAGGCTTCTTCAGTTTCCCCTGGAGTCTGATCACTGTCTGCATCCTGGGTCCTTCCTCTCCTTGAATGATCGTGCCATCTTGACCACCCTCAGAGCTGTTGTCTTGTCTTATTTTTTCATATGCACTGAAGAGAAAGGAGTGGGAAGGAGGGATGATGCATGAGTCTGGCTTCTAAATCTTATTCCTGAGAAGAGGAATTGCTCCCTGTCCCATTCTCCTTGTTCTGTCTGCCCCTATCTGAGGCAACATTTGAGTTTCTATTCCCAAAATGCCCCCAGATAACTGCAATGGGATGGACTAGCTGGCAATAAACAAACAAACAAATAAATAAGTGAATGAATGAATGAATGAACAAGCAAATAAATACATAAATAATAAATGGATAGATAGATAAATGAATGAATGAATAAACAAATAAATGACCTGCCTGGCTCTGCCTTGGAGTTTTGCCAGGTACAGAAAACTAGGATCTTCCATTTGGATATTTCAGGGCAGTGATCTCCAAAGTGGAGGCTGAAGGCTGATTTTGAAATTATGGTTTGATTCCAAAGCATGCAAGGTGAACCAAATGAGTACATCCTAGTCTCCCCTAGCCAGCCAATCATGGGGCTTCTAACTAATATACCCTACCCTTCTGGAGGAAGGGCTCAACAGTCCTCCTGGTTCCACTGCTGCTGTACAAAGCTCCAAGACGTCTCCCATCTGAGCAAGGCGTTGGCCTTTCTGGACTAGTTACAACTTAATCTTGACCTTGGGCACTGGCAGCAGTAGCTGCTAGGTGTCACTGGAAAAGTCTTCACACACACACACACACACACACACACACACACACACACACACACACACACACACTTTTTAAGAATGGAGATCATCATCACTCTAGGGAAATCAGATCCACCAAAAATTCCTGAACCAATAGACCCGGTTGGAAATGACCCACTATCCTGTAGTTAAGTACCCTTTTACTTGGCAGAAAATGAATACCCAAAACTGAGTTTTAATGCTCTGGGTTTTCCCTTTGTATAATTCTTCTTTCTCTGAAATTATTTTTTACTTCTCCCACAAACAAGATTTTTGTCAAATTTTCCTTAGGCTAAATCCTTTTTTTAAAAATAAGTGTTTATCTAGTTAATTTGTTTTTATGTCACTTAAATTTTCCCTATATCCCTTCACTCTCTGCTGTCCCAAAGAGTTATCCCTTACAACAAAGAATTTTTGAAAGAAGAAAAAGAGAAAGAAGAGAAAAGAAGTTAGCAAAACTAATTAATAAATCTTTTTTATAATCTGACAATAGGTGCAATATTCCATAACTATGAACTACCCCCCCCCCACACACACACACTCCCATATACAGATCTTAGCAAAGGAATGAGGGGAGGTACCTTCTCATTTTTACTTTTTTCATATTGTACTTTTGATTTAAATTGTAGTCATTACATATGTTTTCTTTTTCTTGGCTCTGGTTATTTCACTCTGCATCAGTTCATATACAGCTTTTTTCATAATTCTTTGCCTTGATCATATTTGTTGTTCTGTATAGCACAACAATATTCCATTACGTTCATGTACTGCCATTTATTGAGCCATCCCTTAATCAATTATTTCAATTCTTTGTTGCTTTTATTAAGCATTTTGGTTTTTTTAATGTTCTATAAATATTTTGGTCTATATGGTACCTTTCTTTTTATCATTGACTCCCTTGAGGTATATATGTAGCAATGGGATTTCTGAGTAAAAGGGTATGGATATTTTAGCCATTTTATTTGCATAATTCCAAATTGTTTTCTAAAATAGTACCACTAATTCACAGCTCTATCAACAATGCATTAATACTATTTTTTGTCATTTTTTACAATTTACTCAGTGTGAAGTGAAATCTTAAAGCTCTTTTAGTTAATTGCTCTCACTCTCCTCCCTCTCCTCGCTCTTGCTCTCTCCCACCCTACCCCCAGATATCCCTATCTTGTCTAGGCTAGAAGTGCATCAGCTTCTCATGTGCCTAACCACGTGCTAATTGGGATGGAAGATTTGACCTGTTCTGCTTTTTATTTAGAACAGCATGCCCCTTCATAGGCAGCCTTGTAGCTCCACACTTCCAGAGAGTCACCATACTAATGGCAGACATGCAGAAACCAAATGGGTTTAAGCCCTGTTTCTTTCCTTTACATAGATGCACTCTTAAAAGAGTTTTTTCCTTGTTTCTCTTCAGAGTGGAATGCTCAAAAACTATGAGTCCCCTGGAGGCTAAATATTCATCTCAATTCAGATTTTGGGTCCTTGCTAAGTACATGGAAAGTGGCAAGGGAGAAGTGGGTTTGGGGCTCCCAGAAGGAAGAGGTCTAACATAGGAGACTGAGTGGTAATCCTAATTCTGCCACTGACTTCATGCGTGATCTTAAGGTAGCCGGGGAGGGGGAGTGGGGAGCCAAGATGGCAGCGTAGAAGCAGGAAAACTCCATGAGCTCCCCCCAAATACCTATAAATACCTCTCTCTCTCTCTCTCTCTCTCTCTCCATACATATATATACATATATACATATATACATTTACATATATGTAAATTATCTATAAAATATGACTCTAAACAAATTTTAGAGCTACAGAACTCACAAAGTGACAGAGATAAACAAATCTCCTGCTGAAGGCAGCCTGGCAGGGGGACAGGAAGGGTCTATCTCACCAAGCTGGGAACTGAGCCCAACCCCACATGAGCCCATGGTTTTAGCCCCAGGGTGGCCCGACCAGCAGTGGCTGGAGTAGACTTCGTGAGAGTGAATCACCCCCAGCTGTGGCAGGTTCCAGAATTATCAACCCATAAATGCCAAAGACAAAGTAAAAGGTCAGTGTGGAACTCTATTGGAACTGAGGGGGAATGAGGAACACAGTCTGGCCCATGCTCCCTGGGGAGATAAATGGCAGAGGTGTAGCAGCCCTACAGCCACCTCCACATGGCTGCTTCAGAGCTCCCAGCCCGCAGATTGCAAGGGAACCAAGCAATCATTCAGAGGCTAAGTGCTCTTGCCTTGAGCTGTCTGGATCAGGATAGTGGTTTTGGGTGGTGGTCCAGGGGTGTGTGACCAGTGAGCCAGAGCTTGTAAGGGCACCCAACTAATAGCTCCAGCAGCTGTGAAAACTCCAGTGATTTGGAACAAAGCTCTCCCCTCTGGAAGCAGAGTTCTACTGTGGCAAAGAGCTCAAAAGTCAAGCAATTGAGTGGCAACAAGTAAAGCAAGCACAGCCATCCAATTTTAGATTCCTTTTTTGGGGACAAAAAGGATCACAGCATGGAATGGGATGATTGTAACTTATGAAACTTTTCTCAGTATGAAGATAGTTGAAGGGAATATAAATGTGTATATATATATATATGCTTATATATGTATACATACATATATGTCTATATAGGAGAGTATATGTGTGTATGAATACATATGTGAGTGTGTGTATATATGTGTACAGGTATACATAGAGGGCATAGGATCAACTGAATAGGAAGGGATGATATCTAAAAAAATAAAATTAAGAGGATCATAAGCTAGTCATTTCCTTCTCTAGGCTTTGGTGTGCTCCTCTACAAAATGAGGGAGTTGAGCAGCAAAATTTTTAAGTTCTCTAGCATAGATGTTCTGTGATTCTGTGAAGAAGGAGATGGTTAGTCCTCTCCCCCATCCCTGACCTGAATGAAATGACACCTGAGAAAGGTGGCAAGAGGGGATGAACTTTACAAGGGAAAATGGGATGGTGACAAAATGGTCATGAATGTGGAGCAGCCTTGCTTTCCTTTGCTAAGTCTGCAATAAGGAGGCCATACCCTTTGATTATGAGCAAGCTTGCAGGAAGGATGGAACAGTGAGTGAATTGAAAAGTGAAAAGTAGGAGATGTGGCTAGAACAAAGCAGGGAGCTAGGGCACAGCAGAAAGGCAATGGCAACAGGAGACTCCTGGGACTTCCAGCATCCTAAGCCCCAGTGAGTAGCTAACACCTCTTCTGCCTCACAACCCTAGAAGCCGGAGATTTGAGCACCTGGACTATTTCCCTTAAACTCCTGGTTTGGGGCTCTCCTGGAGACCAAGTGAGATAGTGTTTCGGTCTAGAAAGAAGCCTACATTGGCTGCTTAATATAGTTTTATTCTTTTTCAATAATGTTGACTCTATACAGTATGATTTTTGTGAATGATATCAATGGAAACCCAGTAGGAATGAGAGAAAGCAGGAATCTCCTGAAGGAGGAATGAGGATTGAGCCACAGGAAATTTTACTGGATAAGTCCACACTCACTAAACCATTAGACTGCCTACCTAGACAAGGACTGCTACTTACAAAAGGACAGAGTTAGCTAGAAAGAGGTAGACAGCCAACTCTCTGAGATCCTGGAAGAGCTTAGCAGTTTCCCCAGAGAATTCTCTGGTGGTACATAGAGAGCCTAACTGCTGGCAATGAAAGCTTGACTGGTAGCATATGGTCCTTATTTACTAAAACAGAAGCAAGCAATGAATTAGCAGCCTTCCTGGTAGAAAATCCCCATGTGGGGCCTGCCAGGACGTGGGGCTACTTCTTTGCTGCACTGACCACAGCTGGGCTACAGAACTCTACCTGACAAAGCTAAGTTGTCTTTAGGCCTTCCTTTGGGATGGTTTCCAAGTAGCCTAATGCTTGGGTAGAGAACGCTGAAAGTCTAATTAAAAGACTATTTAATTCCTACTTCAACCAGGAACCTTTGTGGAGTTAGAGAAAGGCAAATAAAGCCAGAGATCTTCCTAATATTAATAATTTTTTTCTTCCTGAGAAAATAAACCCACCCCTTTGTAGATAGCAGCACTTGTCTAGTTAATCTAATGGGTTAGGAAACATGGATTTATCTAATCCACAGCTACCTACCTACATGGTCTAGAGGATAGAATGGTAGGCCTAGAATCAAGACTATCTGAGTTCAAGTCCAGTCTTACATACTTAATAGCTGTGTGTACTGGGGCAAGTCACTTAACCTCTATTTATCTCAGTTTCCTCATCTGTAAAATGGGGATAATAATAGTATGTACCTCCCAGAGTTGTTGTGAGAATCAAAAGAGATTATAATAAACTCAAAGACCTCAGCTTCTGGGATAAGAACTCACTATCTGACAAAAACTGCAGGCAGAAAACTGGAAAAAAGTACGGCCGAAACTGGGCATAGACCAATGTATGACACCACATACCAGAATAAAGTCCAAATGGGTACATGATTTAGATATAAAGGCTAATACTATAAACAAATTAGGGGAGCAAGGAATAGTTTATCTGTCAGATTTATGGAGAATAGAGGAATTTATGACCAAACAAGAGACAGAGAACATTATGAAATGCAAAATGATCATTTTGATTACATTAAATTGAAAAGGTTTTGCACAAAAAAACCAATGCAACCAAGATTAGAAACAAAGTAGAAAACTGAGATTTTTTACAACTAGTGTCTCTGATAAGGCCTCATTTCTAAAACAGAGAGAGAACTGAGTGAAATTTACAAGAATACAAGTCATTCCCCAATTGATATGAAGGAAATCAAAGGATATGAACAGACAGTTTTCAGAGGAAGAAATAGAGACATATGAAAAAATGCTCTAAATCACTATTGATTAGAGAGATGCAAATCAAAACAACTCGTAGGTACCACATAATACCTATCAGACTGGCTAACGTGACAAAACAGAAAAATTATAAATGTTGCAGAAGATGTTAGAAAAGATGTTGGGGAAAGTTAGGACACTAATTCATTGTTGGTGGAGCTGTGAGCTGATCCACCCAAGGGCTATAAAAATGTGCTTACCTTTCGACCCAGCAATACCATTTCTACGGTTGTATCCCAAAGAGATCATAAGAATGGGAAAAGGACCCACACAGACAAAAATATTTATAGCAGTTCTTTTCATGGTGGCCAAAAACTGGAAATTGAGGGGATGCCCATCAACTAGGGAATGGCTGAACAAGCTTTGGTATATGAATGTAATGGAATACGAATGTACTATAAGAAATGATGAGCAGGCAGACTTCAGAAAATTCTGGAAAGACTTATATGAACTGATGCTGAGTGAAGTGAGCAAACATACACAGTAGCAATGATAGAATTAGCTCTTCTCAGCAATGCAAGGACATAAAACAATTCCAAGACTCATGATGGAAAATGCCAACCACATTCAGAGAAAGAAATGTGGAATCTGATTGCAGATCGAAGCAGACTATTTTCTTTTTTTGTTTTGTTTTCTGTTTTTCTTTCTCGTGGTTACTCCCATTCATTCTAATTCTTCTATATAACATGACTAATGTGAAAATATGTTTAATAGGAATGTATATGGAGAGCCTGTACTGGACTGCATGCTGTCCTTGTGAGGTAGAGGGGAGGGAGGGGGAGAAAATTTAAAATTTATGAAAGTGAATGTTGAAAACTAAAAATAAATAAACTTTAAAAAATGAAAAAAATAAGAGATTATATTTGTAAAGTGCTTAGCACAGGGCCTTCCATATAGTAGGCACTATATAAATATTAGCTGGGATTATTATAATCAAATTTCTTATACCTCAGCCCTCATTCCTATTTCACAAGCAACCTGCCTTGTCCCACTCCTGCTCAGGCCCCATTGAGGTTATTCATAAAAAGCATACTGTATGCAATTCTTCAATCCTAATTTTGGAAAAAGAAAAAGACTAAATATGTTAAACAGGCCTAGGTTCCTTCCTAGACAAGGCACCAGTGCCCTCTCCTCTCTTTCCCCCTCTTTTCCTCCCCACCTTACCCCCTTCCTCAAACCTTCACCCCTTAGTCCACAGACAAATCCAAATTCAGGACGTCAAAGGATTACAGATCAGGTGCTCAGATGCCCTGCTGTTTGCACAATGCTTTGTAGATGTGAGGACTGAAAACATAAAAACTAAATAATTCTTCATTTTAAAAATAATAAATCAACTCCCCAGTCTTTTGTCCCTTTCAAACCTAAACTTTACATTCATCCTTTCTCCCAACCCTATGCTCATCTATTTATACAGTGCTTTAAGGTTAACAAAATACTTTAACATATTCTCACAACTCCATGAAATAGTTGTATTATTATCTTCATTTTACAGATAAGGAAACTGAGGAAAATAGAGGTTAAGTGACTTTGCCAGGGTCACACAGCTAGTACCTAAGGCCCCGTTTCCTGACTCCAGGCCTAGCACTCTGATGCTAGTGCCACCTAGCTGCTCAATGTCATCGTATCTTCTTGACCTGTCCCACACTGTCCTGGGGAGAGGACATGAAATGGCTGTCCTTCCTCCTCTGTTATTACTGTATGGCCCATAGTACAACATTATTGAGCAAAAATGCTTTTCTTTTTAAAGAAAAGATGAAGTGAATTGCTAAAGCATATTTGTGATATCTTTATCACTCATAGAATAGATGACATTGCGCTAAGCTTTCTTTATTAAAAACTTATTTGGTTTCCTTCAAATAAACCAGCCCTATTTACTCTGTACTGAAATTAAATGAGCTGGAATGGAACAGAAGACATTATATGGGGAACAAAAAGAAATGTCAAAGATTCCCCTCCATCACCCCCAAACCTAGATGTTTCTCATATCACTTCTACTGCTCTGACCCTCCCACAGCTCGACTTTAGATTTTCCGTTTCCTTGCCATTAAACAATCTACCGTCCATGATCCCAAATGTTGCCATTTCAAATGTAATTTCTAGAGCATCTCTGTCTGAATTGCTATGTATAATATTTTACAAAGCTCCATGCCCTGATGAAATTAAATCGTTTTTCTTATCTGCCTAGTTTGGGCAGGAACTTCAGTCTGTTCTGCCCAGCACAGAGAAGCACAATTCTGAGTTCAGATCAGCTTTCCTCTCGGCAGAAATAGTAGCCCTCACATGAACAATTCTTAGAGAGCTCAGTTTCCCATGCCTTCTTCCTTCAAAAGGCACACTGAGTAACACCTCCCTCCAACAGTGGCCCTCACCTATTCAAAGGATCTAAAAATCACCCCCAAATAGAAGGCAGAATAGTCTTTATATCTTCGTGGAGGGAGACCTCTCCCTTTTCAGGTAGTTGATCTATCTACATCAAACTATATATAGCAGCTTAGTTAATTAGCAGAATTAACTAAGCTGCTATATATAGTTTGACCCAACTCCTGGTTTTCCATAATCTACTCTCTGACCCTTGGTTCCCATGATCGAGGTGATTTAACACTGCAAATAGTTATGGAGTTCCAGGAACTGCTTAACCCAATTAATATAATCAGTTTCAATATACTTAACACTTACTAGCCATGTGACCTTGGGCAAGTCACATATGTACTACTATTAATCTTTATTACAGTTCAAAATATAAGTCCATTACATTCAGTTGTTGGCTAGAATGGAAATGATTACCGAGAGAGTTGACCATAAGATTGTTCTGGTAGAAAATCCATATATAAAATATCCTTTTGTTTGTGACCAGTCCCATGGAACTGGTCAGTATTTGGTGTGTCTCCTTAAGGAATGAATAAGTGAAGGAAAAAGCGTTTATTAATCATTTACTGTGTGACAAGTATTGAGGCACTGTTTCCCACCTCATGGGCTGGGTCCCAAGGCTCTGTCTTCTGAGGGCCTTTGACCCAGCCTTAACATCCCAGTGCACTCTCTGCTTCCTTCTTCTCCCCCATGATTTGGGACAAGGATAGAGCCCTAGACGGGAAAAACAGCTGAGCTATCCTTTTCCTGCTATCCTATCCTGCTTCCCACCTCTATTTTTTCTTTTCTTTTTCTTTCTTTCTTTTTCTTTTTTTTCTTTCTTCCTTTTTTTTTTGGAGGGGGAAGGCAAAGCAATTGGGGTTAAGTGACTTGCCCAAGGTCACACGGCTAGTAAGTGTTAAGTATCTTAGGCCAAATTTGAACTGAGTGCCTCCTGACTCTAGGGCCGGCTCTCTATTCACTGCATCACCTAACCTGTATTTTTTCTTAACCAAATTAAATGACAGTAATAATTCCCAGGAGGAATCCATGACTTTCTACTATCACTACCCACTTTCAAGACCAAATTGAATCAAGACTAGATCTACCCAAACCAAGGAGGTTGGAGATAGTGATATGCTAGTAAATGTTTAACAATGAGTTCTCTGAAAAAAGGACACACACTTTTCAGTTTAACCAGCATTCTTAACATTCTATCACTTTCTTAAGTCTAGACAATCAAGAAAACAATAACTCAAGACCTGATTTTTAACACTTGCTCCAAGGTATAAATACTTACACTGAAAATTCAACAATCATTCCTGAACTGGTATGATTTAACTCCAACTTATCTTTGGTCATAGGTAAAGCCAACCCTAAGATTCAATGGGACTTTATGAGTTCCTCAAAAGTATTACTCTTGGATTGGATGGCATTCAATCAAACATCCCAATCTGACTAGGAATGAAGATTAGGTCATAATATCAATTGAGGGTTCATCTTCCAACCCTTCATCCCTGAGACCCTATTGAGAAACTGTTAGAAGGGGAAACCAATCTTTTCCCAGGAACTGATTTGGGTTCTCAGGGGGATTGTCCCTCTGATTACTTCTAGTCATATTTGGGATGGAGGCCCCCCTGGGGAAATTATCATTTTTATTTAATATATATTCAATAATCAAGGGATAACTTGTTCTCCTCCCCATCCTTTCTTATCATTATCTTTTGCCCTCCCATAAAGCCTCCTGGTCTCTAAGACAGTGTGACTTAGAAATGAGCAATCCCAAGGGTTATTGGCCTTATGGTCATACTTTTCCTTATACCTTTAGGTACCAAGACACTAGCAAATGGTAGGGCATTCATTTTGTAGATGTAGGGAAGGAATTGAGGGTGGGGAGTGGCATCTGGTAATTTTCATAAAGATGGTTTAGCAGGGGTGGTGAGGTGGCTCAATGAATAGGACACCAGCCCTGGAGTCAGGAGGGCCTGAGTTCAAATCCAGCCTCAGACACTTAATATGAAACTAGCCATGTGACCTTGGACAAGTCACTTAACCCCAATTGCCCTACTTTCCCCCCTCCAAAAAGCAAAAAAAAAAAACCCCAAAAAGACAGTTTAGCAATGTCCTTCAAACAAAACTGAAGCCCCTATCCAGGCATCAGTCCTATGGTTTAACTTAATTTCTGGGGCAAAGAC
Organism: Pseudocheirus occidentalis; assembly: GCA_028646575.1. Classification (NCBI taxonomy): domain Eukaryota; kingdom Metazoa; phylum Chordata; class Mammalia; order Diprotodontia; family Pseudocheiridae; genus Pseudocheirus; species Pseudocheirus occidentalis. The sequence continues at coordinate 91,734,925 of CM053598.1, read as the reverse complement.
TCCCTTTAGAGAGTCACTGCATTTAGAACAACCCATTTATCTACTGAAATAGGAGGGGTTCCCATTGTTGAGATTCTAGTTATTTGAGACCTCAACAAAGGGCTGGTTTATTAACATGACCAGGCATTGCCAAATAAGCCAAAGAAGAAAACTCCCTAGAACAATGTTGAAAATTACTTTGAAGCAGACCCAGGTTTTTGACAGCAGATGGCACCACCTCTGATACCTGATGTGGTACCCACACTATTCAGGGGCTGGTCTGGGGCAAGGGAGCATATTCCCTCAATGAAGGAGGCTGCTACCTGATTCCTCGTGGTTCCAGTGGCCCTTTGTTAATAAGGAATTGAAGGTGGTTTTTCCAGCCCTATCATAGGATCATAGATTTGGGACTAGAAGGGACTTTACAGGTTATCAATTTCAATCCCCTAACTGTACAAACTGAATAACTGAGGCCCTAAGAGGCTGAGTGACTTGCTCAGGGTCACACAGTCTGCAAGTATCTGATATGGGTCTTCTTGACTCCAAGGCCAGTACTCTACTCATTACCCTATGTTTGCCTCCCACTGAGAAGCAGAAACAAGCCCCTCTCATCCTATACATTTCTATCTCTTCGAGGAGTTAGACTGCTTGCATCTCCACTTTTTGGTATCACCATGAGTCTTCTTTCAGTGCTCCATCACCTCCAGTCCTCCTCCTTCCAGATCCATCCAACTATGCTTGATGGAAAATACTTCATGTTCCCACTCATGGCATTTAATTCCTAGAGCCCATAATCCTTGGGTAACTGGACTCCACGTGTCTATGTTGGACCATCCCACATTCTGAAGGTTCTCTTCCTCTTAATGACTGCCCTTCCAAAATAATGAGATTGTTGCTCCAGGGTCTGAAAAGTTACCCAATCTATTTGGAGCAGGAACTGCAATCCATTATTTTCTCTGGAACATTAAGGCATGAAAAGATGAGGTTTGATTCAGAGCATCCATTTTATTCTTAGTCAAGTAGTAGTTATATGCAGGATAAAGAAAACAACTTTCCAACTTTCCACAGCCCTCCTTCCTAGGAAGAGTTGCTCAGTCATACACACACACACACACACACACACACACACACACACACATCTGCAAAGCAATAATAATAGTTTACGTATTGCTTTAAGGTTTGTAAAGTGCTTTACATACATTAATGCATCTGATCTTCCTTACAATCCTCGGATATAGGTGCATTTATTCTCCATATTTTACAAATGAAGAAGCCGAAGCACAGAGAGGTTATGTGACTTGCCCAGGATCTCGCACAGTTACTGTGAGGCATGATTTGAACTCAGGTTTTTCTGACTCCATTGGAGGACCTGATAATATGAAATTGTAATTTTAATTGCACTCCATCTTGAGAATCAAGTAAATTATTGTCCTCCACTTTGTGCTGTTTCTTTTAAATCTTGTGCATTCTGGTAAACAAAGGGGCACAAACCACAGAGCTCCCTGTTCCTGGATTGTTCCAGTCACAAAGTTCTTTGTTCCAACTATAATTTCCCTGTGCCCAGATATTGCAGACCACAACTTCTCTGGTCCAACCTCAGTTTCCCTGTTCTGTTCAATCAGCCTATCAGAAAGAAGCAATACCTATGTTGCCCAAGATTATGTATATTTGTTACATTCCTCATTAATGACTATAAAAATGCTCTGTTGTTCATCATTGGATGTCCTTGGTTACTGAGGAGACTTGGATCCCATCTGTTGACGATCGTTAGTTTTGCTAATAAATTGATTGTGCTCAGAACTTGGTTGCTTCAGTTTATTTTTATCATAGATTTTGATCATGACAATTGGTGAGAGTCAGGAGTTGAATGAATGGCCCTAGACCCTGAAATAGCCTCTTCAAGGAATTCCCCAGCGTACATGCTGGTCGACTTGTCACCAAGAGACTTCTCCATGGAGAAAGGTAGGACTCCCTCTCAGTCTCAATATCAATTCTTCCAAGCCAAGGTAAGCCCCTGGAATCCCTTCCATGTGGGAATCATGGCCATCTATAAAGGATCCAGACTCTCCTACAAGGGAATCTGTCCTTTCCATAAGGGAATATGTTCCATTTATAGGGGAATCTGTCCCATCTATGGGGGACCCTGCTATAGCATGGGGTCTAGCAGTAGCTTACCAAAAGGAATCCCCCAGAGAAATCTGTCATACGTTGGAACAAGGGGAAACTCCTGGTAATGACAAAAATGAACACTGCCAAATTATGTGAATTTGGTTTAAGACTTCAAAGATTCAGCTGATAACTTCTTAAACTTTTGGTTATTGTTTATTAAGAAAGTTCAGATTGGCTATTGAACAACCTCACCCAAAACAAATGAACTATTGGTTTTGCTGGGCACCCTGTCTGATGGGTCATCCCTGTAGCATCTTAAAGGGCCTTCCTCTCTTTACCCTGCTTGGTCTTCTTCTACTCCTCTAACTTATTCTCCTTGTACTTTGGTAGAAGATTTTATTTTCTAAAAGTGAGGGACCAGTAGCTGTTGTCTTTCCTCTCCATGAAATATTTATACACCATGTATATAGCCTGGAAATTTGGTACCTTTAAGACTCTGTTAGTCCCCCTGATCTCTCCACATGGAGGACAGACACCCCTAAATTTGATGAAGACCTCAAGGCTGTCATAACCTAATTTCAGGCCATATTTAGAGGTTATAACTCTATCTGAAAAGATTTAATTGATTTAATGGAAACCCTGCTCTCCTTGGGGGGAAAGAACTGCCATCATAGATGCAGCAAATAGATATACCCCAGCTGATTCTACTCCTTCAGAGATAGGGGGCAGGAGGAGGGGATCCTTTCTAATTGACCTTTATAAGACCCACGTTGGAACAGTAACAATACAGTTGATTATGCTAGGCTATTATAAGCTAGAAAATCCTTAATTAGGGGAATGGAAGCATGTACCATTCAACCTGAAAACTGGAGTATATTTCAAGGAATTATTCCGAAAGATAATGAAACTCCTTACCACTTTTATGACAGGTTGTTTAAAGGTGCTAAGTAGTATGCAGGCTTAGAAAGAATTAACCGAAGGGATTCTAGAATCAATAATTCTATCTTTGTTGGCTAAGCCATACCAGAAATGTGCAATTATTTCCAAAAGAATTGTCCTGGATGACATGAAAAGAACATTAGTGAACTTAAGAGTAATGCTCAATATGTTTTTGAAAAAAAAAGGAAAGGGAGAAAGTTAAACCTAAGCTAAAACCCAAAATACTCTTTTACTAAGAGGACCATGGCTCCCTTTTGAGCATCAGGAAATCAAAAGCTACAAGTATGTCTTTACTGAAACAAAGAAAGTCATCTAGCTAGGAAATGCTTTAGGAAAAGGTGAGATGCATGGAGTGAAAAATTGAAGGGGCCCTAGAGTGACTCAAGGAAAACTCACAATTCAAAATTGTGTGCACTGGCTTTTTTGTATTAAACCTAGACCTAAATGGAAAAACTTTGCCAGCATGTAAATATATGTGTCTATCTTATTGTCTGTGCTTTGTGTTAATTTCTTCCTGTGGCCTAATCATCCAAAGGAAAAAGAGTATTTTTTTTTAGAAACTTTTAAAACCTTTTTAAAAAAGGAAAGTCTCATTCTTACTCTGGCCAAGTTGGAAAGGCAGAGAAGAAGGAAAGGAGTCTTTGTTCCCAATTTGTAGAAATTTACAACATTATGAATTAGAAACCAAATTCTCTACTGTAAATTTTCAAATATTATAAATGCTGAAATATCTTAGTGAATATGTTTTAGGAAAAAACTGTATGTTTTAGTGCACGGGTGATTTCACTGATAAGAAACTGAAGTTCCTAAGTGAATGAGTTTTCAGTTTTGTTTTGGAAGAAATCAAAACAGGAAATTGAAAGTATTATCAATGAAGTTCCAAAGGGAAAAGAGAGAAACATGTTCTGAAATCAGGGAGAAGCTTAAAAAGTAAATAAAATTTAATTTGGAATAATGTTTTATCTGCCTGAAAGTACTCAGTGATATAATTTTATTGGTAAACTAGAAACAAAGTCACGTGAAGAAATTGGAATAAATTATGCACTTGTAAATCTTAAAAAACATAGAGAGGTGACAATTGCAATTAATTGGTTTTGTATAATAAAATTTGTACTAAATTAAAAAGGAAAAAATTCAGTAAAAAAAAAAAGAAGATAAATTCCACAGATATAGTTTGAGACATGATTAGGGAATAAAGATTAGAGGAATTCGGGGATGCAAGGAGAGTAAAAGTAAGGAGTCAAGACTAGAAAAATGAAAGATTAATTTCAAGATGATTGGTTTTTAAAAGATTTGCATAACATTTTAGAGAAATGTCTGTCAGAAATATTAAACAGTATTTTAAAACTGTGCCAAATGAGAACTCTTTGAAGTAAAAGTTTGCAGCACAAAATTATCTGTGTGGACTGGTCTTTCTGGGGTAAAAAATTACAAAGATGTAAGGAGGATTTTGTTATCTTTCTTAGAGTTAGTTTCTCAGGGTCCATAAGGTCATGGAAATGTCTAGTTTCCAGGTGTTTGATAATAACTCCCCAGAATAGCCCCAAAGATTCTAGATAGTAGTTCCCAGAATCTTAATGACAGACAGTCCTACTGAGGCTGTGCCATGAGATAAGAAATAACATAATGTGATATTTACTTCACTTTGGAGGAATGATAATATTGCTAAGGTTAACCTGTGAGCTTAATGTTGGCAAGACACCTTCTTTGTCTGTTGCCCTATAAAGCCAGTGCTGTCAGTGAAGGGGGAGAAACCATGGGAAATCCAGGTGGGAAAAACCACAGGGAACCCATAGGAGAATCTGTGTATGTCTCAACCAGCCCCTCTTGAGGCTTGAGGGGACTTAGGGAAGTGCATCAACCTGTGTCTGTCTCGACTGACCCCATTGAGAAGTAGGGGTAATTGCCCTTCGCTTCACACTTTCCCTCGTGTGAAGAATGACTAGGAAATTCTGTAGGAGCTGGTTCTCCCAGCAACCATTTGAGAAGACTTAGACTTGAATAAAGCTGATTATTAACCCCTCCAAAGCTGTCTGTCTGATTACATCAAGAGTGAACCTCTTAGAGGTTAGAGACTGAGAACTCCAGTGCGTTATCAGTGAAACAAAAGAATAGATGGGGTTGGGGGAAGATAAGATGTGTACTTTATCTCCCCTCTTAAAGTGTCAGGACAGGCCAGATTAAGAAAACTAAAGGAAAATTATTTGGTTCATTGGGTGATTTTGAGCTAATCAAAAAGGTTGACCCCAAAAGTTGAAATGTTAACTGTTGAGTGGTGCTTGGGAAAATTAAGGTTCTAAATATTATTATTTGAGATTGTAAACCCTAGACTTTAAGTGGCTTCATTTACAGTGAGATGTGTTGTTATATTGGGGAAATTATTATAAATCAGAATGTAATACAAATCACACTTGCTAATCTGTAAAGGGGATAACAATAAATAGCACCCCCATCCCCAATTTCCGCCTCCCCCTACCTTGTGTTGTTGAGAGGACTATATAATTATTAACTGCTTAGCAGAGTGCCTGGCTTCTGCAAAGGGTGAATAATACAATATCCACATCTTATAGGAATTAAATTGGACAAAATCTTTCTTTGATAATCCTCTCCCACTTAAAGAGAGCTTTTCTAAATTGGCATTGACTCCATTAATATTTAAGAGTAGTATCCTCATAAAGGGAAAAACTTCAGATTTACTACTCAACTGCCCTGTCATATAAATTAGCAAATTGTTATGCTAATTTATCTAAGAAATTCAAAATAACAACTGAGAAATCAAAATGTAAACATTTTAAAGTACTACAAAAGGCACAGCTCTGACACTCTTTAAATTAAGCTTTCGGGGTGGCTAGGTGGCACAGTGCGTGTGGAGCACCGGCCCTGGAGTCAGGAGGATCTGAGTTCAGACTCGACCTCAGACATTTGGCATGTGCTGGACGTGTGACCTTGGGCAAGTCACTTGATCCCAACTGCCCTGTCTTCCCCCCTTCAAAAAAAAAAGCAACAAAAAAAATTAAGCTTTAAAAATCAGAAAAAAGCAGGGCAGGTGGTAAGCACCATATAAATGTTAATGTAAGTACTCCCTATTGGTCTTGAATTCAAAAAATATAGTTGCCAAAAATGATAAATGATTTGCTATGTAAGAAAATTTGGAAATGCATTTGATTGAATTAATGTCACCTAACAGGTACTAAGTTTTCATATTTATATGACATTGTGTATGTAAATTTTTTCTCCTATTGCGAAAAATGCTTTTAGAAAGATAATTTCCTTTTTTAATCCAGATGCTGTTAGATTATGCAATTGGCTGGTAAACGAATATGATGAAAATGTCTGAAAACTGTTCGATATTTAATAGGGTCTATTTTGTGTTAAATTGGAAAATAATAATCACTTACGGTTAGGAGATCAGAGTAGTAAAATCCTCTTAAGTTGTCCTTGTTGGTAAGATTCCCTGAGACTAGGGGTAAGCGTGTAAGATCCTATCAGCCCCCAGTGTCAGCACATTATGAAATTTTGTAGTGATGCAGCTTAAAAAAGTAGGAACTCTCTTAGCCCAGTGGCGTAATTTGCATAAACTGAAGAGTCAATTTTATCTAAGATCATCCTGGAAGACCAGTCTTCAACCATCTCCCACATTTGCATCTCCCACCAGATTTAGCAGCATGTTTAACATGTCAAAGATCGCCACTCTCAATAGGAGATAAGGTGAATCAAGTCAACAAGCATTTATTAAGGTCCTACTGTGTGCTGGGGATACAAGAAAAGGGAGTGGAGGGAAGAGTCTCTGCTCTCCAGGAGTCCTCAGTCCAATGGGAGAGACAACAGGCAAATTACTGTAAACAGGATCAATTGGAGATAATCTCAGAAGAAAGCACTAAATTAAGGAAACCTGGGAAAATCTTCTTACAGAAGGACTTATGGGATGCCTGGACTAGCATGGTGGCAGTGTTAGAGGGAGGAAGGAGAATCATTTATATACCAATTTAAGATTTGCAAAGCTTAAAAAGAGAAGCAGGGAGTAGTAGTGAATTTGGTGTCAGGAAGATCTGGGTTCAAACCATACCTCAGACATTAGCTGTAGTAAGTAGCTTGGCAAGAGTCATGACCTCTTCTTCCTCAGTTTCCTGTTAAAATAACAGGATTGGAATCTATGGTCTCTGAGATCCCTTCTGGCTCCAAATCTAAACTGATGATTTAATCAGTGGAAAAGTTATTAAAGAAGAGATATTACCATCTGATTTGCTGCTACACTTTGTCCTTAGCATCATAAGGCACTTTCCATCTGACTTGAAGCTGAAACCTTCTATGTGTTGTCTCCCCAGCATTTAGCACTGTTTTACATGTAGTAAGTGATTAATAAATGTTTTTTATTAATTTGTTCACTCATCCTATAAGCATTTTACATCTTAACCTTGTTTGACTCTAACATTAACCTGGGAGGCAGATGCTATTATTTTATAAAGAAATTGAGACAGAGAGAGATTAAGTTACTTGGCCACTAAACATAATGCTTTGTGATTTGCATACAAGAAGTGCATAATGAATATTTGCTGAATGAGTTTTTTCATCTGAAACTTACAATGGATACCTAGGAAGTGTCAGAGGTAGCATTCTGTAGTCAGGTTTTTCTGACTTGAAATCCATCACTGTTCAAGATATCTACCACCTAGCTGCTCATGGATGAATTAGAGTCTGGTTGCCTGGCATTCAGAGATGACTTGCCCATGGTCATAAAGTTAAGTGTCAAAGGTAGGATATGAACCCAGGTCTTCTTGGCTCCAAGTTCCACCCTCTATTCACCAAATATGATGTTCCTTGGCTTTCATACAACAGGTATTTAATAAATTTTCTCATCCAAAGCTTACTAGATCTTGGCCCAAACAAACCCACCCAGTTTCAGTTCTCCTGCCTGTAAACAAGGTTAAGAATTCTTGCATTGTCCCCACCCCGAACTTTTGGGGTTGCTATGAGTAAAGGATTTTGTAAGACCTAAAGTGTCATACTCATGTGAGCTATTATCACCACTAATCAAAGAAATAATAAACTAGAGGGTAAGTGGAGAGCCTAACCAGAAAGAAACCTGGGAGGGCAGCATGGAGCTGGGGGAGGGATGGGTAATCAAATCCCATCCACTGAGGGAGGATGAAAGCCTTCTCAGGGGCCCCTAGCTCCCCCCCCCCCCAATCACAGGTTTCTTCTGGATCAGAAGTGAGAAAAGCTAGCGAAGGGCTGATGATTACAAAATGCATGAAACCAGCTTTTACTGTACCTGCCTTGGTGGGTTTGAAATTTGTAGTGTGCTCAGAAAACAATAGGACTTGAGAAGCATGACTCAGAAAGATATGAGAGTCCACCCCCAAACCTCCGTTTGTGGAGGTGGAAGGTTCACAGGTGCTACATAGCACATGTTTTCAGACTTTTTCAATGTATTAATTTGCCTGATTTTTTCTTCTTCCTTTTAAAAATGCTATTTGTTACGCAAGCTGGTACTCTGGGAGGAAAGATAATGGGGAAATCCATGCTGATGCAAAAAAACAAAAGACAGGACTTGCCGGTAACAGCAATATTGTGCAATGACCGACTTTGTTAGACTTAGCTCTTCTGAGCAATGCTGTGATTTAGGATGGTCCCAGGGAACTCATGATGGAAAATGCTATCCACGTCCAGAGAAAGAACTAAGGAGTTTGAATCCAGTTTGAAGCATACTATTTTCTCTTTTTTTTTCTTTCTTGTGGTTTTCCCCTTTTATTCTCATTCTTCTTTCACAACATGAGTAATGTGGAAATATATTTAATATGATCACACATGTATGGCCTACATCAGATTGCATGCCATCTTAGGGAGGGGAGCAGAGAGGTAGAATTTGGAACTCAAAATCTTATAAAAGTGAATTTTGAAAACTAAAAATAAATTAATTGGTTTTTTTTTTAATAGGACTTGAGATCTGGGCTTGATTTATTTTCTGATCTGTCCAATGCCCAAGGCAAGGCCCCATATATCCAGAAATCCAGAGATGACAACTCCATTGGAATTATGGATGGACAGGGACTGCCATAAGGTATTTTGTATCCCCAGCACTTAGCTCAGGGCCTGGCAGACAGTGCTTAATAAATGTTGACTGATTGATCAGAAGGACCATCTGAGACTAAAGAAAGAGAAAACCAAATGGACGAGCACTCATTGCCTTTATTGCATTCAAAGTGGAGCATGCAAGCCCCTATCCCCATGTAAGGTTTACCATACCCATCCCAGCACAGACTGGAACAAGAGATACTCAAGGAAGGAAGAGCTGTACTCGGCTGAGCTCCTTGGCCTAGGGCTACAGTTTCTTTTGGAGCCCATAAAGAGAAATCAAGAATCAAAGAAATGGATCAGGGGCTACCACCTGTCCCCCAGGAGCCCAGGTCTCAGTTTGAGAGCCTAGACATGGAGATCTAGACCCCCAGAGCTGCACTGGCTCCTGCCTCCCTCCCTGCCTACCCACCTCACCCAACACATATTCTACCCTGAACAGAAAATTAACTTTAAACCCAACCCTCAGGCACTGACTATACAGGAATATCTATCACTGTGGCTCCAAATTATCTCAGAGTGGGCCCCCAGACCTCCTCAGCTACATACCACTCCCATGCCACAGAGGCTAATGCCCACTCTCAATTCCACTGGGCAGGGCCCCTTGGCCCCAGTAGCCCAGATCAAACTAGAGGAAAAAAAAAAAACAAGATGTGAGAAGCAAGCAAGAGGCAGCAATTTCCCTGGTGCCAGGGTAGAGTCTGGACCCCACGTCTCTGCAAAGAACAGGTAGCACAGACCTAGAAAAAGACTCAGCCAGGGGAAGAGCATATGGAAAACCCTTAGGGAGAAAGGGAATCAGCAATAAAGAGGGACATGAAGAAAGCGCGAGAGTGAATGCCCTTCATTGTTATAACTCACAAGATAAACAGACTGGGTGCTAGGGAAGAAACTGGAGAGGGTCATGCTTCTTCTCCCCTGAGCACTGAGGCAGGTTAGTTGAAGGTGGGGCTAGGCCACAGGAGGCAAAGTGTCTAGGAGTTGAACAGACCCTGGGGTTGGTGGTTGCCAGCAAATAGTGACACCAATCCACTCCCCACAAACAGGGTCAAGTAGCTCTGGTTAATATCAAGGGTTCAATGCCAAGCAATATTGAAACGGGAAGGCCTCTGCCCAGAGCAGTCACAGAAACAACACACACTTCAGAATCTGGCTATGATGAGGGCAATGTAAGCATCTGGCCTTGGGATGCAGACGGGCCCTCCAGCCAAGAGCAACTGTAAACGTCGTAGAGGGCACCACGTGAGAGGCCCCTGACACCCAGCACTGTGGTGCTCTCAGAGCACATAAGCCCCAGGCATTATGCCATGCCAAGGGTTTGATTTGTCTCCCTTTCTGTCCATCAAGCCTAGAGAAAGGCTGTGGGCTCCATATTTAGACATGCACTGTGACCTCGAATGAATGAAACAGAGATTGGCATGAATCATGCCAACTGATCCCTGCATCCTTCCATGAGGTCCCAGGTACCCCAATGAGACCCTAACACAGCTTTCTATACTGTGGGTCCTGTCACTCTGAGACCAGAGGAGAATGAAGAGGCCTCTTACATATGGGGGAGGGCACTCCTGCAACAGGGGCTACACCCACCCACTCTTTCCACTCCTGTCTTAGGATATTTACTGTCTGGTTTGAACTGTTTGCTGGTTGGTCTTTAATCTGAGTGGAGGCCCTCCAGCCTCCAGTCGTGATTTTCACATGCCCTGAGCCTTGGCGCCCCTTTCCTGGGCTGCAGGTTGGCTGTTTAACTGTGTATCAGCAGTCTCAGAGGACCTAGGGATGGCCTTCAAGCTTGAGGTGCTTTTCCGAGATCCCTGGGGGCTAGGATGACCTTTCTTCTGAAGCTGGGGGCTCAACTGAGTGGATGATGGGGTTTTTCTGCCCGAGGAGGGGCTCTTGGAGCCCTTGGCCTTGGCCACGGGGTAAAGGGTCTCCAGGCTCTTGAGAGACTTCAGGCCCAGCATCTCACAGTGGGGGTTGCATTGATGTGAAACAGCAAACTGCTCAAGGAGGCCAGGAAAGCAGCTTTCCTTGAGACCTTGGTACCTGTAGTCAAACAGAGCAAAAACTGGGGTCCTAGAAAACCTTGTCCTCTCTCTGTGACCTCCACCCCCAGCGCTGGGATGACCATCAGCCCTAGGACTTAGAACTGACAACCACAGCAGACGGCCTTCACCTCTCTAACCTGGAACTGATCACCCGGTCGTCCAGCAGAAGCGGGGCTATGGGATGGATGCCTGCCGCTACTACCTTAGTACTCAGCTTCCTCACGACACCTAGCTGGCTGATAGGCAATCTTGCCCTGTTGGAAACTAGCAGATTCCCTGACTGAGGTCATGTCTTATTGTGCAGCATGAACCAGAGGCTGGGGATCCCTAATCCCCAGGAGGCTGTTTTATAACTCTCAGGCAGGGAAACGCATTACCCATACTGGGGAAAGGAAATGAAGCAGGGTAGAAAGGATTGGGGGCAAAGAGAATTCAGTGATCCCCAAGATGTTACAATGTAATCCAGGGGTGGGGAACCTGCAGTCTTGAGGCCAAATTGGCCCTCTAGGTCTTCAAGTGAGGCCCTTTGACTGAATCCAAGCTTCACAGAACAAAAGATCTATTCTCCAGGTTCCCCAACCTTGGTGTAGCCCATCCACAAGCCACATTCTCTCAGAGATATAAAGTCAGATGGACATTTAGATCTCCAACACAAGGAGAGGGAGGTAGGTAGTCCTAAAGGGAGGGAATAGAGCAGAATCCTGGAGGCCAGCACAGCAGCTGCTCAGGTCCTAAGAATCACTTACCCTCTAAGTTTGGTGGCAATCTGTACATCCGTCACCTTCCAATCAACACCTGGAAAAGGGCAGAGTGTTGGTAAATGGCAGCCCAGTTCTGAAAGTATTCTTTCCTGTTGCATTCTGGGCAATGCCGCTTCTTTCCCTTTTATTCCATCACTCTGGGAATGGAGTCGGAAGGTTTTAGGCCAGGTTATACAGAGTCATAGAATCTCAGCAATGGAAGGGACCCTGACATCACTCTCTGACCCCATGCCTTTGCCGCAGTTCTACTAAGTGGGCATCCAGCAAGCTTTCCAGTGACCTCACTATGTCTGGAGACTTCACTATTCTATAGCAGGTGATAAGCTTGGGAAGCCAGCCTCATCTGGTGGCAACAGGTGGCAGCCAGCTTCTCAAGGATGGTAAGTAATTAGTATAATGATCAACAACACAAATAAATGGGACATACTAGATAAAGGGTGACCTTGAAAGCATCTGGATTCAAGTCTCGACTCTGAAATAAACTGGCTGTGTGATCCATGGGCAAGTCATTCATTTCTTAGTGTCTTCAGAAAGAGAAAACCATATAGATCATAGGCAAGTTACCAGGCACTGTGCTAAGTACTTGTATAAATACTGGCAAGTGACAGAAGATATATACAGAGTAAAGTGGAGGTATCTCAGAGAGAAAGTGGTAGCTTTGAGAGGGTATGTGTGTGTACGTATATATGTATGTATACACATGCTACACAAGGATGTATATATGTATATGTGTATATAATGCTCATGGGTTTACCTATAACATTTTGTCATTTTCAAAGCTCTTTTATATGCATTGTATACAGCAAAGAGAGAGACAACACGACATGTATATGTATGTGTGTATATCCCTACACACATTTTTCTAGGGAAAGATAGATAGATGATAGAGAGAGAGATAAATAGATAGAGAGATAGAGGGTTGATAGATATACATATAGATATACACATATGCATATACACATATATTATAAATATATATGCATCAGAGGAAGAAATTATCCCTGTGAGTCCCCTGAACTGATAAAATTATAGGTCCTGACCAAAATAATAAAAAATAATTCTTATTAATTTGGATGTAAAATACAACAGAGGAGAGAAAGCTACAAGGGCCTCCCCACTCACTAACTGCCATTTCAGCTCCTTCAGCAATGATGCAATTAGTCAATAAGCAGCTACTATGTGCCAAGCCCAAGCTATGAGAACTATATGGAAGAAAGTTGTTGAATATATCATAGAGCTGAGACTGGAAGACTGGGAGCTCCTTGAGGGCAGCGATTGTCTTGCCTCCATTTGTATCCCCAGCACTTAGCAAAGCACCTGGCACATAGGAGGTCTTTAATAAAAGTTTATGGATTGACTGATTCCTGTCCCACATACGCATGTCCAGTTACATGGGGAAATGCCAAGTTGGCCCTGTGAGCCTCTCAGAAAGTCAGTTCTTTCCCCCACAATAATACAGTCTAACTGCTGAGAAAATATGTACCTTTTTCTTGAACTTCAAAAATCCCTGTAATAGTTACCAAGGATAAAGGAAGCCAGCGCCTCAGTACTTTGGGGAATTGATTCAAGGAACTCATCTTTGTAATGGGCAACCTGTGACTCCCTAAAGGATAAACCTGCCTCTATCAACCCTCCTGCTCAAGAAGCTTCAATGGCTCCCCACGTGCCTCTGATATAAGACAGAAACTCTTCAGCTTAGTATGAAAAGCCCTTTTCACAATCTGGCTCCAGGCTTATTTCACATTAAAGGGAGCGCATTTTTGCCTTTCCTTGTATCCCCAGGACTCAGAGCAGAGCTGGCACATGGTAAATATTTAATAACCATTTGTTGACTGACTGACATTATTCCCCTTCCCAGAGTCTACCTTCCATCCAAACCAGCCTCCTTGATGTTGCTCTAACTCCTGTCTCCATGCCTTTGTACCGGCTCTCTCCCTTACCTAAAAAGCACTCCTTCCCTCCCCTTTCTCTTAGAATCCTTTCAAAATTCATCTCAAATACTGCCTCCTACAGGAAGTCTCACTCCCTCCCAGAATCCCCTAGGAAGATGAATGTGATCCCATTTGGGCCTCTTCAGTCCCCTGCCGCTCCCCAGTCCCCCAAGCCCTCATACCTGCAAGGTCTGTGACCAAAAAGCTGCCGTTTGTCCACTGATATAACCAGTGCTGGAAGGTCCGACACTTCTGGGCAGCCTCAGAGGCAGCAGGGGCTGCCTGGGTGCCGCCGCTCTCCCAATCACGAGCACAGTACGGCTCCAAGGGCCTCCCCAGGTACTCCTCCAGAGTGGCATATGGGATGCTGTTTGCTGGCCGGTAGATCAAGTACAGTGGGATGATCCTAAACACAGTCCCACCTTGCCCATGAGCACGGCACTCAAACCCAAGAAAGCCCCCAACCCTATCTAGCCCCGCCTCGATTCTGGGACCTTACAGTGAAGTTCCTTCTAGTCCCAGAATTCCAGAAGCTTAGAGAAAGGGAACTTTCTGGGAGAGAGAATTCACTAGCTACAACGGATCCCTAAATCACTCCCATTCAGAATGCCTCCATGCATAAACCATGACCCCCCATTCGCCGGCCAGTCTATGAAGAAGGCAGCTCTAGACAGAACACCGGAACTGGAGTCAGGAAGACATGAGTTAAAATCCAACTTCAGACAATTACTACCTATGTGACCCTGGGCAAGTCACTTAACTTCCCACTTGTCTTGGTTTCCTCATCTGTAAAATAGGGATGGTAAAATCACCTACTCCCCAGGGCTGTTGCAATGATAAAATGAGATCATTTTTATAAAGGACATTGCAAATCTTGAAACATTATGTAAATGCTGCTGTTATTGTCATAGTTGTTGTTATTATGGTGCTGGAGCTCCCCGGCCATTTAAAGATGGAGACTGGGGTGACTGACAGTGGGCACAGTTAGGTCGGATCACCCAGGCAAGGAATGATTTTGGTGTTTGCTCATTTGAGTCTGGACTGGATGACCTGGGCACTTTCTGTGGCCACGTGCAATTAATACAGCAAAGGACTGAGACGAGAGAGTAAAGATAAGATAGAAGGAACTCCTGACTGGATCTGCACGTAACTCAACACTGGGCACAGTCTAGTGATCTGAAACTTGAGATACGCCATCTAAAGCCCAAGCGCAAGGGGAGTGGGAACATTGAGTCTGGTGTCCATGCAGGAATCCTTTGTATGATGACATACAAAGCAGAAGAAACCAGGGGGCATTTGTGAAATGGGACTTGAAGCTTGAGGAGAAGCTCCTGGGTTCTCATCCCTAACCCATCGCCCTTTCCAAGCCCCTTTACTTTGCCGTGCCTAAGTTTTTCAACCTGTTAATTGGGTGATATTGGGAGTGACAGAGTGATGGGAAGAAAAGGAAGCATAAAAGGAACCGAGGGAAAAATCAAAGCCAGAACCATGTGGGTCCATGTAAGTGCACACACTCAGGCTCTACTGTGGATGAGTGCAAGACAATACTTTGTACAGAACTAACCACATGCTTTGCTCATCTCTACCTTTTGGGCGCCCTACCCATATGAGATGGCACAGACACCTGCCTATCACTAAGAAGGAAATTAATACCCCTAGACCTCAAGGGCACCCTAAGGTCTAGGAAGCACGGGGCAGAGAGAGAAGGGGAGAACTTACTGAGGAACCTCCCCAAAACCAGGGACAGCTCGGGCCTCGGCCGCAAAGATCTTGCAGTACTCTCGGCTCATATTTTGGATCTTACATCTCTAGAGGAAAAAAAATGACCAAAGCCCTGGAGATAAACTTGGCAAGCTCCAGAGCCCTAAGCAAGATGCCAGGAAGCGGGAGGTAGATCTCAATGATGTGGATCACCATCTTTGAGGGATGTAATATGGCAAACTCCTACACTGGGTAGGAGACTAGACAACATGAATTTCCAAGTTCCCCCACCACCTCTGAGATCTTATGCATCAATGACTTTCCCCAACCTCTATCCTAAAAGCCTCTGAATGACCCTCCCAAAAAGCTGAGGCTATTCTCCTATTTCTTTTTAGAAGCAATGCCTTCCTATGCAGCTCCCAGACTCAATGGAAAGAAGGGCTGGGGAATGGGGAGGAGACCAGTTGAGGACCTAGGACTAAGAAGCAGCAACAAAGGGGTTGAGTACCTGGATGGTGACATCATAATTCCTCCCCAGAAGAGCATTCTCATTGCTGGACCCAAACACAAGTAGGTTGGGAACCTTGATGACGCAAGTTCGGCCTGACTCAAAGATGGGCTCCAGTCCATAGATGACCTTGGCTTGGGAGGCCTTGCGAAGACCACGTCCACGTCCGCTTCCACGGAGCTCCCCACTCACCAGTCGGCCAAAAAGTTTGTCCCCCCAGCAGCCTGAGTCTGCAAGGCCCTTGGCAAACACCATGGGTGTCATCTCAATCTCTTCTCCAACTGGATAAGGACATGAGAAATGAACAAGGTGGTCCCCTAGGCATAAGTCTTAGCCTACCCTTACTTAGAGCTACGTCCCTGGAATGTTAGGGAAGCATGGCTGATTAGAGCAAAAAGAAGTAATCTTAAGACCACTCTTCTTCATCCTCCACTGGGCTCAAAGTCCCAACCCGCAGCATGTCTCCCTCATCTCCCATGAGAGGGGAGGGGCAGCACTTAAGAAATGCCTCAAAGCGTTGGCTCCCCCCATTAGTTCCTCTTGTATACCCAGCAACAGACAGATCACAGACTCAGAGTAGAGACCAATCCCTTCTAAGCTAGCTCTCCTCAGCCTCTCCCTCCCACATCCCTGTGAGGAAAAATATTGGCTCTAGACTACATGGAAAAGGGTTGGCGCACATGGCGGGGAAGGATTCCAGACTAGAACAGAAATTCCAAACCCGTACAGGTAGTCATCCCTGTAGACAGCAGGGATGGCTGTGAAGCCCCATCAGCTATTTCCCAAGGGGGCATACTCTACCTTCAACTTCTTCTCTGGAGACGAATCCCGACAACACTGAATGGGACAAAGGAAGATGGTGAGGGACTGTGTTCTGGGTTCCCCTGCCCAGATTGGGAAAGATGATCTCTGCAAACCAATAACCTCCAGGATCAAATATAAATTCCTCTGCAAAGCATTTAAAGCTCTTTGCAACCTGGACAGCCTTTTCCACTTTACTCTGTGATTTAGCGCCATTGGCCTACTTAGGAATCCTTGAATGCAACACTTGAGCACCTTTCCCCGCACCTTTGCTCCGGCTCTCTCCCATGACTGTAATGGTGTACTCTGCCCCACCCCTCAGACACATTCCCCCCTACATCCCTTACCCTCCAGCCTTTGAGCCTCCTTGGCTTCCTCTGGGTGTCACATTACCTTCCTCTATAAAGACATCTATATATCTTGTACGTACTTAGATATTTCTGTTTTCTCCTCTAAGGGAACATACTCTCCTTGAGAGCACAGACTATGTCTGTTTGAGAGTTGCTGGGTTTATTATTACTATTTTTCATTGCTCTGTATCTCCAATGCTCAGCACAATGCCAGGCACACAGTAAGTTTAATGAAAAGGCTTGCTGAGTAACTCATTGGCTGACTCACTTTTTTCCATTTCCTATCAGCTATGCTACTGTTTAGAGATTGTGCCTAGGAGCTTTACTGAACAGAGATATGGTGTGTTGTGGGTCTCAGGGCAGTGGATAGGGGCTAATAAACAAGGTCCTCACTCACCCTCAGGGCTGAGACAAAAGTTAGTAGAGTCGGTGCCATGCTCATTTCGGATGGTACATTGGTAGATACCACAGTCCCGAGGTGAAGCCTGTACAATCGCTAAGGCCGCCGGCCCCTCGTCTCCCACACTGTGAATAAAAAACAGAATCCAGAGGCCTGGGAATATGACCTGGACAGCAGAACTCTGGGTTCCCAAGAGCCCACCAGAACCCTCACTCTGACCAAAAGAAACAGAAAAAGGAGGCAACACATAACAAAACAAAAGCTGGTTCCCCAGTAAGTTCGAGGGATGGTAGAGACTCCAGCGCATTACTCCTAGGCCCTCAGCTCTCAGGACCACTGGGTTTGGAGAACCCAGGCTCTGAGAGCCTCCAGGCCCCTTACCTCCGCTCTACCTCAGCCACGGGGAGCTGGTCCTTGGACCAGGTCAATATCGAGTCACTGAGGATGTTGAAGAACTGACACCACAGCTTCAGGCTTCCCGAAGCATCAGGAAATTGTTCCACCCGGATCTTCCGGATGACCTGGGGGGCTGATGGGGAAACAGAACTCTGTAAGCCTAGTGAAGGTCCCTCTCCTTCTTGAGAGAACTGGATCTCCCCCAAGTCTTCTCCAGAGCAGCAGTGAGAAGGGCATTGGATCTGGAGTCAGAACATCTGAGTTCAAACAGTGTGACCCTGGCTAATTCATTTAACCTATGGAGGCTGTTTCCTCATTGGCAATGTCGAGGTTCAGAGTTGGGAGAGCTGGTTCAGATTTTTGAAAGAATTCAATCAGACCTTCTCCTTAGCCAAAAGGAGCTTTATTAATGAAAAAGCATGCGAGCCTGAGACTTAGCAAGGAGCTAAACAAAGAAAGTGGTATAGGAAAAGGACCAGATTTATATAGCCAGTAAGCTACACAGCCTGTATGATGATGATGTAATTTTAGGGTTTCTAATGGGGGTTGGAGATTTAAGAACAGGATGAGGAAGATGGATGACACAGGATAAGAGAGACGGGGGAAATGGAATATAATCCAGGACAAGAAGAAAGTTTTATGATATTCCAAAAGGTCCAGGATAAGGGGGAAGTTTACTTTAGGATGCTCTCAGGCTCAGAAAGGCCTCCCAAGGTACTGAGAAAGCAACCCTTAATATTATTTTTAACCCTTAGGGTATCTCTGTATCCACATCAGCAAAATATAAAAAGATTTTAGAAAAGATGGCCTCTAAGGTCTTCTAGCTCAACACTCAATGAATTAAATCCCCTATGCTTGTATATGTATACAAGTCAGGGAACCAGAAAGAGCTGGAAAGCAGGGTGTCTGGCTTCAAACCTCTGCCAAGGATTCACTGTCACCTTTGGTGAGTTATTCACTCTCTGGGCTGCCATTTTGGTGCAGTGGTGCAAGCTGGTACTTGGGGGAATAGTCCAAAAGGTCAGGAATCACAGTACCAGACCACCTCTGTGCTACTGATCTAGCCTCTCCCTGAAATGCCCATGCTTTCTCTTTCTCCACCTGTTCATTCCTTCTTTAGAAGCCTGATACATATGATTGTAGGGGCAGAACTGGAAGAGAACAGACAGGCTACTTAATCCAATCTCTCACATCATAGATGGGCTAACCAAGATCCAAAGAGGTTAACTGTCCTGCCCAAGGTAATATAGGTAAGGAAGGGATTTGAACCCGACTCCAGAATCAGCATTCTTTTCACTGGTTCTCCTCCCGATCCCCCAGTCTATAATGGCCTTCATTGGCCCACACCCCAACCTCACTTGGTACTTTATATTATTAGCATTTTTCACATATTACTTTATACTGTTATTATTTTGTTCCCCAATTAGACTATAAACTATAAGAAAGCAGGGTATTTATCCTATCTAAACTTTGTATCTATCCTCCCAAGCACAGGGTGTTGCCTGGAGCAGTCCCTTAACAAGTGTCTGTTAAACTGAATTGCTATTTAATTGAATTCCAAGTGAGTCCTGAGGGGACAGTCTGAGTCCTGGCAGAGAAGAAACACAGAGGGTTCCTAGGCAACAGACTGGCACTAGGAGTTCTAGATCCTTCCTGATTTCAGGGCCCTGTTCAGCACTGACCCCAGACCTGTCTGCAATAGGTTTTAACTACTGTTTCCAAATAATGCTTCTTGGGGCAACTGGTCCCCAGATCAGGGTTTAAAGAGGGGCCAATGCAAGGGGTCAGGCAACTAAGAAAACGGGCCTTCCCTAGAGAAGAGGCAAGAACAGTTGCACAAATTGCAAAACCTGGGGCCCCTTAACCAACTCATCCTAAAACATGCCTCTTGGAAGTCCTCTTTTCACTGCATGAAGTACCAAGAAGGCAGTGGCTGTGTCTACACACCAAAAGCAAGGCTCTGTGTCCTAAGAATTCTTTAGTTCTCTCCCAGGAACTTTCTATCCTCCCTTTCCAAACCAGCTCTCACCCTTGAAAAGGTCTTTGGTTTTTCTGGGCTTGGCTGTCTCATCCTGTTTGCCATCTTCAGGGGCCAACTCCGTGTCTGGCCTACTGCCCTTGGGCCCAGAGCCCAGGTCTGTAGAGTCCTCATCTGGACAAGGAACCTCGAGCATCTTTCTGTTCTGAGAAGGGGAATGTCTCTCCTTCGGGGGAATCAGTGGGGATCCAGGTGGCAGATTCTTCCTGGACCCACGGGGAGAAACTGTCGGGCTTTCCCTATCTTCAGGAGCAGGTGCTTCCACCTCCCCAGTCACTTTGGCCTTGGGGAGAAATCTCTTTCTCCGAGCTCCCAAGGCCAGCTCCTCTGGAGTTGCACCTGGGAGACTCCCCCCATTATCTGCTGAGAGCTCTGCATCCCTAAAAGGCTCTTCTCTCTTACTCTCCCCAAGAGGTTCCCCCATCCTGAGGGACCTTTGATCCCCACCGACCCAAAGGGACTCCCCCATTCTGCTTTCCTTGAGCCCAGCTCTCATTTCCTCAGAAGCTCCCTTGTTACTTTTCTCTGGGCTTTGCACCTGGGTCTCCTCCCCCACCACAATGGTAGGGACAGTCAGTGGACTGAGGTATCTTCCCAGTGGCTTCCCTGCTGCCAGAGCCTTGTGGCCAGACTGCACCTCCTGGTCAATGAGACCAGTGAGCCTGCGGGAGGTACAGGGGCTCAGTTGCAAGCTCTGTGCACTCTGAATAAGGTGGTTGTTCTCCACTCGCTCTAGGATCTTCCGAGATGTTCGAGGGCTCAAGCCAGCGATCTCCACTGTCGGTGCCAGAGTGTCTGGGGGACCAGGTCCCCCTGCAGGAGGCTGCTGGCCCTCTGGTCTCCCTCTGGCTTGAGTTTCATTCCAGTCTGTGTCTGTGCTGGAGAGCTTCAGGAGCAGAAGTAAATAATTCTTCAAGGAATCAATGAGGCCACTGTCAGGGGCTCCAGGGCTGGGGGCCTGCAACCCAGCTCCTGGAACCTCAGATTCAGACTCCCCATGAGCACCAAAAGCATTCCCTCTACTCATTGCAGCCTCATTCTCTGCGTGATGACCCTGGCTGGGGGTCCCCACTCTGGGCAAGGCTTCACAAGGCTCTGTCTCTGGCTCAGAGCACCCTAAGGCCCGGGCTGCTTCTGGACAGGGCATTATAGCCACCTTGGAAGGCCCTCCTTGGACTTGTTCTTCCTGTGTGTTCTTCGGGAGGTAGATTGCCTTTGGGCTAGGAGTGCTAGGAGTCTTGGTGCTTAGGGGAGAAGCTGGATGGGAGTCTGACGCAAGGCCCAAGGTTGCCTCTGCCACAGGGTCAGATCCTTCCATAGAGGCTTCATGGTCACTGTTTATTGGCTCCTCAGTGAGCTGAGGCAACTCCTCCTGGGGCTGTCGAGCAACTTTGTCAAATCTCGTAGGGCCTGGTTCCCCTAGTCCTCTGCTTTCCTCTCTATCTACTGGCCTGCCACCAGCTTCTGGCCCAAGATGGGTTGGGAGGCTCTGTATCTTCCCCTGTGTGCTCCCAAGGGCTGTAATGTGCATCTCCTCAGCCTTGAGCTGTGAAAGATGAGAGGATTCCACAGGCTGACTCCTGAAGTGGCCAGGTCTCTGAGAAGCCTCTGCCCTCTGGAACCCTGGGGCTGTAGGCAGCTTATCGTGGCCACTCTCTGGCTCTGGCCGCGTTACTGCGACCACCTGTGTCCTCCCATCTCTCTGTGTGCTGTCCATATGGGTTCTCCCCACCACGTTTTGGTTCACATCTGCCTGTGTCCTCAAATCCACACGTGTCCTCACATCCTCCTGTGTCCTCACATCTTCCTGTGCATTCTCCATCTGGGCACTAACATCCATTGGCATCCTTCCATCCCTCTTTGTCCTCTCCTCTTCCTGGGTCTCCACATCCATGGGCTCATCATTCCTCTGTTCTGCCTCAATGTTGCGACTGAGACGCTCTGCAGCAGAGCTGCTATCAGCAGATGCTGGAGAAGCTCGGGCTACCTGGGTCTCCAGGCCCTGAGAATGGGGAGAGAGTTAGAAATAAGACCATGGTGTTTGTGATGCTAAGGTTTGCAAAGCTGTTTACATGCATTATATCACTTGGTCCCCAATCAGTACTGGAAGGGATAGGGACCAGACCAGTGATTTCACTGGTATGAAGGAAGCTTGGATGAAGAAATTCCCTCTCCCTATCCACATCTGCCCCTTCTCTACAATTTACAGTTTTAGAGAATTGCCTAGAGTATTAGGAAGTTAGGATTTACCCAAGGTCCCAGAGCTAGTACCAGTCAGAAGCAGAAC
This sequence comes from Pseudocheirus occidentalis, assembly GCA_028646575.1. Taxonomy (NCBI): domain Eukaryota; kingdom Metazoa; phylum Chordata; class Mammalia; order Diprotodontia; family Pseudocheiridae; genus Pseudocheirus; species Pseudocheirus occidentalis. Next base: position 91,712,605 of record CM053598.1, on the reverse strand, counting down.
TTGAACACATGTCTTTCCAGATTTGAGGTGAACTCTTTATCCACTATACACACAGCTTCTCAGTGGAGTAGATACTATTGCTACTATTAACCCCATTTTATAGAGGGATATGGCTAGCCACTGTCATTCAGTACCAGAACTCAGGTCTCTCCTGGGCCCAGATCCAGTGTTCTTTCCACTAAACCACGTAGGAGCTTGCCATCTATTATACCTATCACACCTGTTCAGAGATTCCTTTGCAACCAGACTACCAGCCTCACTCAGGCCTTGCTCTATCTTTACCAGGACAGTACTAACAGGAACCTTACCATCTGTTTGTCTTATACCCTGCTGTATTGGGCTTCCCACTAGAAACTGAGGCTAGGTAGGAAGGATTTGACCATGGGCAAATCCTGGTGTCTCCCTCGATTCCAGAGCAAGGATTTTTCTATGTATGCCTGGTCTGACACTTGCCAAAAATACGTGATCCTGGATTTATGTTGTTTGTTGGGCTGAGAATAGAGAGTCAGGAGGAGAGAAGGATAGAGTTATGGACAACTTTAGAGCATCCTATTCTCCCAAGGCAGGGTGGATCAAAAGCTGCTTTCTACAAAGATTTTCCTAAACCTGCTTCTCCACCTTCCTTATATCTATCAGCTCCTCTTAATGACTCAAAGTCCCAGATCTTGTCCCTTTGGGGCCTCTGTCCCCAGAAGATCATACCAACACTTCCCTTCTCTTGAGTAGCTAAGAAGAAACATAGGCAGTGTTCTGAATGGGTCTATTCCTTCCATGTATGTTCCTACAATCCCTAACCCTGGGGTACACATCTCAGACACTTCACCTAACCTAGCACACTTTGTGTTACTAGAAATTCAGGAGCCCATATCTTTACCCAATCCCTTCCCAACTTGAAGACTGCTTCTGATCCATAAGCCCCAGCTCTCTCTTCTTGAGAAGACTCTCAACTTCCCCCGCTTCCTCACTCCCATCTCCAGAGCTCTTAGGCACTGCACTTCTAAGATTTCAGCAGCTCAGGCTTGGATCTCCTGATATAGTTGCCCTCTTTGTTCCTAGCAAGACTAAAATCTAAAAACCTCTACTGCTGCCAGATAACAGCAATGGGGGGCTGCAGGAAGCTCCTGATAGGGCCTGGCAATTTCTTCAAGGACGCTCACCCTGATCTCCCTCCCTTTGCTGAATTCCTCCCTGCTGACATCCTATCAGTATCACCCAGCTGGGCTCTAAATTGTCCCTTTTCCTGCTTCATGAGTGTCCATCTGTCTCCTTAACTAGTCTGTGAGATCCTCAAGGACAGGGGGCCCTGTTTTCTTCCTTTGTCTCTCTGAAGGGCCGGGCACCAAGTCAATGTCCAAAAATTACCTGTTGATTGATATACAAGTGAGTATCTATATTCTCCAACATCAAAAGTCTGGGCCTTTATTATGAAAGGGCTATTCTTTGCCTTTATGAAGAATACTGTCCAAGAGTTTACATGACTCACAGACTTAGAGCAAAAAGAAGTCAGCAGTTATAGCTTACTCATTTTATAGATCAGGAAACTGAAACCCAACAAAGTCAGATGATTGGCCCAAGGTAAGTTACCAAAGTAATGACCAAAGAGTGAATAGCAGAATCAACATTCAAACCCAGGTGCTCAAACTTCAAATCCAATCACTGCAAAGAAGCCATTCTCATTATCACTGATATTAATGTGATAACTTTAAAATTTTCAGATCCCTTTACATACACTCCCTCATTTAAGCCCCACAACAAGGTAGGTACTACAAGCATTATTCTCCCCCATTTTACAGCTGAGGAAACTGAGGCTCAGAAGCTAAGTGACCAGCACATATCATCCTGTAGAACTGGTCTTTTCAGTAGAGCTGTTCAGATGTTGCAGGGTTTTCTCTAGTGATTAGATGGAATGACAGAAGTCCCAGAGAATCCCACTATACCCCAGCTCCTGCACTATCTAACCTGGGAGGTGGGGTAATCACAGAGCTAATCCAAGGGTTGGTATTAAGAGAGAGTCACTAGGGAGCAGCCTAGGGATAGCTAGCATTTATAGAGTTTTAAAGTTTGCAAAGCATTTTAAAAACATGATATCATCTGACCCTTAGACCTACATGACAAAGTGGTTATCATTATCTCCATCTTACAGATGGGAAAAGTGAGGCCAAGAGGTTAAGTGTCTTGGCCACAGTTAGTCAGTGTCTGAGGCAGGATTCAAACTCAGATTTTTCTTACTCTGTCCACTGTGCCCCCTAGTTGACACTACTTTTCAAGTCTCTTAAGGGGATTCCTGGAACATGAGGGATCCTGCTTGGTGAGAACGATCTACTTTGTCTATACCCTTTGTCTATACTTTATCTATACCTATACTATGGAGTCAGTTCATCTTCACCCTTCTGAAATGGCCATCTGGTCCCACGGTCCTGCCTCCCCATTAGCTGGCAGAAGATGCACCTTCTTCACGTTGGGTAGGATAACAGGGATATCCACAAGGCTCCCTTGGAGCCCAGTAGCTCCTGGAAACAAGGATTAAATGACCAAAATAGACATGTAGAGCAAAGGAGATGGTCAGGAACAGATGCAGTCATAGGCTCAGGTCCCAACAGTGCTGTCAATTCCCCTGTCCTTGGGTAAATTAGGCTTCCAATTTCCCAGGGAAAGCCCCTCTAGCCCCTGAAGGCTTTAAAAACTTCCTCTGGTCACAGTGGATCTCCTCCTCAGACAGTAGGACACTAGAGGAAGAGATTTTCCCTTATTTTCAGAGCAAATAAGCTCAGGCAGCTGCAGACAGGTTTAGCCATCCCTGTGGACTTGGAATTAGGTGATGGGCCCTGGGTATGGGGTTGCAGCAAATGTCCCCTGGCCCTGCCTGGCACCATGTCTCTTCCCCACTCCCCTTCCATAAATAACTCTGAGCACCCTGGCTGCTAGACTGCTTTGGAAACATTTTCCATGAAGTCAGACTCTCAAAAAAACTGTCACGTCACTCTTACCTCATAAGAGGTCCTGTGAGCCATCGGCTTCTGGGCAGGGCTCTCCCTCGTCTTGTGCTTTCTCCGAGCAGGGGGAGTTGGGACAGTGGCTGCTGGCTCAGGGGAAATTCTCAAGGTCTGGGCTTCTTGCTGGGGAGAAGGGCCCAAAATGCCTGAGGGGGTACCCACAGAGGCACAAGACTGGGAATCATTGCTGGGGTCACATTTTGGTTTAGGAGGGGCAAATCTTTTCCTATTAAATACCCTGGGAAGCTGTTGGGCAGAGGAGGGCATTGGCTGGCCAGGAGGCAATTTCTCTCCTCCTGTCTCTCTTCCTGATAAGGTCCCCAAAGATTTACCACTTTGGGAACTTCCACTGGGGGTCTGGAGTCTTTCTTCAGTGGCAGTAGAACAGGTATTCTCCAGGTACATGTCCTTTAAGGAGAAATAAACATTGTCCTCTGGGGTAGGAGCTCTTGGGCCCTTGCCAGTCTTGACCCCAATCTTGCTTGAGCTTCTAGCCTCCTGTGCCACAGGAGAGCTTGATTCCAGGGTCCTATTTGCCTTGTCTTGCTTCTTGTTCTTTGGAGAGCTCTCTCTTTGAGGGAGTGAGGTTTTCTCCACTTCCATATGGCCACGTGTCTGGCTGGAGTCTGACTCTGCAATGGTGGGGGTGTGATTTTCATTTGTTCTTGTTCCTTCAGGTTTTTGCTCATTTGTCCTTGTCCCCTTGTGACTTGGCCCCTCTTCTTTCTTCTTCTTCTTGGCCACAGACTCCTTAGTGGGTGGTCTCTGAGAGATGAGCTCCACAGCCTCACAGATATAAGACAGAATGCCATCTCCACTCTCCTCGCCGCTCTCCAAGGTGGCATCCCCATTAGTGGTGACCTCACCCCCTGTAAAGCTATTGGCCAGGCCAATGCCTGAGCTCCACGGTGGTTCATTGGTTTCTCCTTCAAGCTCAGGTTCCAGGGCTCCATCCTCAAGGTCCTTACCAGAAGCTGAAGGACCTTGTTCCCTTGCCCCACTCAGCCGCCTCTTCCGCTGAAATCTGTCTGGACTGAGTTTCCGCATTGTGTCAGCCTCCGATACCATCTCCTTCCCATACTTGCGACTCTGCTCAATCTCCCGCATCTTTGCCTCTGCCTTCCTCTTCAGCTTTGCAAACCATCGCTGGTGAATCTTGTACTCAGTCATGGTCCCCACTTCCAAGACTCCTGAGCAGGACACAATACCCTTGGTATTTCGAGCAGATGCCTGGTAGATAGCAGCATCTTCTTCTTGGCACCTAGAGGCACAATCAGGTGAGGAAGCAGTACCATGATCCTGGCAGACTGAGACCCCACCCAAGCACTCTACCACCCCTGCACAGTGGAAGAAGCCTTTATTCACACTGGCATAGAGGAGCCCCCAGCCTGATAGGAAAAATCTGCATTCCTCACACCAATGTTCCCTGCACTAGATACTCCATCTCCAAACTCTGGGCATTCTCATTGGGTGCACTCATGCCTGGAACTCCCTCTCTCCTCATTTCTGCCTCTTAGTTTCCCTGGTTTCCTAAAAGTCTTCCCTAAAGTCCCCCTTCTGCAAGACATTTATCTCAATCTCCATTTAATGCTACTGCCTGCCTTCTGTGGATTATCTCCAAATTATTTATTCATTCATTTTTAGGGGCAGGAGAGACCATTCATTCATTCATTGCGAGGGATGGGGGGGAAAGACAATTGGGATTAAGCAATTTACCCAGGGTCACATAGCTATAAGTGTCTGAGTCCAGGATTTGAACTCAGGTCCTCCAGACCCCAGAACCATTAGCTACCCTGCAATTTATCTTTTACATATCTTGTTTGGACATAGTTGTCTCCCCAGACTGTAAGCTCTTTGAGAACAAGAACTGTCTTTTGCCTTTCTCTGTCTCCACATCATTTAGTACAGTGCTTGGCACATAGTAGGTACTTATTGACTGATTCACAAAGCTCTTTAAAGTTTGCAGAACACTTTATACTCACTTGATCCTTACAATAATCCTTTGAGGTGGGTGCTGTTATTATTCTCAATTTACAGATGAGGAAATTGAGACACGGAGACATTAAGTGACTGACCCAGGGCCAGGTAATGCATTTCTTCGACTGAGGCAGTATTCGAATTCAGGTCTTCCTGATGCCAAGTCCATTACTCTAGCCACTCTGTCATCATTCCTAAGATCCTTTCCAGATTTAACATTTTAATTCTTCCACGACATAGATGAAGAAACTAATGCCCAAGGAAGAGAAGTGATCGAACATGTAACCACAATCAGGCGGGGCTCAGGAGAGTCCCCAACAAGAGCAGAGGGCTCAGAGAGGCATCACATGGCAGCTCTGGGGGAAGACAACTTATGATTAAGTATTTACAAAGGGTCAGAACCTTTCATAGTCATCCTAACAGCAGCTACAAATCCTGGGGTATAGGATTAACACTTCACTCATTCTGGGGGGTAGCTCTACCCTCATCCCTGGAGCAAAGTCTTTCCAGACTGGATTAGGCCACAGCATTCCTCTATTCCCAGCAACCAGGGCAGCTCTCAGAGTGCCCACCTTCAGGTCACAGTGACACAAAGATGGGTAGGGAGCAGTCCCTGAAACATGGATTACCTAATATTCAGAAGTAGGTTACAGAAACAATGAGGCTTCTGGTCTGTGTAGTTACAAAGCTATAGAACTTGCAGTCTCAAGGTCACATGTGGCCTTCTAGATCTTTGGGTGTGGCCTTTTAACTGAGTGCAAGTTTTACAACACAAATCCTTTTATTAAGGGGATTTGTTCTGTGAAGTTTAGATTCAGTCAAAGGGCTGGACTTGAGGACCTAGAGGGCCTCATGTGGCCTCAAGGCTGCAGGTTCCCTGCCCCTGATATAGAACATGACAAAAACCAGACAATATGGTATAGTGAGCAAAGTCCTGGACTGGGCATCAGGAGACTTGGGTCCTCATCCTGTCTCATTTCTTTACTAGTTATATAATCTTGACCAAATCTCTTCACTATTCTAGATTTCAACTCCCTCATCCGAAAAAATGAAGAGGCAGCAGCAATACCACCACTAGGCCTATATGCCAAGGGGATCAAAGAAAGACTTCTATGAACAAAATGTTTATGGCAAACCTTTGGGTAGTGGCAAAGACTTCGAAACTGAAATTTGGGGAGGAGGGCTAAAGAAATGATGATATATGGCTGTAACAGAAAATTACTGTTTCATAAGAAATAATGAAAGGTTTCAGAGAAAACTCAGAAGACATTATGAACTGATCAGAGAGTAAGTAAGCAGAACTGGAAGAATGACTTATATGACGCCAACAGCATTCTAAAGATGAGTAACTTTTAAAGACTTAAGAACTGTGATCACTGCAATAGCCAACCACACTTCCAGAGGATAGATAATGAGGTTAAATTCTCAGTGTGAACATTTACACCTTGGAAATTGGCAAACACTACAGACCAAGACTCGATTTATTCTTTTATTCACCGTCTAGACTTAAGAAAGTGACAGAGAAAACGTTAATATGCAGATTAAACTTAAAAGTTTTTCATGAGTACATTTTTCCCCTGGAGAGCCAGCTGTTAATTAGCAGCACACCATCCATGCCAACTGCATGCTGATAAAGTAATGATGGATTCAAGATGCAGAATGAGATATATTTTTAGATATGGCCAATGTGGGAACTTGTTTTACTTGACTTGGTAAAAGAGTTTTGTTCTCTTTTTCTTTTTTTTAATGGGAGGGAATGTGCAGGAGAGAAAATAGATTTTTAGACTAGACCTCTAAGATGGTCCCTTGAAGCTCTAATATTCCATAATTTGATTATGTCAACTTTCCTTTCCAGGAGTACAGAACTCTGAACATAGTACATTGTAACTCTACTTCAAAGCACTTAAGAGAAAGGAAATTCACGCAAGAGATAAGGAGCAGTCATGCCGCAACCTCCTCTGAAATAGGGCTGAGCCTCATGCTACAAAAGAGGCCAGAAGATACTAACAGAAAGAATGCTGGATCTGAAGTTAGGGTCACAGGACCACAGAAAAAGAACTGAAAGAGACCTCTGAGTAATCTAGTCTAACGCTCTCATTTTGCTGATAAGTATACTCAGGTGCAAAGGTCAACTAGGAGATCAATGGAATTTGAATTCAATTCCAAATGACCTGGGTTTGAATCCTGACTTTGCCACTTACCACTTGCATCACCTTGAGGAAGTCACATAACTTCTCTTGCCCTCAATTTCCTCATCTGCAAAACAGGAGGGCTGGATCTATCAACCTGTGATTCCATGACCCTCCATTTACATGGCGTCCAGTATCTGTGTTTAGGTTAATCTTAGCCTCAAAGGACTTCAAAGGCATGAAGGATATTCAATATTTATAAAGCAGTGAAGCATAATGGAAAGACCAATGGATATGGAGTTAGAAGAGTCCACTGCCTAAATAACTGACTGGACTGTGTGGTCTCAGGCAAATCAACATGGCTGCCTCCAAAAAAGCTAATGCAGTCTTAGGTTGCATTGAGACAGAGAGATGGGGTGCAGAGCAGAGGGGGTACTGTTGCATTGTTTCTCTGTCAGACCATCTGGAGCAATACATCCAGATGTGGGTACCATATTTTAAGAAAGATAGTATTAAGCTAGAGTGCTTCCAGAACAGGAGAGGGAAGGAGCATGGAGACCATACTGATTGAAGGAACTAGGAATTGTTATCCTTGAAAAGAGAAGGCTTATTCCCAAGAGCAATCTGCAACTATGCCCAAAAGGCTATAAATAAGTGCATGCCCTTTGACCCAGCAATACCACTTTTAGGGTTATTTCCCAAAAAGGTAAGAGAAGTGGGAAGAAGACCTGTCCGTACAAAAATATTTATAGCAGCTCTTTTTATGGTGGCAAAAAATTGGAAAACAAGGGGATGCCTATCAATTGGGCAATGGTTGAACAAGTTGTGGTACATGAATGTAATGGAATACTACTGTGCCATAAGAAATGAGGAGCAGACAGACTTCATAATAACCTGGAGAGACTTATAGAAACTAATGCTGAACGAGAAGAGCAGAACCAGGAGAAATTTGTATACAATCACAGACATAACGTAGGTGTGACAATTAACCTCAATACACTGGGCTCCTGTCAGCAATACAAGGTTATAGGACAACTCCAAAAGACTCAAGATTAAAGGAGATATCCACATCCGGAGAAAGAGATGTGGAGTCTGAGTGCAGATTGGAACTACTTGCTCTGTTTCTTTTTCTTGTTTTGTTTTGTTTCCTTTTTCCCACTGATCATTCCATCAGTTACAATCCTTCTTTAGGACCTGACTAATGATTAATGGGAAGATATTTGTAGATCCTATATCCCAGTGCATGCTGCCATAATGGGGGGGGGGGAAGTGAGGGGGAGAAAATCTGAAACTAAAGGGACCGTGGAACTGAATGTTGTAAACTAAAAGTAAATAATCCAAAATTAAAAAAAAAAAGAAAGAAAAGAGAAGAGAAGGCTTAGGGGGAACATGGTCACTGCTTCCAATATTGGAAGTGCTGTTTTCTTAAGAGAATTAGATTTATCATGCTTGGCCTTAGAGAAAAAAACTAGGAATGGTGGATGGAAGGTGCAGAAAGGCAGATTTATGTTTGATGGAAGGAAAAATTTCCTTATAACTAGAATGATTCCCAAAAATGCAATGAACTATCTCAGAAAGTAATGGGTCTACCCTCCCTAGAGATCTTCCAGCAAAAGCTGGATGATCATTTGTCAAGAATACTGTAGGGCGAATTCTTGGTTAAGTACAGACTGAGCTATATATAACCCCTGAACTCCCTTCCAACTTTGAGATTCTGTGAAGTCATATAATCTCCCTAGGTCTCAGTTTCCCCATCTGTAAAATTAGAGGGTTAGACCACATGATCTTGAAGACCCCAATAGACCTAAGTCCTATAAGTTTTTGTTTTGGGAACCTGGGAAAAGTGGAAAAGACTTAGTCTTAGCACCAAAGTAGACAGGATTCTTGACTCCTCAGGCAGAGATGAGTCCTGGCCAAATGAATGGTCACCTCCACTGTTACTTTGGACAGTCAGTCTTCTCTCTCCTACAGGCTGGAGGGGCCCCAAGAGAATTTCCTTCATTAGGATCAGGGTGTAATAAAACCTCTCAGTCCTTCCTCACTGCATTCTCCCCTGAGAAGAGCAGATCTATAGCTTCCTCCAGGCTCCATTGGACTCAAATGTCACTTAGGATGTCCCCTTCAGTGACTGACACAAAGCCACCTCCCACCACATATACCACACCCCAACACAAATGCCTTTGCTCCCCTCCTCCACATCTGTGAAGGGAGTGGCCCACACAATCCCACTCCCACTGACTTGTACAGCTGCAGGGTGTGCCGATTCCCCTGCTGAGAAATCTCATATTTTGGCAGGCCACAGTAGCGGTCCAGTTCCTCGTCATCCTTGTACCACGTCACCTCGGGTTCTGGGTATCCTGAGAAGAAGGTAGCATAGTATTGTAGAAAGAGCAATTCCAAATCATCTGGGAATAAGGAAGAGGACCCCTAGTAACAGGCCCCTAAGATACCCTCAATGACCCGGACAGCGCCAAGGGCTACTGGACCATGCTGTTGTTTAGAAGCTCAACCTTGCTGAGGCAAAGAGGCTCTACTAATAACAATAACTAGCTTTTATTTAACACTTTAAGACTCACAGAGCACTTTACAACTATTTCATTTAGTCTCATAACTCTAAGAGGTAGGATGCTATTATTATTCTCATTTGATGGATGAGGATACTGAGGCATACAGAGATCAAGTGACTTGCCCAGAATCACACAGGTAGGATCTGAGGCAAGATTTGAACTCAGGTCTTCCTATATCACCTAGTTGCCTCTAAAAAGGAAACTCCCAGACCCCCAGACAGGAGAGCCTGGAAGGGTTCAAAGACACTTCTGACCACTGATACCTAGTTTTTTCTCCAGTATCCGAATATTCTGTAAACTGACAAGAGTAGAGTGAGTCAATCATAGGAGCAGAGTAAAACAGAGTATCAGAAATGGGAGAGACATTGGAGGTCTTCAAGCCCGACTCCCTCATTTTACTAGTGGCAAAACTGAGACCCAGAGTAAAAAAGTGACCTAATCAAGATCTCAGAACAAATCAGTGGAGCCAGTATGTCTCTGGACTCCCAGTTTAGCATCTTTCTGTCTATACTATTCTGTCTAATCACAGAATCACAGAGCTAGGAAGGACCTTAGTGATCATCAATTCTATCCAACTAATTTTACAGATAACAAAGCTTAGACCCAAGAAGGTTTTATTTTGTTCTTTTAAGTGACTTGACCAAGATTACATAAGAAATTATTTCTCTATAGCTTCTTCCCAAGTTGGAAGTGTAAGGGCTTCTCACATGCCCAATCCCATCACTGATCTACATGGTAACAGGTTGTTTCTGATATTTATGATATTTATGGCTCCTTTAGTAACCTGGTGCTCCCTGCCACTCCCAGGGACTCACAGGATGAATGTAGAACTTGGTGTAGACACCCACTAGCCATAGACCACTGTGGCTCAGAGCTCCTGTGTTCAAGAGATCTGCCAACCTCAGCCTCTCTAGTATGTGGCATGACAAGTGTGTGCCACCAAACCCGGATAATTCTATATTTCCAAACACTAATTGTTCCCACTGTTTGGGTTCTGGCTCTGTCCTCAGAGATAAATGTCTTACTCCATCACTACCCTCATCCTCCACTGACTACAACACGCTTCCTACCTATGAGATGTCTTTCAGAGGTCATAAACATTAACATAATTTCTTCTACAAATATCCAATGAGCACATAATACATGCCTTAGCATAGTAGGTGCTTTATAAATGTTTATTGAATTAAAAATGCAACAAATAGTCCTAGGTGCTGGGGGAGATTCAAAGATGAATATGTAAATACCACATCTACCTTGAAAAAACAAACTGTTCTGGTTTAGAGAAGTTCTCCAGCTTGGGAGTTGGGGGGCAGGGTGTTTGTGGTGAATGAGGGTAAATTTCAGAAAGGACATGGTATTTAAGCCAGTCCTTTAAAGATGGGTAGAATTTCAACAGGTTGAGATGAGGAAGACAACATGCCAGGTGGAGGGAACAGCATGAGCAAGGTCCAGAGGCAAGAAGCACAGAACATGTTTTGGGGACTCATGCCTGGCACACGGCAAGTATTTGATAAATGTTGAGTTAAACTGACTAGGGGTTACTGCCTTGGGGTCTAACTAGGGCAGGACTGAGAGATAAAAATGGATCTAGAACAACCCTGGCACTCTCCCCATACAACCCCAGCTGTAAAGTGAGCTCTATGTTTCCACTGTGCTAAAAGCCCCTGGTTACATCACTGCGTCTGTGCATCTGATAAATGCCAGGGACCACAAATGTCCTCAGCCGTTCTGTGGAATGATCTCACCACTTGGAGGGGCTGGTTCCATGCCTCCCTGTCCCATGATGTGCCTCCCAACACAGATTCCCACAGGGATCAGCTGAGTGGCCTGACAGCTGGAGGAAGCTCTCAGAAGCAGGAAGTTCAGGGAACTTAGAACCTGCCCATCTCAGGGCCTGGATGCCATACTGTGGTGCTTATGCAAACAGGCAGGGAAAGGTCAGCGCCTCCAAGCTGCAAAACAACTCAAGGACTTGAGGAAATGTTCTCCCAGAAAGAAATTTGACTTAATTGCTGAGTTATTTTCAACTCTGCCAAGGAAGAAGACATACACTCACCCAAGATATGGATTCATTTAGCTGTACCCTCACGGGCACTCATACCACCCTGAGCAGATCAACCTCCAGTGGCACAGACTATCTATTTCATCTCTCCGTGTTACCACCTTGGCTTAGGAGGGACATGATATCTTCAAATATCTAAGGAGCTGCCTTGTGGAAAAGAGATTAGGCTTGGTTTGTTTTTCTCCATTCAGGCGGTCAGTAAACATTTCCTAAGTACCTACTATTTCTCAGGCACCTTGCTAGCTCTTGGGGGTACAAAGAAAGGCAAAAAGACAGTACTGCCTCAAGGGGCTCCCTATCTAATGGGGAGACATGTAAACATCTATGTCCAAACAAGCAATATCTGCAGGGAAAAAGTCAACAAAATTGTTTGTAAAAGGCTTCCTGTAGAAAGCAGGATTTAAGCTGAGATCAATCAATAAACACCTATTATAATGAGCAAGGCACTGTCCAAGACACTGAAAGATACAGGGACACAAACGAAACAGTCCCTTCCTACAAGAAACTTATATTCTCTCTCTCTCTCTCTCTCTCTCTCTCTCTCTCTCTCTCTCTCTCTCTCTCTCCTTCTCTCTCTTTCTCCTTCTCTCTCTCTTATTGTCTGTCTCTCTCTATCTCTGTCTCTCTCATATTCTTAATAGGAAAGGACAGAAGTGGGGCCAATGACAGAAAGCAAATTTGGACCCAACACAAAGAACTCACTGACAACTGGAGTCATCAAATAATGAGAATGGTCACTCCGTGAGGTAGTGCACTAAGAATATTCAAGCAGAGGACACAGGACCGCCTGTCAGAGATGTTAGAAAGAAGATTCCTGCACAGAACAGGACATGGGACTAGATGACCTCTGAACTTCTTTGTAACTCAGATTGTAGGACTCCTGCCTCAGGGATAGAAGATACCCCATGCTAGGCATACATTCACACAAGGCTTTAGAGTTTTGGGGTTATGAACCTACCGAAGAGGAGAAAAATGAGATTGACAAGGAGTAACTAGTTGAGATCCAGCCGTGCCTTGGCCATCATTGGCTTGGAGACCCTTAAAGGAATGGGGCTGATGAAAGGAAGGCCATGGAGATTTAAGCCTAGGTCTGCTCTAGGGTGAGCCTGGAAGTCTACTTTGGTTCGGCTCCATCTCAGCTGAAGACCTGAGGCTCTCTGAAATGCTCTTGCTTTTTCATGCTTGCTTCAGACCAGGCTTTTTTGGACTTTGCTTCCCTATTTCTAAATGGCTTCCCCCAGATCCACAGATAGGATGCAGCAGTATGTTTGGATCTGTTTTGATAGGGTCCCCAATCTATTCCAGGAGGGTCCCAAAGAGAGAAGCATTATGAGTTTCTGTCAAACAGGAGTGAAAGCCACAGGAAGCCTGAATAACAGTGACTTCAATCCAACCAAACAAGCCAGTGCTTAAGATAATGAAAAAAATGATGGGGGGATAAGTTGTATCCTTCTAAGCATCTGTGGTTCTGGCACTCACTGTACCATCACCATGACTAGCTCCAAGAAATAACATTTTTGTGCCCTGGGCAACATTTGAAAACTGTTGTCTACTGGAAGCATCATATGCAATTTGACTTTTCATTAAACAAATAGCTATTTGCCATGGACAGTTCTGTTTTCTGGCGTTAAAAAATGTTCACAGGCATAAAAAGTAACATAACTCTGTTTTCCCCGTTTCTCCTCCCCATGCATGGAGCCCATGAGAAAGTTGCCTCTTTGCAGCAAAACTCTCCACACATTATCTCACATCGCATCATTTCTGCCCCTTTGGGGATGACAAGGATAGGCCTGGAAAATCCAGGGCTATGATTCTCACAACCTTTCTTGGATTATGCCCTGATCAATCCTTCCTACTAGTTAGGACTGTCTACTCAAGCAAGAGGATCCCCTAAGGAGAAAGGAACAAGGATAGCCTCTCCTTTCAGATCCGTGTTAAATCCTTTGACCAGATTTCTTTCTATTTCTATGCCCAGCTCTGCATGGTGACTGCCCAGTTAAACGACTGAGATTCCAATGGACAGTAGCATCCTGAATCCTATCTTGTGTAGCCTTCGCTGATGCACATAGTATTCCTTTGGGCAGCAAATAGGCTCCAGTGACTAAAGGGCAGTGGTCAGTTCTCTAAAGAGTCCTATTTAGGACAAATAGTCCTATTCCTATATCCTATAATAGTTCCAGGTCCTAGTATGCAGATCTCTATTGCCCGTTCAGACTCCTCTCCATCGAGGAGCCCAATCCTACTCTCTCCTGGGGCTTTCCTTGGACCTGCACTCTGAATTAGCAACCCCTGAGAAATTATCTGAGTTCACTTACATTCCAGACAAACTGGCCTACTATCTGTTCTCCTAATTCAACATTCCATCCCTTATCTCTGCATTGGTACAAACCATTTCCCACTCCTGTAACTCCCTCCCATCTCATCTCTGCCTCTCAGTAACCTTCCCTCAGGACTCTATCCTCTGCTAAGCCATCCTGGGCTCCTCCTCCACCTCAGTGGTTAGCACTCTCTCCCTGTCCAATTTTCTTTGTCCTTCATTTATTTACAGATTTGTTGTACATAATAGAACGTAAGCTTCCTGAGGGCAGGAGCTGTTTCTTTTTTTTTTCCTCATTAAAGACTAGTACAGTGCCTTGTACTTAGTAGGCTCTTACAAAATGTTTTTTTCTTTAAATCCCAAGTGGATCCCCACTGATCTGAGCATGCAGTTATAACCATATGATCTGCAATACCACAATGATATTAGTGCTGAGCAAATGCTAGAATTCTTCTGTAAAGACAGGAGTAAGGGCACGTACGTACATGAACATGCACACACACACACACACACACACACACACACACACACACACACTCACACACTGAACCAACCACCACCTCTACAAAAGCAGCTAACAATTGGGAACAGACATACCAGGACACAGGCATATGAATACAGGCATTTTGGCACAGAGACTCCCACATAGACATATTCACAGAGCAAGCTAGTCACTGCTAATAAGAGGAATAAGCAGTCACCCCTATAATATTTCAAGAATCCCAGAAAACACCCCTTTACTCTGCATATAGTTCTCCCACCAGCTTCCTAATATTTGAAATTCCATAGTTAGAGATTCATTCCTTTGGCTTATGACTTGTTAAAATATAAATACAACTAGGAAAGAGGCAGTGTGGTGCAGTAGGAAAGCACTAGACAGACTCAGAAATGAACTGGATTTTAATTGGGCCTTCAATGGTACTTGCGTGACATGTCACAGCCTTCCTCACACTCAATATCCTCAGCTATACAATGGAGGTAAAAAAAATGGCTGTGCTACTTGCCTCCAGGGTTTGATGGGAGGATCAAATGAGATCCCGAATGTAGAGAGCTTTGCAGACCCTAAAGTGCTACATAAATGGAAGATGTACAAATGCAACTGTTCTTAAAATCAACAACACAGTAAATTCCTGTTGCCTCATTTGTAAAACTAACAGCGTGGATGAGGATCTTTCCAAGGTTCCTTCCTGTTCTACCAAACTTTGAAGGAGCCGAGCAATGTGGAATGGGAGAAAGAACAACAGCTGGTGGGGTCAAAAGACTCAAGTTTAAACCATGGCTATGCATGCCACTTGTTAGCAATGTCACTTGTCTTTCTGAGGTTCAGTTTTCTAAACTGCAAAATGGGTAGAATAACACCTACCCTGACTCAAATGTGAAGTATATGGAAGAAAAGTATGTGAAAGATCTCTACCTCTAAAAATTGCCACGTGAATGTAAGCTGTCATCGTTATTATGGTTCTCTCATCTTCTCCTGCTTGAAGACAGGTTTGCAAAGAAGGAGGCACTTACTGGGGTCCTGGACCCCTCACTCCTCTCCCCAGAAAACATGTCACTCCCTGCCTACAAGCTGGCATGTAGAAATTAAGAAGGTATACCATATGGAGGGGAAGAAAAGGCCAAAAAATGGGGGAAGTTGGACTCATCAGTGAAAGCAGACTTCACACTTTTGGCAAGGACAGGTCAAGTGAGCAGACCCATGCATCTAATTGTCACCCATCACCACTAGTCACATTAACCTTCATCCCTAACCTGAAGTCTCTGGTGATCGGCACAAGATGGTCCCAAAAGGCATTCTTACCTGTGACAATGCAAGTGAACCTGGCGTCACAGTCTGCGGACACAGCCCTGGACTTGAGGGTGGTCTCAAACAGGGGCTGCGTCTCCTCAGTCAGCTGGGCAATGATGGAGCAGAAGGTGCTCCTGGGAAGGCAAAGAATTCGTCAGAGCAGCTCCTCCCTCTTCTCCCCAGAGAACATGTCACCCCCTGCATACGAGCTGGCATGTAGAAAGAGCTCCTACAGATTAAACCTCTGCTCCTGTGACATTCCTTCCAAATAACACCCTGCCGGCCACTGCCCCTTTGGGAGCATTGGATGCCCTGGAAGTTGACTCAGCTCCTGGTTGGCCATCAGACGCTTTCCGGATGGTTATTCTGTGCACCATAGACATCTGGCAGATAACCAGGAGGCCCAAGATTTCAATATAAAATCTGGCATTATTGAAGCTGGCCTCAGACCCCTCTACCCACCCCCCAGGGGTGGTCTTCATGTCAGTCTCTTAGTACAGCCTCCAAAGAAGAGCATGGTCCAGAAAGCTCATGCAGGCGAGACATACATAAGACACATACATAAATATCAGACAGCCCTCAGAGGAGCCCCAAGAGGAGAGGTAGAACTTCCCTTTCCTTTCCAATGCTCCATCTCTAGGCCTTTAAAAGTTAACCCCCCAGTCCACAAGAAGTATAGATGAAGGGGTTAGGGAGCTCACATTTCCCAGAACAGCAATCTCTGGATCTCAAGGCATTGTCCCTGGGAGAAAGCCAGGCAAAGCAACCTTGGGTGGCCCTGGGTTACCTCTTTCACAGACTTCAGGTTCATTTTCTTAACTAAACAGCATCACAGGGATATTTGACCTTCTATCTAGCCCCTGCCTATTATAATCAAAAGTCCTAGATGTCTTAAAAGAAAAAAATCTTTCTTTGGACCGTAAGTTCTAGGTCAGGGTCTGCAAAAGATGGTCACCATACCTACAAACTACCTTCCAGGAAGGTCACTGCTGCCCTTCTTAGGATACTGGTGCTGCTTACCAGCTCTTAGACCAGCTCCAGAAGATCTTGCCTTTGGGGGCGGTAGACACTTAGCTGAAGGAGAGGCCAAATTTGCCAAGCAGCAAGGCTATAGGGCCTCGAGTTTGGACAGCAAGCAGAATATTCGTTAGTTCCTCTGGAGTTACAGCATCCAGAAGAGAGATTTATTTTAATTGCTTTTGAGCCCAGGCAGGGCCACAAAGCTAGGGTGGGAATTCAATTCAGCAAATATTTACTAAGCCAGAGGATATGCAAATCCCTTCCAGAGCTTACAAGTCTATGTAATTGCAGATAATTGATTCCCACTGAATACTCTGGGGCTCAGTGCCACCCATTACAAAACATAAACAGGGCTGGAAACTCATGGGAGTATTAGGACTATAAAAATCAAATGTATGTTGGGAGCTGGAAGTTTCCAGTAAGAGAATTACCCCCACCCCCACCCCTGTCAAAGATGAGAGATTTGGTTCCCTATGGACAGTTCTGATGTGTGTATCTCCAAATTCACAGGCACTTCCCCACATCAAGAGCAAGGGCAGAGATGCCCCTCCTTTTTTGCACAACTCCATAGACACACAGATCAACAAACAAGTGCATTCCCACTCGTGAAGGACACCCACACATCAGTGATGTGATCTGCACACTCTGTTCCTACTGTCTCTCCCCTCCCTCCCCTCCCCCCCCCCCAGTAATTTCTTCTCACTAAGTGCAGGGACAATCATGGAGGAGCAAAAGTAACAGTCATGTGAAAGATGAGTCACTGAGAGTGGCTTACCGTTGGGGATGAAATTCTTAGGAATAGAGGACTGGGGGGCCTGGGAAAATGTCTGCCTGTTCATGTAGCCACCCTCTCTAGTGTACACAGAGGGAAAGAGGCCCCAAACAAGACCCAAATATCCATATTTTATTGGGAATTTATGAATATTTTCTATTCATTTTCAAGGCCTGTGTAGATTTGGGTTAGATGTCACTAGAAAGAAAGGAGGGAGGGACAGTGTTCTGGAAGAATCTATATGGAAAAAGCAAGACTTCTAAACTCACAGTGAGGTAGATGCCTTGACTTAGACCTGTTTTCTCCACATGTAGGAACCTTTCCCACAGTGATGGCACAGAATTGATAATAGACAAGGGAAGCTTTTCTGTTCACAGTCCTCCATTTCAAATTCGATGAAACTATGCAGGCCCTGTAGCTCCTTAAACTTTTTCCAAATCTTATTCTCAATAAGCTACATTGGCCTCAATATCTTCTTCTCTTCTTCCTCCAAAGCCACTTAGATATGGAATGTATTTGGATATATGTATAACTAGGGTTAGGTAGCTTGGGCTTTGTCTGGAACATATTACCCATAGCCTTTCAGCAACATAGAAACAAGAAATTAGAACCTACTTAGCAAAAAACATTAGTTAAACTAGGAAGCTAACAGATGGTGCTGGGGTGAGCTTTTCTCTCCACCTACAACCCCAATGCCCTCTTCCACTCACCCTAACTCAAATTTTCTCCACTTTTCCTGGGTACAGTTTCTAGTGCTTACCTCAGGAGCAAAAAGCCCTAGTAACAATTCTGAATGTGACCTATGATGACCCATTGTGGCCAGAAAATGCTCATTTCCCCAAACTGTCTAACCACCATAAAATGAAGAAAGATCTAACAGGCTGCTCCTCTCCTCACTGAAGACATAAGTGGAGCACACTTCTATTAAAAAGAGATCTGTATTGGGCACTTCCATGACCTCATCAAAGGCCCAACCCTAACACTCACATCCTACATTCCACTATAATCTCAATTCAAACCTGAAATGTCATCTTCTCTCCAAGCTTCAGCCTAGTCTTCTGAAACTAGAACTGTCCAGTTAACTCTGAGAAAGATTTCTCAGTCATGGATAAGACCTATGTTCCCATTGTTTGTATTTGCAGGTGAGGTAACTCCCTCTACCAATCCAGATTGGCATCTTCTCTGAGACTTAAGAGAGTTGGCCAGAGCACCTAGAGGCTGAGTGGCTTACTCAGAGTCCCACAGCCACTATGTGTCAAGGGTAGGATTCAAAACCAGGTCCTCTTGATTTTGAGTCTGGCTTTCTAGTCACTAGACCAAATTCCCTTTTCAACGTTGGTTGAAAGAAAGAAAGAAAATAGTCATGAAGACTTCAGAATGTGAAAGAAAATCAAGAGATAACATGGCACAATGGACAGAGCAGACTGCAAGAGCAGGAGAAAGACGTTTATTCAAGGCCCACTTCTGACATATACCAGCTGTGTGATACTGGAAGAATCCCTTAACCTCTCTCAGTGCCCTGAGACAATTCTCTAAGGTTCCAAGTTGCAAAAGAATGACAGATTTAAATCTGTAGAGGGAGTTTCCATGCTCAGAGTTCTCTAGACCAAGAGAAGAACAGGTCTGAAAAAAAAAAAATCAAAGTATATTCATAGCACCTAGTAGGGCTGACTTACACACCCTAGGTACTTAATGAATATCTGTTGTTGTGAGTGCCTTTGTTCAATATCTATGGATCAACCTTCCAAACCTGGGGTCCAGGACTAAAGGTCAGGGGTGGGGTGGACAGTGTTAGGTTTGGAGGAATAAAAAGTTTAAAATGGAAAAATCAGAAGTGAATCAGCTAGGCTGACATATGGAACTTTTCTTGGAATCTGTATTTATTAAACGGGGAGGAGAGGGGGAGAAAGCTCTGACACATTTTCTTGGACCAAATATGATCCCTCTGCTCCTTCAGGCTACTTCCACTCTATTCCTAAAACCTGATTTCCTTGCCTCCAAAACCACTTGGAAACAGGGTGAAGGTGCTCCATATTAGCAAACATCTACAAAGCTAATGAGCAAACTCATTAGCAAACGTCTACAAAGGTCTTTAATATACAGCGAGTAACTAGGTGAGGGTGACGGCTGTCTCCCCACTGGCAGTAAGAACAGTTGGGGGAAATCTTTAAATCAAAAAGAAACTGAATCACACATTTTATGGTGAAGTTCAAATTCAGGCCTTTTAAGCTATTACTTATTAAGATCACAGATCATGATAATCATAATAATTAGCATTTATATAGCACTTTGAGGTATGCAAAATACTTTGACAAATACTATTAATTTTATCTTCCAAACAGCCTTGGGAGGTGGGTACTATTCCTATCTTCAGTGTCCATTTAAGGAAATTGATGGGAGATTAAGTACCTTGCCCCCCAGGGCCACACAGCCGGGAAGTATCTGAGGTCACATTGGAACTCAGATCTTCCTGAATCCAAGTCCAGAGCTTGGGTCCCTTACCACCTAGAACAGCTGAGAGCCAGAAGAAAATTTTGAGGACGTTTAATTGAAATCTCCTCATTTTATGGATGAGGGAACTGAGGTTAAGTGACAAGGGTACAAGTGAGAAAGCTGGGTCTTCCGAACCACACACTTGCTGGGCCATGGTATATATGAGGGTATATGTACTTTTAAAAAACCCTTCTTGTATTAGCTGTCCAAAAAACTTTCTTTCATTCAGTAAAGGGCCTTTGACTAGCTCTTCATAAATCTTCCTGTCTGGGATTGTACCCAAGGGGTGGGAAGAGGACAAATTCTCATCTCTGCCCATACCATGTAGCTCAACCAGATCAGAAGGAGAGATCTCAGACCTGGGAGAGAAGACACGAAGCAGAGAGGGAGCATGAAAAGACAGAACTAGGGGAACAAGTAGTTCCTTTCCAGCTATAAAAACCTAGGACAACAGGGAAAGCATTTGGCTGGTGGTTCCCCCATCTCTTTCTAAGGTATCTCTAGAAGGAAATCTCCCTTCCCCTTAAAGGACAGATAGACTGCTCCAGCCATCTTAAGGACTCATCTGTGGTCAGCTTGAACCTTGGTCCTTCCACCCCTTTGAAGTCATGCAAAGGCCAAATCTGGACCCTACAAGAAGAGCCAGACTCATGTAAGTGCCCTCCCCCCACCCTGTTTCCTTTCTTTCCCTCCCCAGGCATCCCTCCCTCCCCACCCCATGCAATTTAGTTAGTGTCCAAGCATTCACCCAGAGGCAACTCCAGTGCATAGACCCAAAAAAAGGGGTGGTCAGAGAAATTTAATGCAATATGAGTTTACCTTCCAGAGCTGGGGTGAGACAACCGGTTGCTTGATAAGCTAAGCAGAAACAGCAAACAGAACCATTAGGCAAAAAAGCATAGAGAGGAGGTGAAGTCAACAACGGTCGAGAGTATTAATCACCCGCCATCTGGCACTGGACAGGCTTTCTATTAAAAGGGTCCAGCTGTCTTAGTCGGCTTGCTTGAGTTAGCAAGCAGCCCCATTGCCCGACAGCAACATCCCTGAAACCAAGAGCTCATTAGCAGCAAAATCCAGGAAATGAGGTTAGGCAGGAATCCACTTAGAGGACACCACTTGAGAAAGACATATCCCATTGGATCCAGCATCCCCCCACCCTCCAGGACTGTAAGGGATTCGTGACCAGTTCATGTACATCCTTGATATAAAGAGTGAAAGTCTCCCTCTATATACCCAAGGTCCCTGCTGTGGAAGTGGCCCCCACAACCAGAGACACACCCCCAAGGGAAAGCTTCCACACCATTCCCTGAGACCAGGGGGCAAGCTGGCCTTGACAACACCCATTATATTAACATGTTAAGTGGTTAAAGAGGTGGCACAACACGAACCAGCTGGGAGGGTTGGAGAATAGGAAAAAACGAAAGCAGTTAATCCAGTAGGAACTTCATGATGCCTTGCTCCATCAAGGTTAACATTGCACCACATGGATCCCTTCTCCCCAGTGATTTTGGCTAGCTGCCAGAACATTTCCTTCCCAAGGAAGCCAAAGGAGAATTCAGAAAAGGTAAGAAGTAGAAATAGGTTAGGTCTCTGAGTACACCTAAGAATCAATGATTCACAGAGATCTAAAGAAGGATAAAAATCTCAGATCTTCAACTATACTAAAAGGATCAAAGTTCTCTAGTCAAAGTTCTCTCAGCTACCATGATCTCAATACTTTTGTCTCTGCCCACATCCTTTTGTCCTCTCCTCCAGTCACATAGGGAGATGTATGTCCCACTTATACCTTCTGTCATAGGATCATAGAGTTAGAACCAGAAAAGAGCTTGGAAATCATCTACTCCAACTTCCTTACCTTGCAAATGAGGTAAGGAAGTGACCTCCAAAAAATCCTATCCCTCCTCAATTCCTAGAGGGTCTTGTTCCCACCCTAGTCTCCTCTCTCTCCAAAGTCTTTCATTTCCCTCCTTAAATATCATCCTTTCTGACTTAAAATACAAATAAGTATCCTTTATCTTAAAAAAAGAAATGTTTTTCTTGACCTAGCTAGCTACCATTCTGTTTCCTTCCTTTACACTTGCAAATTTCTCTAAGAGCAGTCTTAACTGGCTTCCCCAAATTTGTCAATACTTGCCTCCTGTACCCACCACCAACCAAAACTGTTCTCAGGAAGCTCACAAATGACTTTCCTAATAACTTCAATCACCATTTCTACTTGAATTTCCTATTGCATTTGATATCATTGATTATCACCACCACCTTACCTCACAACACATACACACACACACACACACACACACACACACACACACACACACACACACACACACCCCTCACTTGGCTTCCCTGATTCTAGACTATCCTGGTTTTCCTTAGTCTCTTTTAACTTATCTGTTTCTCTCCTTTGCTTCTTTTTCTCCTTCACCCTCTAACTTTAAGGATTCACCAACACCCAACCCTTAGTCTTCCAATTTTTTCTATAGATATTCCCTTCAACAATGATATATCAACTTGGAAGGTAATTCCCACATCTCATATCTTCTCCCAAGCCTCTCATTCAAGCTCTGGGTCCATATCTTTAGGAAAACCCTACTTGGTTGTTCCATTATTGCCATCAATTCAAGTCTAAAACCAAGTTTATCCTTCTAGCAAAACTAGCTCCTCCTATTTAATGTCCCTATGTTGGTTAATTCTCCCACTCATCCCAAGTTTTGTTGTAATAGTTGTTCAGTCATATCCAACTCTTTGTGACCTTCTTTGGGGTTGTCTTGGCAAAGATACTGGAGTGGTTTACCACTTCCTTCTCCAGCTCATTGTACAGATGAAGAAATGGAGGCAAAAAGAATTAAGTGACTGGCCCAGGGTCACACAACTAGTAAGTGTGTGAGGTCAGATTTGAGCTCACAAAGATGAGTCTTCCTGACTCCAGACTACTCAATCCACTGCACCACTTAGCTGCCCCTTCCTAAAGTTTTAGTCACACTAAAATCCATGAACTCTTTCATGACTCATTCTTCTCCATCATCTACAATCACCTAATCCTACCCAGCCTTTCATCTAAATTTCTTTTTTAGGCATCCTTTCTCTCCACTCCCAATGACTACCACCACCATCAGCCCTTCATTTCTTTCTAACAAGACCCATGGAGCAGTATCTTTACTGTTTCAAGCTGGTCTGTCCCCGTCCTAATCCAACCAACATAGATCAGACTTACCTCTGGTAAACAACATTATCATCATGTCATAACTCTGTTCAGAAAACTTACAGTAGTTGTGGTTAACACTGTCTTTTGCCCCTAAACTCCTATTCCTGGTTCTTAAGGAATTTGGTGCCACACTAATCTAACTTTATTCCCCGTGACTCTCCAAAAATTTCCATACTGCCTTAGGAATATCTCCTGCTGATTTCCACCTCCCTGTTTATGTCTCTCTTCTGTCTCCTTTCTACTTGTTCAGATCCTATACAAACTCCAAGGCCTAGCTCCTTTGTGTCTTTCACAGCATCTAGCATAGTGTTGGGCATACAATGTGCAATCCATATATATTTCTGTATTGATTGAATGAAAGGGAGATTTACCAGAAAGATGTACCAGTCAAGCTTAGCTGCAAGCCAGGGACACAGTGGGGAGTCACTCACATGGACAGTGGCTTCTATTGCCAAAAATAAAAGAGGGAAGGAGAAAGATATCCCCCTGGTATGAGGAAGCACCCAAGCTGAGAAGGCAGAAGTAATCAGGGACTGACACTCACTTCAGGCTTGACTCTTAGCCCTGAGAGTTCAGAAATCCTTTCCAAAGAAGCTGTGTGCAGGACAACCTGGGACATGAGGAATGGGGTTCAGAAGTTCAGGTGATCCCATTGTCCCTAGGTATCTCCATCCTGTCCTGCTTGGTACCTGCTCCCTTTAGCCCGCCTCCCACTTCTTAGCAACACTGGCTTCATTCACTTTCATTTTTATCAGATGTAATAGGATTATAGGACTGGAAGAGACTCCAGGTATGATCTAATCAGATTCCCTCATTTTACAGATAAGGAAACTGAGGCCCAGAACACTAAATGACTACCCTAAATCACACCAATAAGTAGGAAGCACAGCCACAATCCAACCAGGTTCTCTAACCCCAAATCCAGATGGTGATTTTTCCTCTACTACACCACACTTAGGGGCTGGAGTAGGTGTGCAGTCTGGGATGGTCTGTGCTCCCAAGGCTGTAAGGCTATGACTCAAAACTTGGTATGTATTTCTATCCACATATAGGGCAATCTAATGATGAACAGTGAGGCTATCTATGTCTGTTGGATTATTGAAATGTAATAGCTAACATTTATATATTGCTTTAACATTTGCAAAGAGCCTTATATATGATACCTTGTTGGGTCCTCACAACAATCCTGTGAGGTAAGTATTATTATCATCATTTTACAGATGAGAAAATTACAATTGAGAGCGATCACGTGACTTGCTCCACAGCTAGTGTCCGAGGCAGAATTCAAACTCGGGTCATCCTGACTCCAGCTCTATTATTGTAGCCACTGCAACTCTGTGACAGAGTCCTCTTTGGTTTGTTTTTAGATATATACCCTGAGGTGGCTGTGAGACTAGAAACCACTACAGCAGAAAGGGGCAGAATCTGTGCCCTAGTCGAAGCTTCTGGTTCCCTGTGACTCCTGTACCAGATGCTTGAATCCAGGCTCTGTCCCCTCTGGTTCCCAGAGGCAGCCCATCCCCAGAATAGCTAGTGGGAGTAATTCTTCACTAAGCCCCAAGAGTTCCAAGAATGGCCGTAAAAAGAAAAATGCAGTCGGCTGACAGTGAGGACAGGGAACTAGGCCCAAGCCAGCTTGCCAGTAATGGCCCTAGGATTCTCAGCGTTCTTGTAAAGACAATTAACTCAGATGTTCCATTACCTGACAACAGCCGGACCCCTTAGCTAGAACTGGGTACTGCGTCAGCAACTGTCCTCAGATAGACTCTCTTGGGTAAGAGCCTCCCCTCCCTTTTCTCTCATCTCCCTCCCCCATAAGCAAAGGAAAAAGCCTCCCACTACAACCCATTACCCTACCCCAGTCCATGCAAACTATAAGTCAAACTCTTACCCAGGTCGACCCTTCTCAGAAGTGGTTTGGAATTTCTTACCTGAATATCACAGAACTGAACCAGTCAGAAAAATGTGAGCTATTTCTTGAGTCTAGTATTTGGATGATGTAAACTAGAGGTTCTTAATCTGGGGTCCATGGTTAGATTTCAGTGTATCCACGATCTTGGATGGGAAAGAAATTACATGTCTATTTTCATTAAACTTCGGTTTCCTCTGTAACCCTGAGTATTGTCTTTTAGGTATTTGAAAACATTAGTCTGAGAAGGGATACACAGGCTCCAGCAGACTACCAAATGGGAATCTATGACACACAAAAAGGTTAAGAACTATTTTATCTAAACCCTCCCTTTTCACTGAGCCCTTAAGGTTCCTGATATTTTCCAGACTGAGCCTTGATATTTTCCATGCCTATCACTGACCCTCAGGACAGCTGGAGGTTAAACAGGCAGGAAACAGAGACTAGGCAAGAGCCTGGATGAGAGACCTGAGCTAGAGAAGCCTCTTTGGAGAGGTGATGGGCTCAAGGCACAGAACAACACATATATTTTCAAACATGGCAAATGTAGGAATTTATTTTCCTTGACTGTACATACTGGTTATAAGGGCTTTGTTTTTCTTTTTTTTTTTACTGGAGATAGGAGGGAAAGAAAAGAAATAAAATTTTATTTAAAAAAATAGTTAAATATGTTAAAATATTTTTTAAAAGGAAAAGGCTCCTTAGTGTTCTGAGTCCATACTCCAAGGATAAGAAAATCGACTTTGAAAAGTTGTCATAAACTTCCATGAGTTGATGCAAAGTGTACAAAGTAACAGCAATATTGTAAGAGATCAGCTGTGAATGACTTAGCTGTTCTCAGCAATACAACCATCTAAGACAACTCTAAAGGACTTATGATGAAAAATGCTCTTTATCCCCAGAGAAAGAACTGATGGTTTCTGAATACAGATTGAAGCATATTTTTTTAACTTTCTTTATTTTACTTGAGGGTTTTTTTAGGGACTGTGTTTTCTTTCACAACATGACTATTATGGAAATGCTTTGCGTGACTACACATGTATAACCTCTATCGAATTACTTGCCTTCTCAATAAAGGTAGGAGGGAAGAAGGGAGAAAGTCTGGAACTTAAAGTTTAAAAAATGATTTAAAAAAATGTTTTTACATGCAACTGAAGAAAGCTCATAAAAAAAGTTGTCTTTAAAGAGCTTCCTCTCTGAGTGCCAGAGTGGAGCTGAACAAAAGCCCAGTGGACAGCCACTGTAAATCCCCATGGGACTGTTCCTGCCTTCCTGCTTCCCTCTTCTCTATACTCCAGCTGTTACAGACCCAGTACCTTGCACATTTAGATACTCAATAAATATTTGCTCATTGAATGACTGATGGTTGTCCCAGACTGAGCAGTGGCTACCCTATAGTCTGTTGCTGCTCTATATAAGTAGATATTCCCTTTTGTAGAACTGACAGAACTAGGGGAAGAAGCACTGCAGGCAAAGTGGGTGGGGGACAGCAGGAAGTCTAGAGATACCAGCTAGGAAGGTGCAAAGAACTATTCTCCTAATGCCATGAAAAACATTTCCTCCAGCAATTACATTGATATTCCTTCTCCTTTCCCTTACCTACTCTGGTCTCTCTAGTTTGAGTTTGTAACCTATTCTATATTACAAGTGATGCAGTGTTAGGCTTGGAATCAGGAAGACTTAAGTTCATATCATTTCTGAATCACTTGCCAGCTGTGTGATCCTGAGTAAATCTCTTAATCTATCTGCATCTCAGTTTCCACATTTGTAAAATGGCACCACCCACCCAGGGTTGTTGTGAGGATCAAACAGGAAAAATTATGTAAAGTGCTGTCCAAATCTTAAAACACTACACAAATGCTAGCTACTATATTATTGTTGTTACTTATTATCATTAATTCTTTAATATTAATATTATGCCTCTGTTCCCTTTTTCCACTGGCTCCAACAAAAGCCAGAGTATCCAGTCAGAACACAGACAGATCACCAGGACAAGAATGTCAGGCTCCGGGTTTGCAAGAGCCAGCTCCACAGGGTCTGTAATGAGCATCCAAATTTGACTCCAGTTTTTCCTGAAAGCCAGTGAGCAGGAGGGAGGGGGGAGTTTGTCTTGGCAAGCAGGGCTCAGTCACATCTAACTTCGTCCTAAACACCAACTCTCAACCCTGTACTCTGACATGTGACACCATTCGTCAGGTTTTGTACAGAAACTGGTTCCGGTTACATCTGATCTTCTCCAGCGCCAAGGTCAATACTACTGATCCAGTCAAATGGGAAACATAGTGGACTTTTTCTTGAATGTCCTTTTTGCCTGGAACCTGTTCCCTGTTTTTTGGATACAATATGTTCCGAGAGAGTTTCCTAGTGATGGTTTTGTCTCCTGTACAATCCACTGGTCTTGTAGGCCTAAAATTGGCTTGATTCCAGAGGCAAAATTGCTAGTCTAATTCAATGTCCAATCTAATTTCCTTTTGAAAAATCACTCCAGAGTTAGGGGAGGTGGGGAACTTTTTAGAAGGGACACATGCCTATATGTCTGTATCATAATGTGTTTGTGTTTGCTGTTTTTCTATTTCTATCTGTAGGTTTTTCCATCTGCATACGTAACTCCTTTGTTTCTTGGTGCAGCTGCTCCATCTAAACAGTCAATAATATCCCAAGAATTGAGGTTGCTCAAAAGACTAGCAGATCACCAGGAAAGGGAAGAAGAAAGGCTGGCCAGTAGGACCTCTTTCTTCCCTCCCTTCCACATTAAACAAGACATTGTTTCTAACAGAGCAATCGATCCTCCATTCCCATAAAGGCGCCCCAGCACTGGCCACTCATCATCCCATCAACCAGGGGCTACTGCTATTTAATTCTAAATTTTGCCCCAGTCTCCCAAAGCAGTTCTGGGAGTGTCTCCTGTCCCAAGTAGATTTGTCTTTCCTTGAGAAGGTTCTCAGACAAAGCAGGAGCAGCATGAGCACCCTATGGACTACTCCAGGGCTGCTCAGCCTGAGCTAAGGTTCCCCTCCAGAAATCATGCTAAAAAACCCAAGTCCGGTCCCCAGACATTTGTATGTCCATTCCCCTTGTTGACTTGCCTCATTCCCTCCCCCAACTACAGATACGGTGTGTCCAGCCCTCTCCCCTTTCCCATGAGTAAAAATTGGCTCTTCAGAAATGACCACCCCTTTTAGCCTTAGTGTAAATGGCTCTTCTGGCTGATCTCTCTTCCCCCAGCTCTGGAAGCTTTATCTCTGTGGAATGAAGAGCTTCGGCTCTGCGCAAAAGGAATTTAAGGCACCAAGCTCAAAGCTTTCCAGCCCCTCCCCTGAAATCGTTCTAAAGCAAGCACCCCACCCCCACCCCTACCCTATCTCATTCTCCCGGTGGATGCACTTACTTTCACTGAGAACTAATGGCCTATACTGGGATCAAGACGCTATTTGGGGGGCCCCTCAAATTCCTTCTGGGCTGGCTACAGCAGATTCTGGGACTCTGGTTCTTGTGGAACCCTCGAGGTACCTAAAGTCCTTCAATAGAATGGGATACTTCAGTGTCTTCCCCCTCGCTCTCATCTCTCCCTTTCTTCCCTGACTCCCCTGGGCTGAGATCAGACTGGAGGCCCTTCCTGCCTTCTGGCGGCTCACCGCAAACCCCAGTTCTGCACCCCCGGGCGCCAGCACCTTACAAGTTTCTATTGTTCAATTCTCTTCCCTTTCTCGTTCACCGGAGGAAGAGGGATGCAGTAGGGACACCATCCTCCTCGCCGCCCTCACCCCTCTCTCCCAGGCCCTCCTTTAAGCCCTGTCCCACCCAGTACCCAAAGGTTCTCCGGGAGCAAACTGTCCCTTCCCCTTCGTCCCCGCCCCGACAAACTCCGCCCTGCCTTCCAGTGACAGTGGATCCCTCCTCAGGACGCCCTGGGATAGTGAACTGAGGGAACCCCGACCCCGCTCCCGCAACTCAGTCCCACCCTCTTTCCCGAGCCCAAAGGCCTCGGCTCGCACCTGATCTCGGGCCTCACGCTGAGCAGGTAGTTGCGACTAGTCGGGCTAGGTGTCCACACGGGCCCTTCGTCTTCGGCGTCAGTGCCCACCCCACCCCGGAGGCCTGAGCTCCACACACGGCTCGGAGGCCTGTGGGACCCCATCGCAGCTCCCCGACGGCTCTGGTTCTAGCTCCGGCTTCCCGACGGCTCACTTCTCTCTGCCCTGCCCTGCCCCGCCCTGCCCAGCGTCTGCGCCCGCAGCCCCTGTCCATCCCCTGTCCCGCTCCGGGCCAGCCAAGTGACGCTCTTACCCCTATTTATAGCCCCGTAGGCTCCGTCACCTGCCGCTGTCCCTCCCCCTCCCGGCCCCAGCCTGGGCCCCGCGTAAAAAAGACCCGAGCTGCCTAGAGAAACCTCAGCTTAAGGATCTGGGGGTGCCTCCTGCCCGCAACAAACTTAGGGAGACAGATCATGGAGTGGGGTATTGGATCACCCCCACACACCCCTTTCCTCCTTTCACTGTCACTCTCTTCACTCCTCCCTTCCACAGCTCAATTCCCTATGCTCACCCTTGCCCCATTGTGTACCACCCCCCCACCCTTCCCCAGCAAGCCAGGAACAGATATAGACCCTAGGGCTGCGCCCTTTTCGCCACTTGAGATCTGATTCAGACACTGCCTACTATTTAACACAGCTGGGCTAATTAGTCTTATTTGTCCTGCCTCCTTACTTAGCTAGTCTATTACTCCAACTGTGCCAAAAGTTCTTGAGAGAAGGTCTGAAGTCTTGTCCAAAGTATCTCCCCTTTAAAACCTAGTGCAGATTTATTGAAATAAATGTGAAATGAATGAACCTAGCCATCTACACAATTAGGTAGAAAAGGAGCGATCTCACCTCCCAGAAATCCACTTCATTCATCCAGCCATCCAACATTTATTGAATGTTATATGTGCAACAACGGGGGTGGGAGGTGGAGAGAAACAAGATACAAGATACAAAGCTCTCAAGAACCTTGCAATCCAGATATGAAAAATAAGTCATGTTTCTATAATGCTAGGTCTGCAAAATCACTTTTTTCACAGCAATCCTGTAAGATAGGCAGTATATTATTCTCCTAATCCTACAGACAAGGACACTGAGGCTCCCAGAGGTTAAGTGGCTTGCTTATGTCCACACAGACACTTAAAGTGTTTAGGCAGCATCTGAACCCAGGTCTTCTAAACTTAACAGCTAACCCTCTTGCTACTACATCAGGCTACCGGAAAGAAAGTAAGATGAACATACAAATAAATATAATACAGGACAGAGTCATATGAATGGTACAGATAAAAGGTTGTAAAAATTCAGAGGAGGGAGAGATGATTTCTGGCTGGGGGAATCAGGGGAAACAATAAAGGAGTTGGCATTTGAATTGGGTCTTAAAGGATGGGCAAAATATTTTCAAACGGAAAAGGGGGGAGGTGATTTGAAGACATTACAGGTAAAGGAATAGACAGAATGAGAAAAGAGAATCAGGAGGAAAGCACAAATTGGGCTCAAGGAGACAATTGGTGGTACAATTTGGAAGGAATATGGTAGTCAAGTCTGGAGTGGTGCAATGAACATTTGGGAAAAGAAGATGGAAGTAGACGGTGGAGAGCCTTTGCCTGCCAATTGAAGTAGTTTGGATTTTATCCTGCAGGCAAGGGGAAGTTGTTGAGGATTTTTGAAAAGGAGACTAGACATATGGGCAAGAAAGTAACTTAAATTCTAGAAACTGTGACTTAAAATCTGTAGAAGTAAATATTTTGTAGTATTATTAGACATTTGACCCCTTTTATTGCTAAATAAAATAAAAAACTAACCTCTCCCCACAAAGACCTCAAAACAGTACTTTAGGAAGAGTAATCTGGTGATAGTTTGTAGGACAAACAGAATAGGAAAAGACTAGACACAAAGGGGACCAGTTAAGAAGCTACTACAATAGTCTAAGAATGAATAAATGAGTGTTTATTAAGCACTTATGATGTACAAAGCACTTTTCTAAGGACAAAGAAAACAGTCCTGGCTCTCGAAGAGCTCACAGATGGAAAGGCCCAGTGGTCCTTAGGGTACTGTGGCAAAATATATGGTAATGCATCTTCTTTTTTTTCCATTACTTTTTTTATTGACTCATTGTTTACTTTTAGTTTACAAGATTCAGTTCCAGAATCACTTGAGTTTCAGATTTTTCTCTCCTTCCTCCCCACCCCCCACCCCCACCAAGGTGGCATACAATCATGTATAAGATCCGCAAACTCTTTCACATTGTACAATAGTCTGGTTGTATAAGCGTTGTAGCCAGCGGAATAAACAATGGGAAAAGAGAAAGAAAACCAAACATAGAAAGGAACGATAGCATGTATTGCTTCAGTCTCCATTTAAACTCTGGTCTTTCTAGATCTTTCTCTGAAAGTAGATATCTCCTTCCATGGTAATGCATCTTCTTTAGTGTAATTTCCATTGATAAAGTCCTATCTGTTCTGGTGTTGAACCATATGATAGCACAAAGGACTTCAGTGTGAAGAATTGTCGGTCTTCCATAACTTTGGCTGCTGAGGTACCTCAGAAGCATTTGCCAGGCCCTGTCTCCACTAGAATTGCTTCCTAGAAACAATAATGGCTTCCAGACCTATGCTGCAAGCAAGAACAATGGTCTGGAGAGCTGCTTCTACACCCAAGGCTTCTTGGCTACCAGTGGTAGTTAGTTTGAGCAGATGGTAGTGGTAAGGAAGAGCTTCATCCCCTAGGATTGCTCCCCTCACTGCTAGCTACAGGACCCATCCTGGAAGCAGAGCTGGGAATCTGTATGAGAGGCCACTGCTATTCCTAGGAGCTCTTGGGCTCAGGAAACTGGGATATTTCTCTGCAGGGTATGAGTGGAGGTCGTTGTGGTCAAAGTGATGCAGGGAATTAGGAAGTAGGATTAGGAGCAGCTAGGTGGTGCAGTGAATAGTACATTAGCGCTGGAGTCAGGAAGACCAGAGTTCAAATCCATTCTCAAACACTTACTAGCTGTGAGACCCTGGGTTTAATCCCAATTGTCTTCCCCACCCCACTCCCCCCAAAAAGTAGAACTAGAGTTTGGGAGAGAGGTCAAGTTGAAGATATATCTGGGGGGGGGGATGTCAATGACATAATTCATTGCTGGAAGTGTTTTAAGGTTAATAAAGCACTTTAAATTTTCATTAGATGGTTGAACTTAAGAGTCAAGAAGACTTGAGTTAGAATTTGCTCTCTCCACTGACTGTGTGACCCTGGAGAAGTCATTTAACCTCAGTTTCCTCATCTTATTCCTCATTTTCCCCACTTTTATTGGGATAATAATAGCACCTATCTCCCAGGGTTATTGTAATGATTAAAAAGAGATATTTGTAAAGCATTTAGCACAGTGCCTGGAACATATTAGGTGTTACACAAATATTAGCTAATATTGCTAATAGGGAGAGTAGAGAAAGGGAGCAGAGAGGAACTAGCTAGAAATTAGACAAAAGGGTAGAAAAATAAGCCCAAGAATGTAGTGATACCGAAACCAAGGAGTAAGTTTCAAGAATCAGTATTCAACAGTGCCAAGTCTGGCTGATAAGAGGAGTGTGGGCTAAAGAAAGCCATTAGATTTGGTGACCTTGGAAAGAACTTCAGTAGGGTAGGTAGGAATGGATTACAGATTGCAGGGGCTTGAGAAAATGGTAAAGGGAAAGAGGGAAAAGCAGGAAGTAGAAACAATTCAGTGACAATGAGCTCCTTGAAAGCAGGGACTCCTTGTTGCTTTTATATCTCCAGAAATTAGCACTGTAAGCAATTAAATGCTAGTTGATTGACTGAATGATGGTGGTCACAAAGAGTTAGATCCAACTAAACAAAGCTGAAGGTTAGGGCAAGGTACAATGGAGTTTGCATTATATTTCCAGAGGAGACATGAGCAGATTCACAAAAATAGGAAAGAAATTAAGAGGGAAATGAATACTATTAGGGCAAGCTCCTGGAGGAAAGAGGAGGAGCTGGGGTCAAGGAACAAGTAGGAGGGTCAGCCTTAGAAATAATGGGAGATATTTCCTCTGAGACAGGAGAGGATAGATGAAGAGACAGACATGCTGAGGTGGATAGGGCCAATGAGAGTATCCCAAGGTTTCAAATTTCTCAGCAAAGCAAATCAAGAGTGAAGGAGATGCAGCTTGAGGAAGACTGAGAAGGTTTGGAGTCACTATCCTTCCTAGAGAATGTGATGGAGAATAAATAAGGGCTGAATAATAGGATAGTTAAGCGACAACTAAGTGCCCAAGTGAAATGAGATAGTATGAACTGCTAGGAGACTAAATCAGTACAAGTCTGTAACGTTCTCCAGTAATACTTTTTAACTGGGAAATAGAAACAGGGAGAGCAGATGATGAGGTTAGTCAGATCAAAGAAATTCAACTTAGTAAATAAGTAAGTACCTACTATGTGCAAAGCATTGGACTAGGCACTAGGGAGACAAAGCCAAAAATAAATAAATAAATAAACCAAAGAGTTTACACCACAAGATTCATGCTGGAAGGATTCTTACCTGTTCATTTTACAGATTAGGAAACAGAAAACTAGAGGATTGTGACTTGCCCAAGATCACACAGGCAGATAGCAAAAGTGGAAAAGGCAGGATTTAAACCTGTATCCTGGAAAAACCTTTGACAAAATATAGCACCCATTCCTATTAAAAATATTAGAGGAGCATAGGAATAAATGGAGCTTTCCTTAAAACAATAAACAGTATCTATCTAAAAACCATCAGCAAACATTATCTGTAATGGGGATGTTAGAAGCCTTTCCAGTACAATAAGAGATGGAACAAGGATGCCCATTATCATCTCTATTATTCAATATGGTACTAGAAATCTTAGCATTAGCAATAAGAAAAGAAAAAGAAATTGAAAGAACCAGATTAGGCAATGAGGAAACAAAACCATCACTCTTTGCAGATGATATGATGGTATATTTAGATAATCCTAGAGAATCAACAAAAAAACTAAATAATAAACAACCTTAGCAAAGTTGAAGGATATAAAACAAACCCACATAAATCACCAGCATTTCTATATATTACCAACAAAGCCCATCAGCAAGACATAGAAAGAAAAATTCCATTTGAAATAACTGTACACAACATAAAATGTTTGGAAGTCTTCTTGTCAAAACAAACCCCATAGTTATATGAACACAATTACAAAACACTTCACACAAAAAAGTCAGATCTAAACAACTGGAAAAATACCAGTTGCTCATAGTAGACCAAGTTAATGTAATAAAAATGACAGTTCTACCTAAATTTACTTATTCATTGCCATACTAACCAAACTACCAAAAAAATACTTTATAAAGCTAGAAAAAAATAATACCAAAAGTCATATGGAAGAACAGAAGGTCAAGAATATCAAGAGAATTAATGAAAAAAATGCAAAGGAAGGTGACCTAGCAGATCTAAAACTACATTATAAAACAGCAATCATCAAAACTATTTGGTGATGGCTAAGAAATAAAATGGTGGATTGGTGGAATAGGTTAAGTATATAAGACATAATAATTAATGACTACAGTTATTTACTGTTTGAGAAACCAAAGACTCCAGCTTCTGGGATAAGAATTCACTATTTGACAAAAATTGCTCGGAAAACTGGAAAATAGTATGGCAGAAACTAGGCACAGAACATCTCCCACCATATACCAAGATAAAGTCAAAATGGGTATATGATTTAGACATAAAGGGTGATAACAGAAAATTAGGAGAGTAAGCAATAA
The DNA here is from genome assembly GCA_028646575.1 of Pseudocheirus occidentalis. Lineage (NCBI taxonomy): Eukaryota > Metazoa > Chordata > Mammalia > Diprotodontia > Pseudocheiridae > Pseudocheirus > Pseudocheirus occidentalis. The sequence goes on along the minus strand of CM053598.1, from coordinate 91,677,606 downwards.
TTTACTCAGCAGATCTGTGGAGAAGGGAAGAATTTATGACCAAACAAGAAATAAAGAATAGAATGAAATGCAAAATGAATAATTTTGATTACATTAAGATTTTGCACAAACAAAACCAATGCAACCAAGATTAGAAGAAAACAGATAGCTGGGAAACAATTTTTTATAGCAAGTACTTCGGATAGAGGCCTCATTTCTCAAATATATAGAGAACTGAGTCAGATTTATAAGAATACAAGTCACTCCCTAATGGATAAATGGTCAAAGAATATGAATGGGCAGTTTTCAGATGAAGAAATTAAAGCTCTCTACAGTAATATGGGGAAAATGTTCTAAATCACTACTGAATAGAGAAGTGCAAATCAAAACAACTCTGAGGTACCACCTCACACCTATCAGATTGGCTAATATGACAGAAAAGGGAAATGATAAATGTTGGAGAAGATGTGGGACAACGGGGACACTAACACATTGTTGGAGCTGTAGACTAATCCAATCATTCTGGATGGAGAACAATTAGGAACTCTGCCCAAAGGGCAATCAAACCAGGCATTACCTTTGATCCAACAATACCACTACTAAGTCTGTATCCCAAAGAAATTATAAAAAAGGGAAAGGGACCTACATGTACAAAAATACTTACAGCAACTCTTTATGTGATGGCAAAGAATTGAAAACTGAGGGGATGCCCATTGGTTGGGGAATGGCTGAACAAGTTGTGGTATAGGAATGCCATGGAATACTATTGTGCTATGAGAAATGATGACCAGGCAGATTTCAGAAAAACCTGAAAAGACTTACACGAACCAATGCTGAGTGAAGTGAGCATAACCAGGAGAACATTGTACAGAGTAATCGCAACATTGTGTGATGATCAACTATGACTGACTTAGCTCTTCTCAGTAATACAGTGATCCAAGACAATTCCAAAAGATACACGAAAGAAAATACTCTGCACATCCAAAAAAGAATCATGGAGTGTGAATACAAGTCAAAACATGCTATTTCTACTTTGTTTTCTTATTTTTGTTTTTTGTGGGTTTTTCCTTTTGTTCTGTTTCTTTTTTCATAACATGACTAATGTGAAAACACATTTACATGACTGTACGTCTATAACCTATACCAGACTGCTTACTGTCTTGAGGAGGGGAAATGGAAGGGAGGGAGAAAACACTTGGATTTCAAAAATCTTATAAAAAATGAATGTTGAAAACGACTATCTTTATATGCAATTGGAAAAAATAAAATACTATTTTAAATAAAAAACATTGTATCCTCCTACTTCTAATCTGACTTACTTAGGGGTAGTTAGGTGAAGCAGCAGATAGAGCACTGGCCCTAGAGGCAGGAGGACCTGAGTTCATCCAGTCTCAGATACTATGCGTGACTCTGGGCAAGTAACTTAACCCTGATTGCTTTAAAATAAAAAAAAATTAAATAAAAAAAAATAAAAAACAAACCTAATCTACTTAGGGATTGTTATTTTTTATTCCATTGTCTCTACCTTTCCTCTTTCCCAAAATACCACATACAGTTATCCCTTCCACCTTGCAATTTTCCTCATCACAGTTTTAATATATTGCAGGTCAGTATAAGAAATTAAATGGAGATTTGGGGGAAGTTTTGCAGAAGCTGAAAACCCTAGAAGGTCAGCAGATGACACAGAAAAAGCATTTCTACTTAAAATTGGCCTATATTTAGCCTTATGATCAAATCCTTAACCCAAATTTTACAATAAGGTACTATAAACACCCTATAAAAGAAAAAGAAAAAAATCAGACTTTTCTGGTATGAAGGGGAGGACCAAAAAATTTTACTTAGATTTTCCAGATCACAGGGGCACCACAACATGGGATAACTGTACTTGAAATCACATGTGAATGTGAATAATATGTGAATATAAAGAATAAAAGAGCATACGAAAAGGAAATAAGAAAAGGGTGGGGAAAAATTTTTTCCAACTGAAAGCAACCTATAGTTGATATATTGGATGTAGAATATAAGTTCCTTAAAGGAAGGGATTTGTTTTATTCTTATTTCTGTATAACAAATTTCGAGCATAGCTCCTGGAATGTAGTAGGTACAAAAGAAGTATCACTTGATGGAAAGTGGATATTATGAGTGGAGACAAGATGGCAGAGAAACAGAAAGAAGCACAGTCTAGATCCCCCACCAAACCTCCTCCACAAAGCTCTAGAAAATGTACCAGGCCTAATTTTCATTGGGAAATCCAAGAACAAAATGAAAATGAGACATTTTTCCAACTCAAGTCAGTTTATGGAGATAGATAGAGGTTTGCAGATACTGGGGATGGGCTCTGGTCAGGAACATGCCACCTACAGAATGTGCCAATGCCCAAGGACTGAAAAAGGGATGAGACTGGGCACCCAGGAAGGAAAGTCTGAGGCAGGAGGACATCCCAGGAAATCACTGAACTAGGTCAGGTACAGGAGCAGGGGCCACCTGACACCTCTGTTGCCCATAACCCAGTTCTGGGCCATAGATCCAAGGTGGACTAAGGAAGGGCCTTACACCTAGGAATGGTCATGGTCATGAGCCCTGGCTGCAAACAGAGTGAGGAACAAAGTCAGGAGCTGAACGGAGTTCTAGCCTGCAGACCAGGCTGAAACCCTCTGTGGATTACCTAAGTCAGGAATCCCAGACCAAAATAAGGTTTGCAGGGGGCAGAGCCAAGATGGCAGCATAGAAGCAACAAGGTTCTGCAGCTCTCACATAGCTCCCTCAAATAAACATAAAATATGACTCTAAACAAATTTTGGGGTTCCAAAATACAGAAAAACACATCTCCTGCTGAAGGCAGCTTGGCAGGAAGGGCTCATCACAGCAAGCTGGGAGCCAAAACCAGCCCGGCCTGAAACCACGGCTTGGCCCCAGGGTGGCCAGGACAAGCCGCAGCTGGAGCTTTCAGGAGAGTGGATCAGCACCAGCTGTGGCAGTTTCCAGAATTATCAAGCCATAAGAAACAGGGACAAAGTGACAGATCAGTGGAACTCAGCTAAATTTGGGGGGAAAAAGCAGGAGGCCAAAGTGCCTCCAGGGCAAGAAAGTGGCAGAAGTGGCTGCTGTGCAGCTGCCTCCACATGGCTGCTTCATAGTTCCCAGCCTGCAGACTGTGGGTGGGGCCAAGCCATTGTTCACAGGCTAAGGCTCTTCCATTGAGTGTCCTGGATTCAGATTGTAGTCTTGGGTGGTGGTCCTGGGATACATTTTCAGTGAGCCAAAGCTGGTGTGGGCTGCAAAAAAATAGCAGCCTCCCAATAGCTCCGGCAGCTGTGAAAACCCCCGTGATTTGGGACAGAGCTTTCCCCTCTGTTCCACAGAGCTAAAAAATCAAGTAATTACTGGCAACATGAGCAGGCAAAGGAAGCAAAGTAAGAACAGTAATCAAACTTTAATTCCTTCTTTGGGGACAAAAAGGATCAAAGCATGGAATAGGAGGAAGACAACACAGTCAGAACTCCCACACCAAAAGCTTCTAAGAAACATGAAGACTGCCTACAAGCCATAGAGAAGCTTAAGAAGGATTTTGAAAACCAAATAAGAGACATGGAGGAAAAATTGGGAAGAGAACTGAGAATGGTGCAAAAAAATCATGAAAAGAGAGTCAACAACCTGACTGAAGAAAATAACACCTTAAAAAATAGATTAAGTCCAATGGCAAAAGAGGTCCAAAAAGCCAATGAGGAGAATTTGCTAGATGGAAAAAGAATCTCAAAAGCTTTCTGAAGGGAATAATTCCTTCAGAATTAAGAGTGGATCAAATGGAAGCCAATGACTTTATGAGAAATCAAGATACTATTAAACAGATCCAAACAAATGAAAAAATAGAAGACAATGTGAAATATCTCTGAAAAAAACACTGACCTGGAAAATAGATCCAGGAAAGACAATTTAAAAATTATTGGACTACCTGAAAGCCATGATCAAAAAAAGAACTTAGAAAGCATCCTTCAAGAAATTCTCAAGGAAAATTGCCCTGATATTTTAGAACCAGAGGGCAAAACAGAACTTGAAAGAATTCACCAA